>OX235279.1:124091672-124495690 GCA_944472155.2 Trichobilharzia szidati | reverse complement strand
GGGGAGATTACAGATAAACAAAGGGGTATATATACACAGAATGATTCAAAGAGCTATACTGGTTAGAAACAGTGTCTTACTATGGTGAGAAGATTGGTTGGATTTGTAGGGTAACAGGCTATTTGTTGGTGCCATACCACAGTTCCATACTGCTAGTACTTTCTGGCCCTCTGATCTTGATCAGGAAGTCAAGAAAGTGCAGCTGTCGATGGAAATATAATGTTCTTCCTTTTTCAGATATTTCAAGGAGAAATCAACTTCCACAGTATAAGGAGTTAGAGAAGTAGCAACCACACATACATTTCCATGAGCACACAAAGCTTTTCTGTCCATCACCCACCTTTAACTTCTTGGTTTTTCCCCACTGTTAGTACTATTCCACAGGCATGTTCTTCACCTTCTCTTAACTCTGTAACCACTGCTAGCGACTTTGCCCACAGAAGCACCGTTCAGAGACTTCAAAAACTACTCCAGAAGCTTCGTATTAGGGCCTTTAGAGTCCGAAACTAGTGCTGAATTAGAAAACAGGCCACAGTAGCCAGTACTCTGATATCTCGAGTTCTGTGTGTTCGCAGTGTATTCGAAACACGCATAAAAGACGGAAGTTTTGTTATTTACTAAGTCTCACCTGATCAACATTGTGAATCTACAGAAATCACCTGATGGGTTTCCGAAAATTCTTCAGCTAGTTCGTCGGGACTTGGTGGTGTGAGAATAGCACTGAGCACTAGTGAAATCGCATATATGCTGGCTGACTGCAGGGATCCCTAAGAAGAAGGGAGAGATAATAACACTCATCAATACCTATCCATAATCTTCTCTTATGAACTGATTGACTGTAATTCGGGCATGAACTCTATCAAAATCTGCCTATTTTGTTGTTAAAATTGAGAACCTGAGATGTAGTTATCTCAGTAGGGGATTTTACTGAAGGTGTAGGGGAACTAAGATATATTGAGGGTGTCTAAGAAGTCCCATGACTACAAACAGCAAACTATGTTTTTAGTATGCTATTCAGACAACCACTTTTATCCGACCAACGCTAATTTCGAACGTAAGGAGGGACACTGACATGCCTGGCGACTACTAACATCAACTCAACAACGGACAATTAGATCACCTAGCTATGAGTTATTCACGAAGTTGGATGTAGAAATTAACCGCTTCATGTGAAGACTCCGACCATTCATTACATGGTACACTTGTATGCCTAAATCTGAATGGTTGTAGAAGATAAGTGGCTGAGATGCACTCTCTTCCCCAGTTACTTGATGCTAACATGAAGTCTGTTTTATGCAGGAGATAACCAGACACATTTCCGAGTATGACGGAAATGCTCATCCTGAGGAAGCTAAATGTCATGTACAAGGCTGTTGATAACCTTGAGGTAAAACTTCGTGAACGCCAGTGGATTTCTTCAATTTTTTCCGAAATGATAAGAGTTTTGAGTACAATCCAGACAGGCTACAATTTTAATTAGGAGCGGCAGCTGCTCAAGCATAAGCTGATCAAGAGTTTTTCGCAGCAGTCATGAATAGTGACGAAGACGAAAGACATGGAAAAGACATCAGAAGCAGAAATTACTCGTCAACCATTTAGGTTTATTAGCGAAACACTGACTAGCAAAGAATAAAAATCATAATGTACTTTGAGAGTGATGAAAAACATGATATTCTGCTTCTCATGCTCACCCTTATCATTACAATTTGTTGAGAATTCAAAGCAGTTGGGAAACTTAACAATGGAACTTAGTGAAATCATTTAGAATCTTTCATGCAAATAAGCTGACTACTCATAAGTAGCATAACTTTGTAAGACAAATTAACTGTCCAGGGGAGATTACAGATAAACAAAGGGGTATATATACACAGAATGATTCAAAGAGCTATACTGGTTAGAAACAGTGTCTTACTATGGTGAGAAGATTGGTTGGATTTGTAGGGTAACAGGCTATTTGTTGGTGCCATACCACAGTTCCATACTGCTAGTACTTTCTGGCCCTCTGATCTTGATCAGGAAGTCAAGAAAGTGCAGCTGTCGATGGAAATATAATGTTCTTCCTTTTTCAGATATTTCAAGGAGAGATCAACTTCCACAGTATAAGGAGTTCGAGAAGTAGCAACCACACATACATTTCCATGAGCACACAAAGCTTTTCTGTCCATCACCCACCTTTAACTTCTTGGTTTTTCCCCACTGTTAGTACTATTCCACAGGCATGTTCTTCACCTTCTCCTAACTCTGTAACCACTGCTAGCGACTTTGCCCACAGAAGCACCGTTCAGAGACTCCTAAAACTACTCCAGTAGCTTCGTATTAGGGCCTTTAGAGTCCGAAGCTAGTGCTGAATTAGAAAACAGGGCCACAGTAGCCAGTACTCTGATATCTCGAGTTCTGTGTGTTCGCAGTGTATTCGAAACACGCATAAAAGACGGAAGTTTTGTTATTTACTAAGTCTCACCTGATCAACATTGTGAATCTACAGAAATCACCTGATGGGTTTCCGAAAATTCTTCAGCTAGTTCGTCTGGACTTGGTGGTGTGAGAATAGCACTGAGCACTAGTGAAATCGCATATGTGCTGGCTGACTGCAGGGATCTCTAAGAAGAAGGGAGAGATAATAACACTCATCAATACCTATCCATAATCTTCTCTTATGAACTGATTGACTGTAATTCGGGCATGAACTCTATCAAAATCTGCCTATTTTGTTGTTAAAATTGAGAACCTGAGATGTAGTTATCTCAGTAGGGGATTTTACTGAAGGTGTAGGGGAACTAAGATATATTGAGGGTGTCTAAGAAGTCCCATGACTACAAACAGCAAACTATGTTTTTAGTATGCTATTCAGACAACCACTTTTATCCGACCAACGCTAATTTCGAACGTAAGGAGGGACACTGTCATGCCTGGTGACTACTAAAATCAACTCAAAAACGGACAATTAGATCACCTAGCTATGAGTTATTCACGAAGTTGGATGTAGAAAATTACTGCTTCATGTGAAGACTCCGACCATTCATTACATGGTACACTTGTATGCCTAAATCTGAATGGTTGTAGAAGATAAGTGGCTGAGATGCACTCTCTTCCCCAGTTACTTGATGCTAACATGAGGTCTGTTTTGTGCAGGAGATAACCAGACACATTTCCGAGTATGACGGAAATGCTCATCCTGAGGAAGCTAAATGTCATGTACAAGGCTGTTGATAACCTTGAGGTAAAACTTCGTGAACGCCAGTGGATTTCTTCAATTTTTTCCGAAATGATAAGAGTTTTGACTACAATCCAGACAGGCTACAATTTTAATTAGGAGCGGCAGCTGCTCAAGCATAAGCTGATCAAGAGTTTTTCGCAGCAGTCATGAATAGTGACGAAGACGAAAGACATGGAAAAGACATCAGAAGCAGAAATTACTCGTCAACCATTTAGGTTTATTAGCGAAACACTGACTAGCAAAGAATAAAAATCATAGTGTACTTTGAGAGTGATGAAAGACATTATATTCTGCTTCTCATGCTCACCCTTATCATTACAATTTGTTGAGAATTCAAAGCAGTTGGGAAACTTAACAATGGAACTTAGTGAAATCATTTAGAATCTTTCATGCAAATAAGCTGACTACTCATAAGTAGCATAACTTTGTAAGACAAATTAACTGTCCAGGGGAGATTACAGATAAACAAAGGGGTATATATACACAGAATGATTCAAAGAGCTATACTGGTTAGAAACAGTGTCTTACTATGGTGAGAAGATTGGTTGGATTTGTAGGGTAACAGGCTATTTGTTGGTGCCATACCACAGTTCCATACTGCTAGTACTTTCTGGCCCTCTGATCTTGATCAGGAAGTCAAGAAAGTGCAGCTGTCGATGGAAATATAATCTTCTTCCTTTTTCAGATATTTCAAGGAGAGATCAACTTCCGCAGTATAAGGAGTTCGAGAAGTAGCAACCACACATACATTTCCATGAGCACACAAAGCTTTTCTGTCCATCACCCACCTTTAACTTCTTGGTTTTTCCCCACTGTTAGTACTATTCCACAGGCATGTTCTTCACCTTCTCTTAACTCTGTAACCACTGCTAGCGACTTTGCCCACAGAAGCACCGTTCAGAGACTCCTAAAACTACTCCAGAAGCTTCGTATTAGGGCCTTTAGAGTCCGAAACTAGTGCTGAATTAGAAAACAGGCCACAGTAGCCAGTACTCTGATATCTCGAGTTCTGTGTGTTCGCAGTGTATTCGAAACACGCATAAAAGACGGAAGTTTTGTTATTTACTAAGTCTCACCTGATCAACATTGTGAATCTACAGAAATCACCTGATGGGTTTCCGAAAATTCTTCAGCTAGTTCGTCGGGACTTGGTGGTGTGAGAATAGCACTGAGCACTAGTGAAATCGCATATATGCTGGCTGACTGCAGGGATCCCTAAGAAGAAGGGAGAGATAATAACACTCATCAATACCTATCCATAATCTTCTCTTATGAACTGATTGACTGTAATTCGGGCATGAACTCTATCAAAATCTGCCTATTTTGTTGTTAAAATTGAGAACCTGAGATGTAGTTATCTCAGTAGGGGATTTTACTGAAGGTGTAGGGGAACTAAGATATATTGAGGGTGTCTAAGAAGTCCCATGACTACAAACAGCAAACTATGTTTTTAGTATGCTATTCAGACAACCACTTTTATCCGACCAACGCTAATTTCGAACGTAAGGAGGGACACTGACATGCCTGGCGACTACTAACATCAACTCAACAACGGACAATTAGATCACCTAGCTATGAGTTATTCACGAAGTTGGATGTAGAAAATTACCGCTTCATGTGAAGACTCCGACCATTCATTACATGGTACACTTGTATGCCTAAATCTGAATGGTTGTAGAAGATAAGTGGCTGAGATGCACTCTCTTCCCCAGTTACTTGATGCTAACATGAGGTCTGTTTTGTGCAGGAGATAACCAGACACATTTCCGAGTATGACGGAAATGCTCATCCTGAGGAAGCTAAATGTCATGTACAAGGCTGTTGATAACCTTGAGGTAAAACTTCGTGAACGCCAGTGGATTTCTTCAATTTTTTCCGAAATGATAAGAGTTTTGACTACAATCCAGACAGGCTACAATTTTAATTAGGAGCGGCAGCTGCTCAAGCATAAGCTGATCAAGAGTTTTTCGCAGCAGTCATGAATAGTGACGAAGACGAAAGACATGGAAAAGACATCAGAAGCAGAAATTACTCGTCAACCATTTAGGTTTATTAGCGAAACACTGACTAGCAAAGAATAAAAATCATAGTGTACTTTGAGAGTGATGAAAGACATTATATTCTGCTTCTCATGCTCACCCTTATCATTACAATTTGTTGAGAATTCAAAGCAGTTGGGAAACTTAACAATGGAACTTAGTGAAATCATTTAGAATCTTTCATGCAAATAAGCTGACTACTCATAAGTAGCATAACTTTGTAAGACAAATTAACTGTCCAGGGGAGATTACAGATAAACAAAGGGGTATATATACACAGAATGATTCAAAGAGCTATACTGGTTAGAAACAGTGTCTTACTATGGTGAGAAGATTGGTTGGATTTGTAGGGTAACAGGCTATTTGTTGGTGCCATACCACAGTTCCATACTGCTAGTACTTTCTGGCCCTCTGATCTTGATCAGGAAGTCAAGAAAGTGCAGCTGTCGATGGAAATATAATCTTCTTCCTTTTTCAGATATTTCAAGGAGAGATCAACTTCCGCAGTATAAGGAGTTCGAGAAGTAGCAACCACACATACATTTCCATGAGCACACAAAGCTTTTCTGTCCATCACCCACCTTTAACTTCTTGGTTTTTCCCCACTGTTAGTACTATTCCACAGGCATGTTCTTCACCTTCTCTTAACTCTGTAACCACTGCTAGCGACTTTGCCCACAGAAGCACCGTTCAGAGACTCCTAAAACTACTCCAGAAGCTTCGTATTAGGGCCTTTAGAGTCCGAAACTAGTGCTGAATTAGAAAACAGGCCACAGTAGCCAGTACTCTGATATCTCGAGTTCTGTGTGTTCGCAGTGTATTCGAAACACGCATAAAAGACGGAAGTTTTGTTATTTACTAAGTCTCACCTGATCAACATTGTGAATCTACAGAAATCACCTGATGGGTTTCCGAAAATTCTTCAGCTAGTTCGTCGGGACTTGGTGGTGTGAGAATAGCACTGAGCACTAGTGAAATCGCATATATGCTGGCTGACTGCAGGGATCCCTAAGAAGAAGGGAGAGATAATAACACTCATCAATACCTATCCATAATCTTCTCTTATGAACTGATTGACTGTAATTCGGGCATGAACTCTATCAAAATCTGCCTATTTTGTTGTTAAAATTGAGAACCTGAGATGTAGTTATCTCAGTAGGGGATTTTACTGAAGGTGTAGGGGAACTAAGATATATTGAGGGTGTCTAAGAAGTCCCATGACTACAAACAGCAAACTATGTTTTTAGTATGCTATTCAGACAACCACTTTTATCCGACCAACGCTAATTTCGAACGTAAGGAGGGACACTGACATGCCTGGCGACTACTAACATCAACTCAACAACGGACAATTAGATCACCTAGCTATGAGTTATTCACGAAGTTGGATGTAGAAAATTACCGCTTCATGTGAAGACTCCGACCATTCATTACATGGTACACTTGTATGCCTAAATCTGAATGGTTGTAGAAGATAAGTGGCTGAGATGCACTCTCTTCCCCAGTTACTTGATGCTAACATGAGGTCTGTTTTGTGCAGGAGATAACCAGACACATTTCCGAGTATGACGGAAATGCTCATCCTGAGGAAGCTAAATGTCATGTACAAGGCTGTTGATAACCTTGAGGTAAAACTTCGTGAACGCCAGTGGATTTCTTCAATTTTTTCCGAAATGATAAGAGTTTTGAGTACAATCCAGACAGGCTACAATTTTAATTAGGAGCGGCAGCTGCTCAAGCATAAGCTGATCAAGAGTTTTTCGCAGCAGTCATGAATAGTGACGAAGACGAAAGACATGGAAAAGACATCAGAAGCAGAAATTACTCGTCAACCATTTAGGTTTATTAGCGAAACACTGACTAGCAAAGAATAAAAATCATAGTGTACTTTGAGAGTGATGAAAGACATTATATTCTGCTTCTCATGCTCACCCTTATCATTACAATTTGTTGAGAATTCAAAGCAGTTGGGAAACTTAACAATGGAACTTAGTGAAATCATTTAGAATCTTTCATGCAAATAAGCTGACTACTCATAAGTAGCATAACTTTGTAAGACAAATTAACTGTCCAGGGGAGATTACAGATAAACAAAGGGGTATATATACACAGAATGATTCAAAGAGCTATACTGGTTAGAAACAGTGTCTTACTATGGTGAGAAGATTGGTTGGATTTGTAGGGTAACAGGCTATTTGTTGGTGCCATACCACAGTTCCATACTGCTAGTACTTTCTGGCCCTCTGATCTTGATCAGGAAGTCAAGAAAGTGCAGCTGTCGATGGAAATATAATCTTCTTCCTTTTTCAGATATTTCAAGGAGAGATCAACTTCCGCAGTATAAGGAGTTCGAGAAGTAGCAACCACACATACATTTCCATGAGCACACAAAGCTTTTCTGTCCATCACCCACCTTTAACTTCTTGGTTTTTCCCCACTGTTAGTACTATTCCACAGGCATGTTCTTCACCTTCTCTTAACTCTGTAACCACTGCTAGCGACTTTGCCCACAGAAGCACCGTTCAGAGACTCCTAAAACTACTCCAGAAGCTTCGTATTAGGGCCTTTAGAGTCCGAAACTAGTGCTGAATTAGAAAACAGGCCACAGTAGCCAGTACTCTGATATCTCGAGTTCTGTGTGTTCGCAGTGTATTCGAAACACGCATAAAAGACGGAAGTTTTGTTATTTACTAAGTCTCACCTGATCAACATTGTGAATCTACAGAAATCACCTGATGGGTTTCCGAAAATTCTTCAGCTAGTTCGTCGGGACTTGGTGGTGTGAGAATAGCACTGAGCACTAGTGAAATCGCATATATGCTGGCTGACTGCAGGGATCCCTAAGAAGAAGGGAGAGATAATAACACTCATCAATACCTATCCATAATCTTCTCTTATGAACTGATTGACTGTAATTCGGGCATGAACTCTATCAAAATCTGCCTATTTTGTTGTTAAAATTGAGAACCTGAGATGTAGTTATCTCAGTAGGGGATTTTACTGAAGGTGTAGGGGAACTAAGATATATTGAGGGTGTCTAAGAAGTCCCATGACTACAAACAGCAAACTATGTTTTTAGTATGCTATTCAGACAACCACTTTTATCCGACCAACGCTAATTTCGAACGTAAGGAGGGACACTGACATGCCTGGCGACTACTAACATCAACTCAACAACGGACAATTAGATCACCTAGCTATGAGTTATTCACGAAGTTGGATGTAGAAAATTACCGCTTCATGTGAAGACTCCGACCATTCATTACATGGTACACTTGTATGCCTAAATCTGAATGGTTGTAGAAGATAAGTGGCTGAGATGCACTCTCTTCCCCAGTTACTTGATGCTAACATGAGGTCTGTTTTGTGCAGGAGATAACCAGACACATTTCCGAGTATGACGGAAATGCTCATCCTGAGGAAGCTAAATGTCATGTACAAGGCTGTTGATAACCTTGAGGTAAAACTTCGTGAACGCCAGTGGATTTCTTCAATTTTTTCCGAAATGATAAGAGTTTTGACTACAATCCAGACAGGCTACAATTTTAATTAGGAGCGGCAGCTGCTCAAGCATAAGCTGATCAAGAGTTTTTCGCAGCAGTCATGAATAGTGACGAAGACGAAAGACATGGAAAAGACATCAGAAGCAGAAATTACTCGTCAACCATTTAGGTTTATTAGCGAAACACTGACTAGCAAAGAATAAAAATCATAGTGTACTTTGAGAGTGATGAAAGACATTATATTCTGCTTCTCATGCTCACCCTTATCATTACAATTTGTTGAGAATTCAAAGCAGTTGGGAAACTTAACAATGGAACTTAGTGAAATCATTTAGAATCTTTCATGCAAATAAGCTGACTACTCATAAGTAGCATAACTTTGTAAGACAAATTAACTGTCCAGGGGAGATTACAGATAAACAAAGGGGTATATATACACAGAATGATTCAAAGAGCTATACTGGTTAGAAACAGTGTCTTACTATGGTGAGAAGATTGGTTGGATTTGTAGGGTAACAGGCTATTTGTTGGTGCCATACCACAGTTCCATACTGCTAGTACTTTCTGGCCCTCTGATCTTGATCAGGAAGTCAAGAAAGTGCAGCTGTCGATGGAAATATAATGTTCTTCCTTTTTCAGATATTTCAAGGAGAGATCAACTTCCGCAGTATAAGGAGTTCGAGAAGTAGCAACCACACATACATTTCCATGAGCACACAAAGCTTTTCTGTCCATCACCCACCTTTAACTTCTTGGTTTTTCCCCACTGTTAGTACTATTCCACAGGCATGTTCTTCACCTTCTCTTAACTCTGTAACCACTGCTAGCGACTTTGCCCACAGAAGCACCGTTCAGAGACTCCTAAAACTACTCCAGAAGCTTCGTATTAGGGCCTTTAGAGTCCGAAACTAGTGCTGAATTAGAAAACAGGCCACAGTAGCCAGTACTCTGATATCTCGAGTTCTGTGTGTTCGCAGTGTATTCGAAACACGCATAAAAGACGGAAGTTTTGTTATTTACTAAGTCTCACCTGATCAACATTGTGAATCTACAGAAATCACCTGATGGGTTTCCGAAAATTCTTCAGCTAGTTCGTCTGGACTTGGTGGTGTGAGAATAGCACTGAGCACTAGTGAAATCGCATATGTGCTGGCTGACTGCAGGGATCCCTAAGAAGAAGGGAGAGATAATAACACTCATCAATACCTATCCATAATCTTCTCTTATGAACTGATTGACTGTAATTCGGGCATGAACTCTATCAAAATCTGCCTATTTTGTTGTTAAAATTGAGAACCTGAGATGTAGTTATCTCAGTAGGGGATTTTACTGAAGGTGTAGGGGAACTAAGATATATTGAGGGTGTCTAAGAAGTCCCATGACTACAAACAGCAAACTATGTTTTTAGTATGCTATTCAGACAACCACTTTTATCCGACCAACGCTAATTTCGAACGTAAGGAGGGACACTGACATGCCTGGCGACTACTAACATCAACTCAACAACGGACAATTAGATCACCTAGCTATGAGTTATTCACGAAGTTGGATGTAGAAAATTACCGCTTCATGTGAAGACTCCGACCATTCATTACATGGTACACTTGTATGCCTAAATCTGAATGGTTGTAGAAGATAAGTGGCTGAGATGCACTCTCTTCCCCAGTTACTTGATGCTAACATGAAGTCTGTTTTATGCAGGAGATAACCAGACACATTTCCGAGTATGACGGAAATGCTCATCCTGAGGAAGCTAAATGTCATGTACAAGGCTGTTGATAACCTTGAGGTAAAACTTCGTGAACGCCAGTGGATTTCTTCAATTTTTTCCGAAATGATAAGAGTTTTGAGTACAATCCAGACAGGCTACAATTTTAATTAGGAGCGGCAGCTGCTCAAGCATAAGCTGATCAAGAGATTTTCGCAGCAGTCATGAATAGTGACGAAGACGAAAGACATGGAAAAGACATCAGAAGCAGAAATTACTCGTCAACCATTTAGGTTTATTAGCGAAACACTGACTAGCAAAGAATAAAAATCATAGTGTACTTTGAGAGTGATGAAAGACATTATATTCTGCTTCTCATGCTCACCCTTATCATTACAATTTGTTGAGAATTCAAAGCAGTTGGGAAACTTAACAATGGAACTTAGTGAAATCATTTAGAATCTTTCATGCAAATAAGCTGACTACTCATAAGTAGCATAACTTTGTAAGACAAATTAACTGTCCAGGGGAGATTACAGATAAACAAAGGGGTATATATACACAGAATGATTCAAAGAGCTATACTGGTTAGAAACAGTGTCTTACTATGGTGAGAAGATTGGTTGGATTTGTAGGGTAACAGGCTATTTGTTGGTGCCATACCACAGTTCCATACTGCTAGTACTTTCTGGCCCTCTGATCTTGATCAGGAAGTCAAGAAAGTGCAGCTGTCGATGGAAATATAATGTTCTTCCTTTTTCAGATATTTCAAGGAGAGATCAACTTCCACAGTATAAGGAGTTAGAGAAGTAGCAACCACACATACATTTCCATGAGCACACAAAGCTTTTCTGTCCATCACCCACCTTTAACTTCTTGGTTTTTCCCCACTGTTAGTACTATTCCACAGGCATGTTCTTCACCTTCTCTTAACTCTGTAACCACTGCTAGCGACTTTGCCCACAGAAGCACCGTTCAGAGACTCCTAAAACTACTCCAGAAGCTTCGTATTAGGGCCTTTAGAGTCCGAAACTAGTGCTGAATTAGAAAACAGGCCACAGTAGCCAGTACTCTGATATCTCGAGTTCTGTGTGTTCGCAGTGTATTCGAAACACGCATAAAAGACGGAAGTTTTGTTATTTACTAAGTCTCACCTGATCAACATTGTGAATCTACAGAAATCACCTGATGGGTTTCCGAAAATTCTTCAGCTAGTTCGTCTGGACTTGGTGGTGTGAGAATAGCACTGAGCACTAGTGAAATCGCATATGTGCTGGCTGACTGCAGGGATCCCTAAGAAGAAGGGAGAGATAATAACACTCATCAATACCTATCCATAATCTTCTCTTATGAACTGATTGACTGTAATTCGGGCATGAACTCTATCAAAATCTGCCTATTTTGTTGTTAAAATTGAGAACCTGAGATGTAGTTATCTCAGTAGGGGATTTTACTGAAGGTGTAGGGGAACTAAGATATATTGAGGGTGTCTAAGAAGTCCCATGACTACTAACAGCAAACTGTTTTTAGTATGCTATTCAGACAACCACTTTTATCCGACCAACGCTAATTTCGAACGTAAGGAGGGACACTGACATGCCTGGCGACTACTAACATCAACTCAACAACGGACAATTAGATCACCTAGCTATGAGTTATTCACGAAGTTGGATGTAGAAAATTACCGCTTCATGTGAAGACTCCGACCATTCATTACATGGTACACTTGTATGCCTAAATCTGAATGGTTGTAGAAGATAAGTGGCTGAGATGCACTCTCTTCCCCAGTTACTTGATGCTAACATGAAGTCTGTTTTATGCAGGAGATAACCAGACACATTTCCGAGTATGACGGAAATGCTCATCCTGAGGAAGCTAAATGTCATGTACAAGGCTGTTGATAACCTTGAGGTAAAACTTCGTGAACGCCAGTGGATTTCTTCAATTTTTTCCGAAATGATAAGAGTTTTGAGTACAATCCAGACAGGCTACAATTTTAATTAGGAGCGGCAGCTGCTCAAGCATAAGCTGATCAAGAGTTTTTCGCAGCAGTCATGAATAGTGACGAAGACGAAAGACATGGAAAAGACATCAGAAGCAGAAATTACTCGTCAACCATTTAGGTTTATTAGCGAAACACTGACTAGCAAAGAATAAAAATCATAGTGTACTTTGAGAGTGATGAAAGACATTATATTCTGCTTCTCATGCTCACCCTTATCATTACAATTTGTTGAGAATTCAAAGCAGTTGGGAAACTTAACAATGGAACTTAGTGAAATCATTTAGAATCTTTCATGCAAATAAGCTGACTACTCATAAGTAGCATAACTTTGTAAGACAAATTAACTGTCCAGGGGAGATTACAGATAAACAAAGGGGTATATATACACAGAATGATTCAAAGAGCTATACTGGTTAGAAACAGTGTCTTACTATGGTGAGAAGATTGGTTGGATTTGTAGGGTAACAGGCTATTTGTTGGTGCCATACCACAGTTCCATACTGCTAGTACTTTCTGGCCCTCTGATCTTGATCAGGAAGTCAAGAAAGTGCAGCTGTCGATGGAAATATAATGTTCTTCCTTTTTCAGATATTTCAAGGAGAGATCAACTTCCACAGTATAAGGAGTTAGAGAAGTAGCAACCACACATACATTTCCATGAGCACACAAAGCTTTTCTGTCCATCACCCACCTTTAACTTCTTGGTTTTTCCCCACTGTTAGTACTATTCCACAGGCATGTTCTTCACCTTCTCTTAACTCTGTAACCACTGCTAGCGACTTTGCCCACAGAAGCACCGTTCAGAGACTCCTAAAACTACTCCAGAAGCTTCGTATTAGGGCCTTTAGAGTCCGAAACTAGTGCTGAATTAGAAAACAGGCCACAGTAGCCAGTACTCTGATATCTCGAGTTCTGTGTGTTCGCAGTGTATTCGAAACACGCATAAAAGACGGAAGTTTTGTTATTTACTAAGTCTCACCTGATCAACATTGTGAATCTACAGAAATCACCTGATGGGTTTCCGAAAATTCTTCAGCTAGTTCGTCTGGACTTGGTGGTGTGAGAATAGCACTGAGCACTAGTGAAATCGCATATGTGCTGGCTGACTGCAGGGATCCCTAAGAAGAAGGGAGAGATAATAACACTCATCAATACCTATCCATAATCTTGTCTTATGAACTGATTGACTGTAATTCGGGCATGAACTCTATCAAAATCTGCCTATTTTGTTGTTAAAATTGAGAACCTGAGATGTAGTTATCTCAGTAGGGGATTTTACTGAAGGTGTAGGGGAACTAAGATATATTGAGGGTGTCTAAGAAGTCCCATGACTACTAACAGCAAACTGTTTTTAGTATGCTATTCAGACAACCACTTTTATCCGACCAACGCTAATTTCGAACGTAAGGAGGGACACTGACATGCCTGGCGACTACTAACATCAACTCAACAACGGACAATTAGATCACCTAGCTATGAGTTATTCACGAAGTTGGATGTAGAAAATTACCGCTTCATGTGAAGACTCCGACCATTCATTACATGGTACACTTGTATGCCTAAATCTGAATGGTTGTAGAAGATAAGTGGCTGAGATGCACTCTCTTCCCCAGTTACTTGATGCTAACATGAAGTCTGTTTTATGCAGGAGATAACCAGACACATTTCCGAGTATGACGGAAATGCTCATCCTGAGGAAGCTAAATGTCATGTACAAGGCTGTTGATAACCTTGAGGTAAAACTTCGTGAACGCCAGTGGATTTCTTCAATTTTTTCCGAAATGATAAGAGTTTTGAGTACAATCCAGACAGGCTACAATTTTAATTAGGAGCGGCAGCTGCTCAAGCATAAGCTGATCAAGAGTTTT
Organism: Trichobilharzia szidati; assembly: GCA_944472155.2. Classification (NCBI taxonomy): domain Eukaryota; kingdom Metazoa; phylum Platyhelminthes; class Trematoda; order Strigeidida; family Schistosomatidae; genus Trichobilharzia; species Trichobilharzia szidati. Next base: position 124,481,350 of record OX235279.1, on the reverse strand, counting down.
TCGCAGCAGTCATGAATAGTGACTAAGACGAAAGACATGGAAAAGACATCAGAAGCAGAAATTACTCGTCAACCATTTAGGTTTATTAGCGAAACACTGACTAGCAAAGAATAAAAATCATAGTGTACTTTGAGAGTGATGAAAGACATTATATTCTGCTTCTCATGCTCACCCTTATCATTACAATTTGTTGAGAATTCAAAGCAGTTGGGAAACTTAACAATGGAACTTAGTGAAATCATTTAGAATCTTTCATGCAAATAAGCTGACTACTCATAAGTAGCATAACTTTGTAAGACAAATTAACAGTCCAGGGGAGATTACAGATAAACAAAGGGGTATATATACACAGAATGATTCAAAGAGCTATACTGGTTAGAAACAGTGTCTTACTATGGTGAGAAGATTGGTTGGATTTGTAGGGTAACAGGCTATTTGTTGGTGCCATACCACAGTTCCATACTGCTAGTACTTTCAGACAACTTATTGTGTATTTTGTGTTGTATTTCAATGATGAATTAATTTTTGAAATCTTGCACTTCTGCCACTTTATTTCTTATGGATGTAATCACTTCATTTTAACGAATTCGTTTCACCATTTCATATCCGTCCCAGACTGTGTCCGTCTGATGTTGATCTGCCTGGGTACAGTATAGTGATTAATTTTAAACCTCGGATTTTGCGAGACTTTTAGGAGATGCTCAGTTGATCCCTGGCTGGAAGCATTTTAATCGACTCCTAGCTACTGACCACTCTATTATTTTTCAGAATAATGTTATATTCTAGCAAGCGTGAAATCAAGGTCAAACAAGGCTCCCTTCAGATTGTCTTCTTACACGTAGATTGATTGATTTTCACTCATTTTGCAGTCTGACCTATGATGCTTCTTACAGTAACAATTGCATGAAATGAACTTCACTAAATCCATACTAGTGAGTCGGTTGCACAGCGGTAGAATTCTCGCCAACCACTCAGATGGTTCAATCCTCAGCCGACGCACTCCTTTACCTCGCTAAGTCAGTAATAAGACTGGTAAAGAGCGAAGGTTGGGCGTGAGGCTAGCAACCCCATCCCTTGAAGATAAATATAACTGCTACCGAAACTTCAAGCCTCTAGCTTGAAGCCCTACTTTCCACTGAGAACGTAAAGGAACAAAAAGGAGGTATTTAGAGTTGGTAGTAATGAATTATTCTCCAAATTAACTAAGGTATGAGCCAGTGTACAGGATCCCTAGATATTTTCATTGGACTACTATTCATCGCAGTTTATACGGAAAGAAACATCCCCCTATGACAGGCATATGAGAATCTAAGTTCCTCAGTTCTAAATCGGGCTCAATATAAAAGCGGACTTCAGGTCTGGAGGACAAATTCCGCAATATATATATATATATATATGAACTGATATGTCTCTTATCTACTTCCATGTCCAAGAGGTTGACTTGTCATCAAGAAATAGTCTGCTTGATCTTAAGTATGCAGATGGTACAGTGCTTCCAAGTGAAGACACTGACAAACTGCGGTCTCCTCAGCACCTTCGAACTCATCGCGGTTATGTTTCACATGACGTCCACCCATGTCTGTCGAAAGATGATGACGCAGGACAGGTTTGGACAGACTCTTAAATAAGGATAGGGAGTGGGATAGTTGAGTGTGTTAATCCCTTCATTTGTTTGAGGAGTTACATCAACCCTAATCCACTATTTGCTAGTAGAATCTCAGCATGCATATAAAAAACTTCTTTAGCATTTGCCAACTGACACCATCTCTGACTTCAGTGTGACAACCATTTATCCATTAAACGATGTGTGTACTGTATAGAAAGAAGTTCACCGTCCATTTTCACATTTGCTAGACATGGATGTTGAAAACGGATGGTGTAGAAAACCAGTGGATTTTGACTATAAGTGTTTGCTCTCTGTCTGTTGAGCTATTCGATTTAATATCATCAGTAATCATGAGGTTATGAGTTCAGTATTAGTTGAGGCTGTGAAGCCATTCGATATGATGGGGAAGCCCAGTCGACTGAGATTACAAGGATATAGTTTACACATGTCGAGGAACCGCCTTCCTCGTCGAGTGATGTTAGCTGATGTGGAGTGAGGTTGGGGAAATTATTCGGTATTCAGATTGAAACATGACATCGATCCGTAGAATCTTTTTAAGTGATGGTTTGAACCAAGCAGAGAGATACTAACCGCATGACTACAGTCCCCATGAAACTAAGACGCAGTGGTTGTAGACTTTTAGTGACATGGCTGAAGATGGTGCTCAATGGCTTGTGTCTATTCACCCCTTCTAAGCTTCTAGATTCATTCAGTTATCGTCATGCTCTAAGTAATTTATCTTTCTCACTCACCTTTCTGATTATCATATTTTCTTTGAATTAATGCTGGAGAAGAATTTGGACATTGTTTTAGAACATATTTTCATATTAGGTAAGTTCATTTGATCTACCACAGTGGTATAGTAGAATTACTTCTCCAGAACAACTTACTGCTCATGATCATATCAATGTATTCAAACCACTGCCTAATCTCCTAATATTATCCTTACTTCCTCCAGTTTTGTTATTACAATTTTTCATATATTCGGCATTGGTGTTGCATCATTCTGAATGCTCGTATTTAGTGTTGATTCAATGAACAAAGATTCAGTGGTAAACCTCTGTCTCCAACCAGGTGTATATTACTATTTACTACTTCATCTCATCTACACTGTTATCTGAATTCACGTAAGTGAATCTATAGCAACAGCCGAGCTTTTTATCGGGATTTAACAGAGCAGGTTTAATCTATTGAGATGTAGCTAAATTCTTATGTTTCCATAACCTAAGTGACACCAAACTACTAGTTTGATCTACGTGAATTGTGCTCGAAACGTCATCCAGCCATTAAAACTGTATCACTGTGTTGTATCAAATGAGCTAATCTAATACAGAATTATTTTCTTCGCATTTCTTTTTCTTTGTATTCTTTTATGAGATGTGACAGCTTCAAGTTATGCAAAGTTCTGCGTACATAATTTAGTTATCTTAAAATAACTGGAAGATAGGCAACTGACAGGATATAGATAGAGTTAAATCGGGTTTTATAGATAAACGTAGATGTCTCATACTGACCTTCATTATGAGATATATTCTTGTCCGGATAGTGGGTAGAGCGAAGTATTCATTATATCGGCCCAATGAGTATATCTGAAGTATTCTTCTTTGACGCAGTATGTTAGGAAGTCCTGTAAAAGTGAATGACTCAAATCAACGCTGATACGGCTTTGTTTCGAGAAGAAGAGCAGATGGAAACTTTCATTCATCTAGACCGAAGTCGGAGACATTATGTAGCATTACCGAGGAAGCCTGTGGGGAAGAACACTTGGACTCTGCTTAAGTGATAATAGAGAAAACATATAGAGCCATTTTAAGAAGGAAGAAGAAGCAAGATTCGGAATAGCTCTCTACAGACACTTGGAAACTAATAGAGGAGAGAGGGCTAGTGAAACAGATGAACCAGTGAAAAGATGAACGACGAAAAGAGAAGCTGAGTTCAGTCTACAGCGCTCTGAACACAGAAGTGAGGGAGAGTGGTAGAAAACAAAAAGGATTCTCCCTTGACAGACTAGCAATCGAAGCACGACAGGCTGCAAGTAAAAGGGACCTCAGAACTCTTTGCCACATAGCCAGGTCAACACAGGTGAGGTTAGTGAAAGATAGTGTAGGAAATTCAATTAATAAACGGAGGAACAAAGGAGATATACCACCTCAAAGGACTATTCACTCGGTCACCACCTTCAACTAGTCTGGAAATACCACTAACAGCCACGAAACTGCCAGTGGCCACAAATCGTTTGACCAAAGAAGAATTCTTGAATGTCACAAAGTTACCAAAAGTCAGGAAGGCAACAAGACCAGATGGAATTTCTCCGGAAGCGCTGAAAACTGTTCCAGAGATTTCAGCAGATATGCTTACACCGTTATTGCAGAGAGTGTGGAAGGAAAGGTACCTACTGATTAGAAGGGTTATTTTGTCAAACTACCAAAAATGGCGACTTTAGCGTTTGCAAAAGCTGGCGGGGAATCATGACTGTCCACACCTAGCGAAATACTAAGTCGTATCATCCTGGGAAGACTGAGATGCTTTGAATGCAAAACTCCCCTTGGAAAAAGCTAGATTGTGCAAAACTAAATTATGTGTGGAACAAATCGTAACGCTACGTATCATTGTCAAACAGAACATAGAATGTTAATCAAACGTTTACCTCCACTTCATCGACTTTGAAAAGACCTTGGATAGTGTGGAAACTACCTCAACATTTTGGAGTGACTCACACCTTTACCATCCTCAATCAACAGCTTTATAATGATATCACATGCCCAGTGACTTACAAGGGAGAGCTCACCGAAGTGTTTGAAGTGAAAACAGGAGTAAGACAGTGATGACTACTATGAATTAATGTGATCATCCTGAATGGACTGGACTGGACCATGCAACAAACCATGGAGAACGGATTATTTGTGTTATGTCATACAAACTCGAAGATCTACAGTCAAAAACCAACAAGGGGATATAAGAGGCGGACTCCAAGTGAAAATAGGAAAGATAGATTATTAGGGTGCCTAAAAAAAACACAACAACAAGTTCCAATCACTACAAAAAGGGAGTTTTCTAAAAGAAGTCAATTCCTTCACTTACGTAGGCAGAATAGTCTGAACTGCAGACGGTGCAGATGAGAATGTCGAATCCGACCAAAATCGGAAAAGCGGGACAGACTCTTATTAATCTGAAATCAGTGTGGAAATGTACTGCACTTAACATTAGGGAACAAGATTCAAATCTTCAACACTAATGCCAACTCAGAGAATCCTTCTACACGAATCAGACACTTGATGCGAGCGTCAGGATAAGTGTTTCAAATAGGCGGAGGACTTTCATCAACAGCTGTATTTGATAACTCCATAATGAAGATCACAAGTCCAAAAGGTATTAGCAACAAAGAATTCCGGTAGCGAACTAACAACGAACCTACTGTCAAGCAATTATACGAAAGGAGATGGATTGAGCATACGCTGGGGAGGCCATTTAGTGACATCACGTGCCAGGCCCTTAGGTAGAAAATGACTGGTCGGGTGTCATGGAGGAAATAGTGTGAGTAGGAGATGAAATCATACGGGCAATCATGGAGCTAGCTAAAGAAGATTGGAGAAAAAAGGGGTAAAATGGAGATGAGAGGTCGAAGCCCTTTTCTTCTTCTAAGAACCCAAGGGAATAATAATAATAGTTTCTCAAAGGAAAAGCTCACAACCAGATAGGGTAAATGTATAAACAAGTTAACATGGTCGGGCGAATTGAGAGATTAATCACCGAATCGTCACCAAACATCTGCAACCGGAATGGCGCAACTCCTGTTGAGAGTATATTGGAAATCGCAATAAAAAGAAGAGGGGATACGATCACAAGAACCACTAGCAATTTGGTCTTTACTCTTCCCTTTATTAGACTACGTAATATTTGGCTCTAACCTCCTCCCCTTTAACTATAACGCAATTCTGTTTGCTTGTTTTTATGATTTCAGTTGAACTGACCACACTAATACGCAACTTATTGGTTACTTATCCACCTCTCATCTTTATTACCCAATTCCTCTTTCATTGTACCCAAACCTATCTGGTTTTGTTTAAGCTTAAACTTTCTGTGTGTAAGCTATGAAGCTGTGATTTTTGGACCCTATTCATTATTTTCGAGTCCGCTGCTAACTGAAATCAAGTCACCTTTGGAAGCACGTTAAAACTCCACTCTACAAAATCTTATTTCGTAGGTTGTAAGCGGTAGTTGAGAAGCCGACGAAATAAATGATGGTATCACCTCATTCTGCACAGGCTATCACCGCTTTATTCAAAAAGCAGGTTCGGAAGTCGTATGAATACATTCGTGTGATTATGAGCAATAAATTGTGCTCGAATAGTCCATCCAGTTAATTATATTGTATTACTGTGTGTTATACCAAATTTATATTTTATGCAATGATGTTCTGAAATAGCACCTACATTCTACTCTCATAACTAGCCGTTCCTTCCAGTAACATAGTATTCACCTTTATTAGACCGATAACAATAGAAGCTATAATATTTGACTTCACATAACCATAGAATGATTCGTACGCCGAAAAGATCTGAGGTAAGCAGAGTTAGCCTCATAACTGCTACAAAATCCATTTTGGCATTGGCCACCTTATGCTCTTTAGTGACGGTCAATAGAAGCTTGTGCTGGAAGTTGAAAGTCGATCTCATCAAGTACCAAGATGGGTTAGAGAATCATTGAAAAAAAAGAAGAACGTTATACCTACTTCGTCCTAGTTTAGGACTCCTTGACAATGAATACCCACGGCCACACCAGGATCCTTCAAGTTACAAGGCCAGCCAAAATGAAACAGATATCCAAAGCTCCCTGGTTTTCAATGATTTTCTAAATAGTGTTGGTTTGTGACGTAACCCATGATGAAAATGATCCTAATCCCTACAAAACCAAGTCTGAATAAAAAGTGAACGTCCACACAAGTCACGTCTTTACTACAATAATGCAAAACTTTTGTGGAAGGCAGAAACAAACACCTTAAGCACCAAGGTTCATTCAAATGTCTCCCAGAAATTCATCCCTACAACACAAACACACACGATTCCCCAACTTCCTTTATGCATTTCTACTTCCACCTATTGCGTCATTTCCTAATAAGTGTTGAATGTGCAATCGATTCACTGAGTAATTTCACTCGTCAACAATCTTCAACTAATAAACCCCAGACAGGCGATCCGTCTTTCTACATGCCTCAGACTAACAACAGTCAATGATTTCACATTTTAGTCTAACCCCTTTTCCAACTTAATTTTAGTTCAGGCAACTTTGCTATTTGAGGTGCCTCGTCATGAGTAACACGTTCACACCTGTCGTTTTACATGATTAATGTAGTTTCTTTGCTTATCAGTTTTATCTCTCCCAATGTAATTCTAATGGTATATATATATATATATCCCTGTATGTAGAGTATTCAGCTAGACTTCTACAGAAATGCGATGAAATCATCAAATCTTGCTTTATTAACCTTTGTTGCTTGTTTTAAAGTAACGCATGTTTCAGACACTTAAACAAATGAGGGTTAACAACCTCATCAACTGACTAACTCACCTTCCCCAGCCGAAAACTCCACGTTTAGTCACAACACTACTTGATACGTCACACCACTTAACGTAAACAACCGAAGGTATCTTCTGTCGAAAAAGTATATTTTTTTATATTCTCTGCTCTCATACGCCATGTTTGCCAACAGTAAAATGGAGAAAATGAACAATTTAACTAATAAATGACATTATTTTAACCAAATTAAACTCAACAGCGACAGTGAAGCTGTCTAGAAAAAAGAAAACTGAACGGTCTTTTGGAGCAAATGAAACGACGTAAAAGTAGTGAATGGAAGTATTTATATCAAAAATAAATCAAATGCAAACATAAAAGGACAGTGTAAGTACGACCACACAACATCATGTAGGTAGTTTAGCTCCCCAGTCTTCATCTGTTGCAATGCCTATATCAGACTGAAACAATAAAAACAATGATTTAAACAAATACGAAGCGAAATTCAAAAAAGCTTTCCAAAAAATAACGACCCGTATTGCTCAATACCTGCAATCCTACACAGAAACGTTTCTTTTGTGACTACTTTTTTCAAGGTGGACTGAGACTGAAGCTAGTAAAGAATGAATATGACGATTTCCTAACACATGTGGGTGTCGTTAACAGAGATAGTGAGCGATTTTGACAGATGATGAATTCAAAGCCTTTACTCTAATACGGAGATATCCGCACACGACTACTTCAAGGGCTAGGACAATATCTTAAGTCAACCACATATGCTCATAAATACCAACCGTTAAATGACTTAGAGCAGGATACCAGTCTAGTCCGATCATTGAGTTTAGAGGGTTGTGATATTCATATATTATAGCAGATTAAAAGGCACTCCATATCACTTGAGCTCTGACCCAAGTACTCTTAATGCATCTACTGATTATCCTGTTCTAGTCAAACAAATGAAAGGATTTCGGAAACTCCCCCTTCATTATATAGGCGTTGCAGAGCTGAGCATATCATAAAATACTATTAGTACAGAAAGTACCGTTGTCAACAGTGTAACTCAGTCTGTCTTAAAGAAGGACACTGCCAGCCACGCAAAAATGTATGTGGACCCTGAGCGAAATCAGGAGCTGAAGTCATGTTATAATACCAATCGAAGGCAAGTAGCTTGATATTCAGATAAATGGTCATAATACATAACTATAGTTGTTTATTGCATCTGCCTTTATCTTCATTTCAGAAAAGCTTTGGAAGAACAGCTATACTCGTACACACTGAACATAGTGCCTTAACTCTTATGAACATCAATGGTGGTAGACTATCCAATCAACTTTTCCGGTGTGTATCCTTCTACAATATCACACTAATATGGAACATTTTTGCATCGACCAAGGCGACTTAAATATTTTGCAACTTTTAAAAATAGCTGGGATTTCTGTTTTGCTCCTCACAAACGGTTGAGTGTATCGATAAGCTCCAGGTGTTATTCAAGATACTGGATGTTTCTAAAATAGAGATACTGTTTAAAACCATATCATTCTGCATGTGAGACGCTGGAAAGCCTTCGAGGTGTAACGGTGAAGTAACGCCTTGTAAGACATATACACCCCATTATACCACTATATCAGTATTAAGACAATTAGCAGCATCTCATAATAAATTCTTGGTATTATCTATTATTCGTCTCTTTCGTTCACAAAGAAACATATAGCTTCAGCAGTACATCTCCACTGCACTCGGCTTTCTGACGTCGTCCTTAGTATGCTCCACAACTGTCTACATATTACCTAAAGTTCCAATTAAATCCCTTGAAGACGAAAAATGATAGCACCTTATTTTATGGTGAAAACACGATTTTTGAAAAAGGCACTCGACCATCCTTTAATAATTTTATATTCTAAGGCTGAAGTCAATTTTAGTAGCAATCAATATAGCACCTTGTGATTTATCAGTTATCCGAATCTTTGGAAGTTATTATAACTGTCTACTCTTAACATAAAATAAATACAACCTGAGTAAAACACTTAAAGTCGATGACGTGATCTTGTCTCTGTAAGCTATCACTATAAGACCTACTACAGGTAAGTACAACCTACCATTAACTGTTTCTTGCTTGACGGATATCCCTCAGCCACAGCATCGATAATATTCATTGCCTAAAAGTAAATCGAAATATACGAATTTTAGCGTTTGCTTATCAGCATAAAGTGAATTAGGTACTTTAAAAATATTTCTAACATTCCCCCTTCTTAGAAATGAATGCTTTAGTAAAAGAATTCCCTATCTTGATGCTAATGATCATAGTTGCATAGTATGTAAGGATGTAAACACTATTTTATTCGCCTCTGTAAAATGAGTGACTAACATCTCGGGAATTCCGGAGACAGGATAATATGAGCTTCCCAGTAATTAATATTATCCCTCATCCCCAAAATGTATGGTGCTTTCACCTGGACCATAGTTGAGAAGTTCAATAAAAACTGACAAAAAGCCTTGTTTTTTCAGGTTGCCTCTGGATTAATCAACGTGGAAACATGGTCCATAGGTCTAGGCATTTGACTTTGGAAGATAGCCTGCGAGTTCGAAACCAACTTAACCGCACTAGAGAATTCTTCTAGCAAGACCATCATCAATTTCTGTATATTATTAAATGTATCAACATGAGTGTAGCTGCTAAGAGGCGTACAAAACTTCTCTATGCCCAGTTAGCTATTTTCGACTATTGGTATTGGAATCTCTAATTGAGTTGGTCGTAGATAAAAACAAAGTTTACGACATCAACATTTTGTAAGGTATCAATACTTTAAGACTGCACGCTGAAATACAATACTCTATCTGAGTAAGGGAATCCACTGGGATGCAACAAAATATTGATTATCTATCTAACCGAAAAACAAAGCACAAAACACATCAAAACCTTGGTCTGGAAACTGGATAATGCACGAAGAAACAGATTACTTTTCCAGCTTGTATAGGGTTAAAAAAGACTTGCATCTAATGAGTGCATATTCTATTAAGATATTGAGTGAGAAAACATAGCTACGTTTGAATACGGTCTCTACGTAGGTTTAATCCTAACAGATAAAAATTCATGAACCAATGACACGATGTGAAACATATATTTGAGTAAAATGAAAAATACAAACAACCTAATGACCACGCTTCATTGCAGTGTTTAGGAAATTCCCCAGTCGATTAGTTAAGTAGGAATTTGATGAGTTTGTCCGAAGCCTACACAGAAAATTACTATGCATGAACTATATATATATACGGAGAGAGGAAGCATCACTGTTATCGTTTCCGTACTCCATCGGACTGAGTGGTTAGAACACATTATACTGAGATTTTGGTATACACACATAACACCTACTTTAACAACCCAAGTTTCCAATCAATGGGTATGCGTGAGAGTTTACTTAAACTGATTAGTCAATGGCTAAGAATGGAAAGCTAAACAAGAACTAGAATTAAGTGGTTTGTAAACAAAATATACTACTTTAGCATTTACATAAAATCAAAGAGACCTAGTAGCTTCTGAAGTCTTGATTCATTTCGACGGATATCTTAACGACAGAGTCAGGTTTGATAATTCCCATAGCATAGACTCATATTTTAAGATACATTTAACCATCGAGGTGTAAATAAAGTGAAGTGAAGTAAAGCATAGTGAACTCTGCTACTGGTAACTACTCCATTTCTGCTACTACATTTCTATCGTAAGTCGACTTCTAGATGCTTACTTATTATAATTTACACAAATTGTACACAAATTGAATTATTTCCATTGGTTACTGATTACGAATTTCTCCAGACAGACAATAGTTTCTTCTTATACTACCTTCACTAGGCTTTATGTATACAAATAAGGTAACTACACTGTTACTAATCATTTTTTGAATGAATATTTGGCAACATTAAGAGAATTCAAAAGTGAAAGGTTTACAGGCAAGAATTCCTCTGAAAAATATTTCTCCGTACCTAGGCGACATTCGATTCTGTCGACCGAGAGTTACTATGGCAATGTTTGGCTGTGAAAAGAATGCCGAGAAAATACATTGCACTAATCAAAGCACTCCGCCAGATGAGAGCTTACGGTGAGTTGTCATCTGAAGTGATAACAACCAGTGGTGGCCGTCAGGGATGCCCAGTATCCCCATTTCTATTCAATTTCATCACAGATGTACTAATCGACTTAACCCTAACTCACTTCAGAGACTCAGGGATTGACTTGTTACCAGGGAATAATCTCGTTGACTAAGAATATGCAGATGATATAGTCCTTCTGGCTGAAGGTGCTGACAAAATACAGTCTTCTGAACACCTTGAGCTGCAATCTACGAATGTTCGGCATGTGATTCGCTCCCGCCAAATGTAAGATGATGCTACAGGACTAGTTTGGACTACATTGACTCCTAGCTTAGAAATAGGAAGTGAAGTGGTGGCTGAGCATGTTGATCACTTTACTTATTTGGGAAGTTGCATCAGCCAGTGCCAGCGGGTTGACCTCTGACGAAATTTCAGCACGGATACAGAAGGCTAGTTTCGCATATGCCGTTTACCCCCTCTCTGGCGTAGACGTGATATCCGGCTAGCGACCAAGGCACACGTGTACTGCTCAGCAGTACGCTCCGTTTTCCTTGGTGGCTGTGAAACCTGGCCATTGAGGGTGGAAGACACGAAAAGACTATCTGTCTTTGATCATAGGTGCCTGCGTTCTATCTCCCAAGTGAAATGCTATAATAGGGTGAGCAATGTTGAGGTTAGGCATCGATCGAGTGCTAGGTAAAGAGGGGAAATCAATAGACGAGGCTGTGAAGCTACATCGACTGAGATGGTTAGGACATTTTTTACGCATGCCTAGCCATCGCCTTCCTCCACGTGCAATGTTAGCTGACATAGGATCCGGTAGGAAAAGAGCCAGTAGTGGTCAAACCAAAGCATGTCATCAGTCAATGAAACCCACAACAGTCAGTTTAAGCCAGGTAGGAAGATGTAGACTTCCTGGTTGGGGTCCTTGGGACCGCAAACACTAATGGTTGGAGACAATTGGTGATATGGCTCAAAATCGTTCTCAATGGCTGGCGCAGATGTATCCACTCCTTTTGACTTGTAATACTCAACATTACTATTCTTTTAGCCTCATATCTCTGTTTACTGTCACCATTTTTACTTTCTTCCCTTGCTTTGTGTGCTACATGGAGTGTGGCAACTCGAACTGCTGCACATTGGTGCAAAGTTCTATGCTGAAACCAGTCAGTCAGTTTATTCTAAAAATCAATAGGAATAAAATTCTTTTGAAAATAGAAACTTACAATACGTTTGCGTTTTCTCCATTCACTGACCACTTTGCTATGACCTTCGGAAATCTGACAATTAAACATGTACATCATAGCAAAATATTAATATTGTTGTAGCCTGTACTTACAGCATTGCGAAAATGTTACATTTACAAAAGTCACAAAAGTATCGAAACAAATGCAAATCAGTGAAGAAAACTATTTTACCTGAAAATCAAGACTAATGATTATAAAAGAAAGAGAAGTGATGAGTTTACCAAATGGATGATGCAATGAGAACTAGGGATTCCTTGCATTCACAATTTGTTAAAGTATCAATCATTTCAAAAGCAATGATAAATAAGAATGGTCAATCATGTGTAGCCTCACAGACAAAACAAACACATGAAGAGAACGACTGTTGAAAAGTGGTCAGTATGTAATATTCTACAATTCACGATGACAAAAATAACCCTCTGGTTGATGACCAATTAGTACCAAAGGAATAGTAAAACAATCATTAAATAGATGTTTGTGTAAATGCTGCAACATATACTTCCTATTCACATTTACCTGCTACATATAATTCCCAGTCTAGCTTTTGCTTGAGCCCCAAAATAAATCAGGTATTATTCGCATTTCAAACTCGTCATTGAAACTTTAGCTGAATGAATCCAGACAACAAATGACATCAAACAGGCAAGTTTGAATATTGCTTTTAACCAACGAACATTCAATAAAAGAAATGGTGGAATTTAGGAGACAAGTGTTTGATTCTAAGTAAAATACGCTTTTCACATTAGACAAAATATAAGTGACAATTGACTGGTAGCCAAAGGAATGAAAAAGTCTAGTTATCTAAAAGTGTGGATGCAGACCTTTCCACTTAAAAATAACGTGGAAATATTTAGTCGGATCTAAGTCTGTGCATTAAATAAAAGATAAGCCAAGTGAATTTCATATCAGTTACCGATTCAATTAGTGGGCGAAAAAGTGAGGGATGGAAAATACACTAGCGATTGGTAATTCCAGACAACTATTCAGGCTCATTTGGGGAACCAACTGTAGAAATATGAACAGTACTTTACCTCTCAAGATAAAAGACTGGAAGGTTGGATGGAACACCGTGAGGATTAATCAGACTGGCCTACACACACGGTAAATTTACCCAGCACCCTATACCTATCTGAATGGGATGTAGCATCGGTCCTCGAACTGTAACTGAGGTTGTAAAAGTTGTCTCTAAGCTAAAACGAGACAAAGCAGCCTGGTCTAATAGTATGATTAGAGGTGTTTAAGGATCGTAGTGATGAATTATGAACTAGGTTACCTAAGATATTAAGTAATGTGTGAGGTTTCGAGATAGTCCCGCTGAACTAGTGCATATCAATGATGACTTTAGTACATAAAATCCTGTGATAAGCATAGGGCGATCAGCATGACTCACACAGTATCTAAAATGCTAGGTTTTATAATCTTGCGTTTACCAAGCGGTTCCCAAGAGAAACAAATCTGTGAAAACCAAGTAGGCTTTAGGCTCATACGAGGGTGTTTGGATCACACTTCACCCTTCGGCAGATCCTGGAAAATAGGCATACCCACCAGTATCCAACACTTATCCTGTTTCCTGACTCCGTCGATCGAGAGTAGCTGTGGCAATATCTAGCTATGAAGGAGTTTCCGAGAAAGTGTACTGTATTAATCAATGTAATTAAACTTTATCAGCAGTGCAACAGCTTATTTCCTCTGTTAAGCAGTCTGGTATGGTTGTGCATACCATGAGCAGTGTTATCTGATGTAGAAGTTAGGAGTCAAATCAAAGTGGCATCAAATTTTGAAGTTTCTGCCTGCTGATTTGAGCCACGTAGAAAGGTGAAGATGGCTGGAAACTTTTAGTGATATGACCCAAAGACATCCTTAGTAGCGCAGATGCAGCACATTTCTATGTTGAGAAGTCGGACATTCACAAAATAATAAAAACGCAACTTCAATGAGACACCAAAACATACTTTATGAGAATGGATAAAAGTTGTTTGAAGACTCACCGATTTTAAATCAGATTCCGTAATACGTGGTCCCTTGGATTTTAGAGTGTTTACTTCAGCTTTTATTTTGTCAAGCTGTAAGGAAAAGTTGAAAATCAGATACAAAAAATTGGCAAAACTTTTATAATCTAAATAAGTGTTAGTTTCTACGTTGGATACAGAATACCGGCGCTGTATGTCTCTGAAGAACAAGCATTAATGTTGAGAAAATGCTTGAAAATATAGATGCCACTGTATTATTTATTCCGAATACTAAATACTGCGCACTTATTACTGAAAAAGTTCAACGACTATCGGAGTATGATTTCAAAAATCATTCAAAAATAATGTAAAATGATTTCCTGAATTACTACTACTCAATAGGAAGCTCTGGCTTTTTGTGGGTTGAAGAATCACTACAGAGACTTTAGCAGGGGGTGAAATAACGCCGTTAGGATATTCTAATTATTGCTCATTCAACAGAATATAAAAGTTGATAAATGATTATAACACTCCAGGTAGAACTAATTCCTTAAAATTCGCAGTTAATTACCATTTAGTCACTGAGTATTATTAATGAGAAGTGAGGCAGTGGTGACAAACCTTGGCGATCAACTTTGTGAAACATTTTAATTAAAAATGCAAAAGCTGCAAACTCAAAAATAACAGCTAATTATATTTGCTACTTTAGCGAGCGAATGAAACGTAGACTGATTAAAAATCACTGACATGGCTGGATTCAACATAGAACTAAGCACCGAAGTGCAGCAGTTCGAGTTGCCACGTTCCAAAGAGCACACAAAGGTAGACAAGAAAATGAGTGAAGAGAATCAATCAAAAATCACTGACATATTAAACGCACAGTGCAGTCATGGAAAAACTACAGAAAATACTTAGTATAGAGAGAGCTTTTACACATCAGTTGATTATTCGGGTTGGTATACGGCACGCAAAACAATTCATCATTTACTTTGAAGTAGTTTATCCGCAACAACAAAAATGCGATAGAAAATATATCTGTACCTAAATATGACTCGTTCTTGAAGCAAATCAAACTGTCTCAATGTGGCTGAACCAGGACTTAAGGGTTACAGCCAAAATAGTTTACATTATGACTACTGAAAAGACGTTACAAGCCCAAACTGTCTAGGAAATACACTATCGGCTTCAACACCACTAGAATTACAGGCACAAAGTAGTAGCGACGTATACGGGTGATGCACTCCTAACGTAAAAAAGCCACTTAGTGTTCATAAAATCCTACGGGAAGCTAAATGACCTGCAGCTTAGTTATTACAAGAAAATTCAGGCGCTGGATGGAACGCTGGAAAAGTGAAACAGAAGCTCGAGTTTAAGAACGGTTCGAAATGACAAATTATTTCCAAAACACACTTGCCTGGTCATTTACTTCAATTAGCTCTGCTTCTGCTTCCTCTTTTGTGAGACCAGAAGTCACTTTTTTCAGTTCTAAGAAGAATATAGGTATTAATGCCCATTACCGTCAGCAGCATTTTTAAGCTTTTTTTGTTCCTCCGCCAGCACAGATGAAAGGTTTGCACATTCAGCCTCCATTTTCTTAATCTCACTTTCATCGAAAGAAGGCAACTTCGTCTGTAAGAAACGATAAAACTGTAACCATTGCGATAACCTGGTCATACACATAGACTTTTTGTTTGCCGTAAGCCTTCTCTTTAATTAAGCTTTCCGAGACAAGCTCATCCAATGCTTTGGAAATAGCCTAAGCAACTCAGTCGTTTGAAATATATAAGCTACAGTCTTCCCATGATTCTTCAACACGCCACAAACATCAACAATACTGAATGGTCTGTTCTCCTTCTCAAAAAAACTCAAAACATCACCTGTATAAATGAAAAAAGAAACTGGACAACAACCTTTGCAAGAGCTGTTAGACATTTCCCAAGAAAACTTAGGCGCTTGAATTGTCTTCAACAGATGCGCACAAGCATTGAAAAACGCGCCGATGAACGGGTCACCATTCTATTAATGAAGACTAAGAAATGTTGGTATAACCATTAACCTGAAAAAATCTCTTCTAATCTGCGATAAATGCATATGTAGCGGTAAATAATTTCACGAAATTATTAGCACGGGACATCCGTCATCGAATATTAAATTCTGACCCATACTCAATAAGTTTGCTTGTCAAGCCAAAGGTTCGCGATCAAGCATCTTTTCCATTTGGCACTCTGTCCTGTTAATTTCAGTCTCTTGCCAGCCAAGTATTCACCATCACTGTACCATCCTCATCTCGAAATTTATCTCGTATTTTGACAGGTCATTTTGATACTATGATTTTCTCTGGTTTGGACAGTAAAATTACCATAGGAGTTGGAGGATAACAGCTTGCGTTTGTATATAGCTAACCTTGCGCAAATATTAACATCTGTACATCACCTAAAAATTTAACCCAAATCAGAATTTTATCTGATGATAGTTAGTTCACGCTGTATATTCGCTCAGGACAGGACACAGTAACAGTCCATTTTGTGGTGTTGGGGTTCTGAATGGAAAGAGTAGCAGTTTTTGAGCATAGAAGACATAAAGATTTGTCATCTTCCTGCATCCTCAGGTATACCTGAATTTTGATGGTGTAGGGTCACCGCACTATAGGACGCTGTGGTCATTCAGAGGCAGTAAGCGATTATGAAATTCGTAAGGATAGCCAAGTAAGAACCACATATATGATCTGTAAGGGTCTCTTTATCTGCTGAACGATACTGAATGATGAACGCCCTGCGTTTGATTAAGTTTTCAGGCTTCACTTTCTCACCAGTGCGTTTTCCAAATAAATGTTGAAACTACACGAGTGCATTATACGAACTATTAGTATGCAACCTGAGTGATTATTCTGATAGAAGTCGGCCACTGAAATAGATTAGTCTCATTACTCATGATTCCGCAAGTGTTTTTGTATTGATTAAGGTCAAACAAATTAGACATCACGACTATTTATTTGTGTAAGGTCCAAAAAGGCTTCATCTGGAGCTACGTATCACTGAATAGATGTGGTTGACTTTCCTGTCAGTCAAAGATGGAAGTAAAGGTGAAGTACTGTTTGTGACGGCTTTATACAGTGTGTCCCATGGTTGATATTCTTTTATACGTGCGTCATTGTACATCCTTGGGATCCGCCTGGAGGTTTTGGAAGTATCTGGCTTGAAATGTCCCTCTGTCAGTCGTAACCTTGAAGTTTCTGCGTGAGTTATGTAGTTAGTTTGTTTTCTGGAAATTCTCCATTCACGCAGAGCTCTCCATTGGGTTCTCAGTAAACCGGTGGTCTCACTTCCATCAGAGGGATTATTTCTTCACTTTCATCGTATCCAGAAGAGCTGCGTTCTCAGTGTCTTTATGAAAATTTTCCACCACTTTTATCCAGTGTCCGTTGACTGACAGTGATATCAAACCCATGGGTCATGGACCAAGCGGAAAACGTCCGAGTTAAGGATGTTTAGTAGTGGCCAAAGCTGGCATGGATGAAAGCTATCCCACTGTAAACGCTCACGAAGTATCAAGTGAAGCGTTATGATGGGACCGTCACCAATATCCAAGGGAGTGATTTAAGCGTCTTCTGCCAGTAAAAAAGGCGTCCAGTTTTGATATCCTTTCACTGAATCTTTTGATTTCTTGTAAAAGGTTTGTTCGAAGGGTTGTGTGCGTATGTGGTTTCCAGCTCTAGGTCAAGTAAGTCACCAACGAATGTCACAGCTCAGCCTACTTATAATTCTTGTCCAGACTGGGCACAAACATCTTGTATATATTCACTTCGTTTTCGACGTCAGGCGGAGTCAATCATTTTGTCGTCTTCCTAGTTATCATGGTATCCAGTCACTTATGTTCGGACTCCCACTCATTTCCCAATAGGTTTCGCGTCAACAGTTGTCGATGAGAGTAATCACTTTTACTGTCTCTAGGTGGTTGGTGGAGTCAAATCTAACAAGTGAAGAACATATACTGGAGCTAATCGGCTGAAACCAGTCTACTACCGCACTCTCTACGGTTATCTAGACACTTCCATTGTCATAATTACATATCATCTCAGTGTGACACTCCTATAGTATCATTGATCTCTGAAGATTCACGATGATCTAGGCTGAGTTGCTTCTCAAGATTCAATTCTGTTCGCTACAGGAAGGCTTGTTTCCACCAGCATTATCTTTGAATCCGCACCACCAGTGAAGAGGTTCAGTCAAAAGTTCGGGAGACCTACGAAAAACGTTGATGAGCGAATTGTGTTGGGCGAGTAGAAGAGAAAGCCTGCATATGCTCAATCTGTCAGACTCAATTAGTCCTTCTAAGACAGCAGTCTTTCCCTCTGCTAAAGGTCTTGGAGACGTTTCTTTGGGGTGGAGGGATCAACAATCTGCAACTTGAGACCAAATTAACGCCAGCTTATTGCATTTACATTTGCCGAACAGTCAGTGGTCTGAGAAGTCTGATTAGCATCTTAGCGGATCTCTCCATCGCTTGAACCTGAGCGGTCGCGAGAACATTCTCGGCTTCCTTGTAAGCGTCTAACTTTTTTCTTAGTGTAGGTAGTTTATCTCTTAGCCCAATAATACGATTATATAACCCGCACATCTTAGCGAGTCTTGAATTTACTCCTTGGCTACGATCAACATCACAGTAAATCGCTGAAATCAGTTCCCCTAGTTTGCTTAGTATTTTTGTTTGGAACTTATGAAATTTTGTCTGTTTTCTGGATCCTGTTATGAGTGCCAGCTAGTCACGCATTCCCGAATCCTTAAGCAAGAGGACAGAGGTTTGGAGCGAACGTGCATTTCCCTAGCACACTAGCCAACAGTTAAAACGGGGATGCTTGGTTATTGACAGCCAGCACTGAACTCTAAGGTGCAAGATTTTTCCTGTTCGGAACTTGCCAGACGGATCTACCTGTGTCTTGGTGAGCAACTGTTTTTCCACTGGGTCTCAAATGCATTACCCACCGTCTCGAAATCCAAACAGTCATCATATAGACCATCGGGATCATAAATGCTCTCCTTGTGTGGTGAGCTTTTATCTGTCAGGGTAGACTAAGTAGCTCTGTTAGACCTATATCAATCAGAGGGGAGTACGAAATAACTAAGACACAAGTTATTTACAGCTCAGTAAAGTTAATGTGGTACCGGCCTTGCAAAGAACAAAGGTGTAGTCCCTACATCACCACTCATTTTTCACGCTGTGTTCCATAACCACTACTTGTCTGTAGACCTCTCTCCTCTAATATTAAATAATAAAAAGGGTATTGGCAACTATTTTACAAACTTCACCAGTTAGCCTGACTGTCGTGATCCTACCACATTCTTCATCGCGGATCGCTGGTTGGACAGAGACCTTGCAATAACTTGATCTCAGAAACGAATGGCTGTGACATAATAATCCGGACTAAATTATTTGTTTTGGGTGTTTCTGTTTTCTCAGATATTTCTTCTAGTACCGAAAACTGTTCTTTTATAGATTTTAGCTGTGGAATTAGTCGAGAAAATGTGTGGAACGATGACACACTGTAATAATTCAGTGTCCTCCTAGCAGAAGCAGTAGTGTTGCTGTTAGCGTTGGCACAAATAGCTCACCCTAAAAAAGAGGAGCGGCGATCACTTGTTTATCCAAATCAAAAGAACATACAGTCAAATTTACCCTAAACCGTGCAGCCGCTTCCTTTTTCTGCATGCAGGTAAATGACTCACTGGTCCTATTCACTCAATAGATTGGAGGAGGCAGTGACACAAAAGCAGCGCCAACAGAGGTTCCAACCAGATTTACTTACTAAACAGAAGTGTAATGTTACAGCAGTGGTAGTAAGAGGCTCACTATCAAGAAATTTTACGGTACGAAAGCAGAAACTACATATCAGAATTCAAAGGTCGCCTCACATATTCATCGGTTTCATGTCCTTGAAGTAAACTGCAGCTGACCGGAAATGACAAAAATATTATGGCTGTCGAAACATTCTAAGGGTCGACTCTGTCAAGTTTCATAGAATACAGCTGACTTTAATTAAAAAGTCGCTTGCGTAGCTGTAATTCATGAACCACAGGATGAGTAAGCACTACCCAAATGCCTTGACTATTGAAGCAGCACAGCAATCAAGACGACGGAAAATCGCAATGCCATATCTGTTGAAACAATCAAGTCGCCATACACCCACAGTAGTCTTTCAGTGTGTTTATCTTTACTACAGAGTTAGAGTTTTTTTATGAATCTCAATCACTTTATTGTCGAAAAGGATTCCTGTCACATTCAAAATCAGTGAGGGTACTACTGCGTGATTTTATGAACAGGAGTTTCATTGCTCTGTTATGCTAAGGATTACTTCTGGAGAAATTAGAGTAGTACTACATCATAGGATGACCATGTTCAGTCCACTAGCCGGTCCCGGTCCCACCTAAAGGGGAAAGGTTAGGTATGGTGTCCAAAATAGGGGAGAACGGATGAAGGTAACTGCTGAAAAATCTCGGAATGCAAGTCGTCCTATGTGTGCTCCTTCGATGGAAGCGAAAGTAGGCATATCAAAATGGCTGGCAAGTCTCTTCAAACTGCAGAACAAATGCGATGTTGTACAGAAGTGTTAGAAATCTGTGACAGCAGGTGCAATGAAGGTAGACTCTTCGAAGTGTTGGCTACACAATTCGTAATTTATCCCGGTCACCCAGCCAATAACCGATAGCACGCTGGCAATGTGGCAACGATAATTTTACACACAGAAGCAATATTCAGTGCAAGTGAGGGAAAGTTAGAGTGCTACACATCTGAAGATTTAGTGGTGAAACAGGAGCCTGGAGTAGCAGTCAACCCTCTAGGGAGATTATGCGGCATGTTCCTCGTTTGAAGAGGCACCGCAGGCTTTATCTGGTGGATATTTATGGTTTAAGCCAATCTTATTTGGTTCCTTTGATCCAGGCAACTGTAATCGACGTGATTTTGAAGTTTCTTTGACTTTTACTGGAATGACTTATTTAGGAATCTTTGCTGGACATCGTTTCTAGGTCCGAATGCATGGCTTGTGTGGCAGGATTCTAACGTGTTTTACAGGATAATTATTTGGTATACCGAGCGTGTTTGGTAAGACATGACCTTATCAAGTTTCAGCTCAGTGCATCACCACTAGACACAGAATAGAGTGTCACTCAGCTTTCCACCTCAACTTCAACAACTTTGGGTGAAGTAACTTCGAAACTGCGTCAACAGTACGGAATACAGTGCTGAGAACCTTTATAATTCATATTCAACAGCTATATCCTGATGTTACACTCTAAGTAATTCACAACAGAACGCTCATAGAAGCGTTTGAAGGAGAGACATGAATACGACAAGACTACCAACTATCACAAATTGTATTCCAAATTGTGATAGACTAGATCATGCAACAGAGCGTGGAGAGGGAGAAAATGGACATGTGTTGGATCAGCAAGAACACTCTAGAAGACCTGGACTTCGCAAATGATTTATGCTTCATGTCACTCAAACTTGAAGATCTACAGGTGGAAACCAACAGTTTGGGAGAAGAATAAGAGAAAACAGGACATAGAGAAGACAGAGGTAATGAAGTTACCTAATCATACAAAACAAACACTGATTTCTACCAGTAGGACGAATCTCAAGGAAGTCTCCTTATCCTCCATTTTCACAACCCCAACTTTAACTTCCAACTACAGGCGCCGTGGGAACCATTGAATCGGTAAACAGAAACAATAGCAGATTACTGTGAAAACGGTGTGGAGAGCTACAGCACTCAGAACACAGACAAAGATCCGAGTTATCAACAACAGTGCCAGTTAACGCGTCAAATAATCCAGAGATTTCGCACATGCGCCACCATCAGACTCCTGCAGGCTTTCACCGACAGGTGCCATCGTTGGTTAGATTATGGGGATCGGATAGCTGGCCGGGGGAAGGATAAGTGAAAAGAACAGAACACTTATCATGGGGTTGTTGACCTACAAAAAGACATATTTTCTGAATTTCTGTTGGCTGTCAACAAGATTTTACCTTTAAATGATAAATGTTATGTGTAACAATTTTACGACAATATTAAGATTATGAAATTAATATTCACATGACTCAAGTGATGGACACTTCCTATAAACTGGACTATATATCGAAACATCTGTGTTCTGTTAAAAATGATAAATTTCTTATAGTCATAACACGTTTAACATTAGCTTAGGTAAGCATGCTTATCACTGCTAGAAATATCTCCAATTTTATCACATTCATATTGTAACAGCAGAAGGCAAGACACGGAAGCCAAGGTATATTTTTCATTAATAAAACCGTTTATATTCGTCAACCAATCGCTGAGCGTGTGATTTCGGCTTACATCAAACGACATGAAATAGAATGTTCAAATATACATAGTATTCTATTACTAATACTGAAATGAACTGTGGGAATATGTGAGAATAATATTTTGTTGACACACATTATCTGTAGCACACCACCACAATATGACTAGAACTAATAAAACTTCCTCTATATTTTCAGTACAGAAATACCTTTTTAGAGGTTGCGGGTATCGACGTTCGCGAGTTGTACGGATTATACTAACGCAAGATCTTATACCAACAACTTCTATAGTGTTCGTTCTTCGAGTACCAAAGATAAAGCAAAAGACCAGATTTTGTCGTCCAAAGTACGTAGTATATTTCGGGACAAAATTGCGGGGATGCTTGACCGTAAGCCTTCAGCTAAACAAGTCGACTTAAACAGTGATGGTCAGCATCCGATGTTGAGTGATGATTGCTGTGGTCAATAATTTTGGGGAATTATTTACCGCTACACCTTGTAATTTTGAATGCAGATGAAATATTCACAAATATGTCAGCTATTATAGTGTTTTCAAACTCCCTTTGGTAATTTAATTTTCATTTTATTCATTGCATTTAAAGGGGTTAGGTAGAAATCCACTTACCTATCTTTTGCAGCCGTCGTCACGACACTTTATAATGCCCTAATTATTCAGCTGAATATCTTGTTAGTTTTAATATAGTTTGGCTTTATGTAATGTAGTAAGCAGGTGGAGAGCAGGTAACCAGCATGAAGTAAAGTTTATCGGAGATTTTAGTTTAACAGATGGATACGAAACTATACAACCTCAGAACTGGATACACCTAGTTAGATTCAGTTACTTTTCACACTGCAGGAAGATTATGAAACAAAGGAAATACTGTCAGGTAGGAGCAGTGTCAACAGTTTTGTATTTCAAAAATGAAAATCACGATTTCACTAACTGATTTTCGAATGCATCACTTCAGTTCACTAACCAAATATTTCTGACGTTTGGAAAATCACAGATAAAATATCCACATATCTCATAACAGCTGTCAGTGATTTCATAAGGTGTATTTATATTTTGTTGTGCCAACAATCACCTTTTTCTTCAGAGGCTTCACATTCTACCCGTTATTGTATAGAGGCTGATGTGGTGCAGTCTATGAAGATTCATAACATGTCTTCCTCGTCAAGAATCTTGAGCCAAGCTTTATCAATGCTTGTTAATGTACTGGATATTTTTGGATATCTTATTAGTTTAAATTATTTTACTTCTAAAACCAAGGTATATTGTAACTGCTTATATGGTTGCCATTGTTTAAAAAGTGGATAATGAATTTTCTGGTAGTTTTATGGCTTGTAAAAGCTAAAAATTTCTGGTGGAAGTCATGTTAAATTACAATTCAAAATTATTTAAGTTCACAATATTTATAATAAGTATTCATTGCGCGTTTCGTGATCAGCAGAAAATAAAGTGTTGCGGCACACTGTTTTTATTGCCTCAGGTTTAACTACCTTCATCTCTAACTATTATGTCGATAAAACATCGCCTACTTTAGTTGCATGGTCCTGAGGTTTTTTTATCACTCGTAAGTAGATCACACGTTATCCTTGATATTAGGACGTTGAGAAGAAGTTTTGTTTGCCTGATCTTCAACCTAGTGTAAACAAAGTATCAATGATAAAACGGAAAGTGCCGTGTATTTTCTGTTTCGCAGAAAGTTAGTAGTTTCCTGCCTAAAAATTTTCTCATCACACAACGCGTGTCAAATAAACTATCACTAAGTGCCTTCTTTGATACAAGAATCATGGGAACGAACCAGTTCATGTAAATCTAGCGTGTATCTGAAAGTAAAATAAGTAATCTGACATTTGGAGGAATTTATCTTAAAACTATTCGACAAAGACCTCTGACTAATTTCTGAAGAAACACTATTCATTTTAGAACAGTCTGATTAGGAAGTAACCGGCACGGAGAAAGTCATATCATAGGCATCCTTAACAAAATTGGTGTCATCAGTGTGGCAGTCAACTCAGGAAGGCTCACAAATATGTTAAGAATGAGTGAGTCCAGCCAATATAAAGTTCTCCGCTAAGAAATGAGGTAAATCCATTTTTAAAACTGGTGTTGAAAGGTCACATTTTGACTTCTTACGCCAAATGTCCCATCCTCTATTCCATCTGAAAGTACATATTCCTGTCTCAATCTATGTTTTTGCCACAAATATAAGTGATTTAGAAACTTTATGTGAGGTTTTCTCTACTGTGTTACAAAACTCACGATTTTTATTATAATAATTACACTTCACTTTTTTAATATGAGTACCAAACTCTAAGCCTTCGAAAAGGTAGGTAGTTGCATAGGCTTGCTTTGTACTGCTTGAGGGCGTATCTTCAAAATGTATTCACTTCTTTATACGGAATCACCGGTATATTCAGATCCGAAGTGAACATAGTTGAAGTGAACCAACAATATTTGTTATGAAATTTCTCTTAATTCACTGGCCTAAAAATTAGCGACCTGAAATTTCGCTCCAACAAACACTTCATATTTTTGGTTCGCGTGGAGGAAAGTATTCAAGGAAATTAGATATATTTCTGAGATTTATTCGTGAACAAACACTGCGTTATATGAGCTGACATCACTGCAGAGAAATAGCTCTTTTAAGAGCATTACTTCCCAACGTTCTTTGATTAATGCAATAATAAAAGATGCACATAATCGGCACTCAATTGTTTTGGAACTATTCGGTCAAATATTGATCACAGCTTACATGAACTGCATATGTCTAGTTTAGTTATTTTATAAATTATGTGATGGCATATAAATATCAGCATGTCTCCACATTGAAACCCATCAAAATATATACTGAAAACAACTTTGTAAATAATTACTATATTGATATTCCTGTAAATAAGTGCACAAACACGATTAAAAACTGAATTTTAAAATAAATGAAGATGCTGTTTTCAAAGTGATTTAAATATATACTATTGCAAAATTCAAAATATTACTATTTTGAGGTGAGAAATTAAAATAGTAATTTGAAAACCATATAATGAAATGGCTAAATAATATAACTAGTTATTTAATTAAAATTCTATCGTACCAAATGAAAGTGTAAACACGGCTAAGGTGATAAAAGAACGAATATATCCTGTGACATAGCTCTGTCTTTTGAAGTCACCGCTTCACAATTGTAAATACCATCATCTCCTTCTCTAAAGTTTTCAATGATCAGACGACTTTTTGAACCTTTGCATCCAAGGGAACTAGGAACAGCTTGAGAATGCATACGTGTTTCATCACGAAGACATCTCCAGTTGAAACGCCAAATGATCATAGGAGGTGGAACACCGGACGCTTCACATTCTAAAACTAATCTTCCACCTGGTCGAACTCTATGGGTCTCTTGACGCTGTGATTGAATTATCGTAGGTGGAGCTAAAATGGCAAACACAGAGAGGGAGAGTCTAGTAGTAAATTCAGTATGTACAATAGTTCCTCAGTTTAAAATTATTAGGTTTTCTTTTACTTCACGAACAGTTTCCACGCTTGACTGAAGCATTTCCTCGATCATATCAACAGCAAATAGTTATCCACCAAAATTATAATATTTCAGCTGATTGTCTGAATGTATTTAGTCTTTGAGAAAATGATATTTCCTCTTTGTGCCTTCATTATTTGTCTATTCTGGCTGAACCTCAAGATTCAAAAGCGTTTGAAAAAATGTAATACCGATAATCGTTAAACTGTAATTGTACTTTTATTCAATTAAGAGTAGATTGCAAATAATACTTTAGTCATCCTACAATTGTAAGTGCTTTTCTAAATTAATGTGTTAAATCAAGGTGGAGTTTGGGTACAGAATGATCCGTCTGTTGTGATTGATAGGAAGAACACAATATGGAAATATTAATTACAAAACTAGGCTACTGTTACAGAAGATTAATAAAAGAATCAAGTCAAATAACAATAAATCAAAATATTTTCTGACATGTCACTAAAGTTTTATTTAACAAAATAGTATGACCATTTTGTTTACTATACTGCATCAAATTTTAAGTCCTCAGAACAGCATTTCTAATTTTCTGGAAACCTCTTTCGGGAGATTTTAAAGTGAAGGTCGAATCAGTTAAATGCAGTCTGTATAAGACAATGACCAAGAAATTTGGTTTCGCTAATATTATTTCATTAATTAGGTCTCATATGAACGATTTTTCATAATTATGCTATTTTGAATATTATCTTTAAATGCATAATAAAGAAATTCACTCGTCCATAGTTCATAAACTGCACTTTCGCCCAACGACCATATACGTTTCAGCATCTTTTGTTTCTTCTAGTGTTGAGCTGTTTCAAATTTGCCTTTTCTAAAAAACTTTCATAAACAGCCAATTATGGCGTGTAATAAAATTGCGCGTGAAATAGACTTATTTTTACAAATTAAGCCCAAATTTTGCAGGCCGACCGTTGATATCGGGTGTGCGTTGGCCGGGGATCGAACCCCGGACCATGTGCATGGTCGGCGAACGTCCTAACCGCTGTGCCACCGACGCACTTGGTCTCTAGTATATATTATGTATATAAGATGTTGATAAATATGAGAAAAACAAAATGTCATGACATTATATATCTTACAGCAATCAGCTTCGTCCTCACCACCACGACAGTCACGACCACCGTCGCACCAGTAAGCAAATGGTAAGTATTGATATGGATCTGTACGACATCTGAAATGAGTGGTGCCACATTCTTTATCAGGTACTCGAGTGTCTAAAAATGAAGAGTAGATCTGTCGTTTATGCAGGAAACTGAAATAATCATAGGATTTAAAGTACATAATATTTCATAAGAAATTAATGTGTAGTTGATTGAATACGCTTTGAAGGAAATAAATTCCCTCTCTTCATATATACATATATATATATCCATGTTTCTATAAAATAAATAGTCTGCAGGTCATTAAAAATCCACAGCATTCAATATGCAATTAGACACATATGCATTGCATTGTGTTGCTTACCGTTCATACAATTCAGTTCATCGAATCCATTGCCACAATCATTTTCACCATCGCATTTCCAGTGTAATTCATAAGTAGCTTCTCTTGGAGGTACACCGTTTACAACTTGACATGGTTTAGTTATTGGGTCACAGTAAACTATTACAAATGAAAATTTTTAGAATTTCAGTTATATGGCATTCAAAGTTGCATTTATAAA
Source organism: Trichobilharzia szidati (assembly GCA_944472155.2). NCBI lineage: Eukaryota > Metazoa > Platyhelminthes > Trematoda > Strigeidida > Schistosomatidae > Trichobilharzia > Trichobilharzia szidati. The sequence continues at coordinate 124,453,415 of OX235279.1, read as the reverse complement.
ATACAGTCTTAAAACTCATTTTGCCTTCAACAAGTGAGTTTGATCAAGTTTTCAAGATTTTTACATTAAACTGTCAATAAAATCAGTTGAAATTAATCGTTTTTAACTTTAAATATTAAAAAGTAGCTCCTAACATTAATTTCGTGATATAAGTTGTAACTGTCCTGTTGTAATATAATTTTCTAATGATTGCGAATGCATGACTAGAACTTGAAGCTTTTGTTCATATTAGGTCAAGTATGCATGGTGAAAACATATGTTAACTGTTAGCTATAAATGTTTCTTCCTCAAGGATCAATCACAACGAGAAAAAATTGAAAACCAAGGTACACTGGTCAGCGTCTCATTTACTTTAGAGTGCCTCAGACCTTTCCATATTTTAAATTGTCTCATGCAGAAGGTGCTTAGTTGTACATATGACTTTGATTTCACAAATAAGAAAACAACCCTCTGGAAGATCGTTTTCAATGACATATTGGAAGACAATAAACGCTAACATTTAAGTTATACAAATAAAATTTACCGCAGTTTTCAGGTCTTTCGTCAAATCCATCGTCACAATCAGGTTTACCATCACAGAATTGACCAACAAATATACATTCACCACTTGGACACCTTCGCTGTCCTGGCTGACATCCTAGTTCCACAAATATAGTGGATGACTTTCTATCTCCACTGGGAGATATGCATCTAAAATTAAAAAAACCAACATAAAAAGTGGATAATGATACTTTACTCCCATTGAAGCTGATTTACTGAATAACTAATCCTTATGAAAGTAAACTAATTAAATTTAAAAGGAGTCTGATAAAGCACATATAATCGAGTAAAAACTCCAGAAATACTAGTGAAAATAAGTGAGGTAAAGGAATTTCAGCCAAGAAATGTTTGAAGATATTGACAAAATAGTCTTTTTTCCAAATTAAAAAACTTCCCGATAGGTGTTGACTTCTGTTTGCTTTAAAACAATTGTGTATGTTGATCAATCATATTCTTTCCAGTAGTTAAATAACAATTTCTGAATATAAAATTAATATTTGAAAAGTACTCTTTTTGTGATGTAAAATATCGTAATTTCTCGCACGCAGAAACTTAGCCGTGAGATAGGCTACGAATAGAAGGCTAACGGAAACTTACGGGGGAAAAGTTTAATGATTAGTTGTTGTACTGGTTTTATATTCTTTAGTTAAATATTTAACTGACATCTAAGTCACAAAATGCATATTAACTTACTCACATTCTAAGCACACAGAATTGATATATATATATATATCTCAAACTCTTCGGATGACTTATAATAAAGCAAATATTTCTTTTAAATTTGCTTGTCTGTGTTGATCAAATGCTTAGAAAAGTTGGGAGTAACTTCAGTCATTTGTAGCAGTCAGGAAATGCCTTTGTTATATAATGTTAGAATTGCTATAGATAGCTGCAAAACTTTTACTTACTCGAGTATCACTTGTCTTTCTCTAGCGTCTAGACCTGCAGGAACTTCTATAATGGCACGTTCAGTTGAAGGCCTAGAAATTATAAATCGTCGATCACTTGTTATTGGTCTTCCATCGGCAAACTGTACGACTGGAGATGTACCTGGTTGATCAGTCACACACTCTAAGCGGAAAGATCTGCCAGGTTGGACTCGTATTTCACCAGGAGTAAAGTGTACTCTTACATCAACAGTTACTTCAGCTATTAATAGAAATGAGAAATATCACTTTTGAAGTTTTTAATTACTCAAAGAAAATCATTAAATACTTTGTTTTCGGAGCTGCACATTAAATTAAGTAATCTGTTTTTATGAAATACAGGTTTCTCCAAACTTTTCAGTCATGATGTTAACTAAAATAAGAAATATATATTAATATGATGACACTTATAGTCCTAACTCTACTCACACAACAATTGTCTGCATATATTTTTGCAATTTTCAAATGTCCGCCAGATATCTTTCTTTATAAACAGCAGGATACATTTCCTGCTTCTAGAAAAAATAAATCCATGCCTAGGATAATACTCAACTCTGAAGTATAACCAAAATTATCCAGCCAATTAGATGAAGCATTCAACTGAATGCGGAGTGAGACTCTGTACTATGATGGAGTTACGAAACAAGAAAGTTCTCTTTGCTAAGTGTATCACTACAAGAAATTTTGAAGCAGTTCATGAAAATAGAGCATTTACTTCAGGTATCTTATTTCTAAAATATTAATCTTATTTACAGCTCCATCCCTAAAAAATGACATAAAACTTCATCTGACAAGCTAGACGTATATCATACTATTAACCTGGTACAGCGAATGATATTTATCTATAGATATATAATTAAACTTATTCACTAGCAATTCTAAGGACTGAAAACAGTAAAACTGAGGCGATCAAACTTTTTTTCAAATGAAATTCTATATGATGTGATAACCAATGCTTAATTTACTAAACTTAGATAACAGTGAAATATGGTATAAAAGCAACTATGTGAAAAAAGTTTTACTCACGACAGCGTAGCCTATCTTCATCTGAACTATCTGGACAGTGTGGTATTCTGTCGCAAAACTGTTGTTCTGGGATGCATGTTCCATCTCTGCATCTGGCATAACCAGGCGGACATACTGAATCAACTTGTACTACAATTTCTCCAGGCATTCCACTTAAAACGGTACAGCTAGATATAAAGGATAAAGACGAGTGAAGTCACGTTTAAAGCAATATACGTAGTCTTAAAGGAACACCTTTAATAAAGCATAGTTTAAAATTAAATTTCGAAAAGAAAAAAGTTAAATTTTACTTATGAAGTCAGGTTGTTGCTGTTATTATTATTATTCATAGAAGCTAAGCTATCTAGAGGAAGAAATATATCTCGTAAGTAATCCATAGGTCAAAAGGATTTTATTCTGAAGTAAATTATGTCTTTATCTACAGAATTCTGATAATCTCAAACAAGTGAAACGCAAAGAGAAGACTGAGTGAGAGTTTAGGAGTATGCTGCTTGCTTAGTAGTGGCTTAACAAACTCTGAGTATTTATTTTCATAACTTTTCAAAGGCTTCTAATAAATAATTCTTAAAATGACCAAGGAGGTTTAAACAATCTTTGTGAAAGAAGTTACACGAGCCGTAACGACATGTGAATATAAAGCTCTAATATATATTGAGAATTTATTCAAAACAGTGATTAATAAGCTATTGGTTTTTCAATAGTATGCATTAGTGACAGTTTTATGCAACAAGTTCCAGTGAAGTATGAAGACGAATGGTAGTGTGACTGCTTTGCTGTGCTTAGAAAATTAACAGTATAGATCATGTCAGTCACTGAAAACGATCGACCAGAAATTTTTCAGCATTGATAGTAATGGTGTACTGTTCGACAGTAAAAAGAAATATCTGTTTCTTTGGAATGAACAGGCAATCAACTTAAAGAATAGTTAATCGTGGAGCAGGTGACACAGTACTTTCTATTTCAACTATCGCATTGATGATACGAATTCGGATTTCTGGAGGGAGTCATCATAGTCTACGCATAAAACTATTTAGAGTTCTCTTTAATTCCTATATTCTGTTACTTTACCTGTTGCAAGTAAACATAATCATGATTATTTACCATAAAAATGTTAAAGAAACTACAGTTTTCAATAAAAATGTGATAAAAATTGCATTTTGAAAATTGTCGAGATATGCGTCAACATTTTTGACTAACATCCTGTGTGCAACATTGAGATTCACCACGTATTACCTACAGACTTTTTATCCCACTTCTTTCTTTCTTTCTCATAAAGACTGATCTCTGCAAACTTTAGAACTAGACTACTTTCAGTGTAAAAACATCTTACAGTGAAAACATTACGCATGTAGTAAAGATTCTGATTTAACTCCTGTATTAAAAACTGGCATAAGCGTCATGCATTAATCTGCGTACCTGAAAGAATATCTTCCAGGATCAGCAATACCACCATGAGCCCGGACAATGACATGTTCACGGCTTGGACGGAGAATTGTAAATCTGTGATCACCTTCAACTGGATAACCTTCAAAAGAAACTTGAGGTTCACTTCCTGGCACAGATGATCTACACTCGAACTGGAAAGATTCATATATTCTTGTCTGAATTGTGGATGGTGTAATTGTAACCGATGGAACTACAGAAGATAAAGACAGCAAGAAAACAGAGTTTATTCCATTACAATAAAAATATAAGTAACGTTTGAAATATTTCAACACCTATGATCTAACAACTTTTACTACATACTGCATTGCGTTCAGAGTTGTAATTCAGAAATATGAAAAAATGTATCTAGTCTTAATCAGTACATAAATAGAATGTAGTGAGAGAGTGTCTACACCTAAGTTACTAATTTTGCAGTAAACTGCATAAAAGATCATATTCGTGTCTCTTTTTTGTTTCCAACCGCTGACATGGTAAAACTGATTTGAACATGTGAAGTTAATTCAAAGTCAATAGTATCATTCATATCAACACCTTCATCGCCATTGGAAAATAAGGCATAAGCAGATATAAACACCACATAATTCTTGAAACAATTATAACACCTTTGAAACGTTCTGATTATTGTAAACAATTTCTTATAATTTTGAATGATTCTCGTCGAATATACACAAAATGCAATACAGTTGAATTTGTCTATTCCTTGAATGATACGTGATAGCAAGTTAGGCGAAAACATAAAACATGTGATTTTCTGAGACCAGTAATTTGATGACTGATTCAGAACAAATGTGCAGAAGTTAGAATTACTTTGAAGATGTATGAGTGGATATTTGGTACTTAAGAATAGTGTATAAACTTGCTAACAGAAGTAATTTAAAGGACTTTTAACATAAACACGGTACTTATATCAATGTCCCGGATAATTAATTATTTGGAGCTGAGAATAAAATAGAGAATCCCTTAAATTCTTATCTTTCAAACTCATTTATTAGCTTTCATATCTTTTTAAATTCAGTTCACTGGTTTCAAACTTAACAACATTTCACTCACTACAAGATCTCGGATCTTCATCAGAGCCATCTTGGCAATCACGTTTTCGATCACAAAATACTCTTCTTGGTAGACATTCACCCGATTTACATCTAGACTGACCAGGTGGACAACCTGTTGTAACCTCAACGCTAACTTCTCGAGAAACAGCCCCCGAAACAATGCATCTAAAAGAAAAAGTAAAATATTTCAGTTGATTTAAATGAAAACTGCAGTGTATAATACCTTCAACAATTACTGTTTTTGACTTACATGTTTTGGTTTTAACTAAAGTAGTGAGTTTTTTGACATGCCTTTTATAATTACTTATAATGACATAACACGTACTACAAATATTTACCTTTGCAGGCCCCCAGTTCATTTTAATCGTGAATTACTCTTCAAAACAATTAGTCCCTTCAATAAATTTGCATTGGGTTATGAAAAGACGGAAATTATCTGAAAAATGTGATACGTTTGCGCAGTACATTTCTAACAGTTTGATCACATATTTATTTCAGGATTTCATTATGAACTGACACAGGTTAGAGGACCATTGGATCGGATACTAGTGGCTTAATGGTCTACGAGCTCGCCTTGTCGGTGGCATGGTGGTTAGGATTCTCGCCGACCATGCACATGGTCCGGAGTTCGATCCCCTGCCGACGCACACCTGATATCAATTGGTCGGCCTGCAAAATTTGGGCTACTGATATCACATGCTAAAAATTCCATATTTGTACCAAAAATACGGTGTGGAATCAAGCTGTAACCAAAAATAAAATAAAAATAACCGGGAAGTCCTGGGTTCGAACCTCAGTAGACGCGTATTACTGAAGAGTTCCAAACTAGGACGAAACAGCTGTCCTGTACTTCTATGTCTTCCAGTAGTCCTCTAACCGATGTCAGTTCATGATGAAATCCTGAAGCCAATCAAATCCCTGCAAACCAACACTTGAAAATATTTATCTGCCAAGTCATTTTATTTGAAAAATGAAGGCCAATTAAAGAATGCAGTGACAAAAGAGGATTAAAGAATAGTTAGCACTGAGTTTGGTTGTCTAATCAGATTAGGATTAATTATTTTTGTACATACAGGGGAGTGGGTGGGGGGCTTAAGTTTATGATTAACTACCTCCTCTGCGTATTTGAATAAGTGTTCTTGACCGTTCCTATAAATAACCTTACACCTGTTTTGACATCAATCTTCCGACTTATATCGATTAGGTGTTTAGCTATAGACAAAGTTGGTAGTCTACCAACTGCGTCTGTCTATTTTTCACAGTTCATTTGTTTTTCTAACCATTTGGGAATATGCTCTCTCACCCTCATATGTAAAGCCTGATTACTTCTCCCTATGTATGTGTGACCAAACATACACACACACAAACTGATAAGTTGTAGGATATGTAACATAAGCACTTGTGCACTCTGGAGATTTGTAGTGGAGCATGTTTTTGGCTTTTTCAATAATATATGAGCCTAGCTGCGTAGTAGGTTCTGTGGATGTCCGAGTTCATTCTATGTCTTAAATCCCTACCACTTACTTCGCTGTTTTCTGGTGATCTGATGAAGACGTCTCTCTTAGGGACGGAATAGGCTACAGGTTTTGAAAATATTTGATGTGGCAGTCAGAAATTATTCACAGTGGAATCAATTTTCGTTCACCTGGGTAGGGAACATATGAGTATTAGAAATAAAAATAGGAAGGCGTTTAGCCAATTGATGACTTGAAAATTCTGATTATAATATGACAGAGGTAGCATCCAATGATAAAAGTTACTTTGATCTTCCATAGGAAATACCAATTAAATTTTGAAAATATTTATTCAGTTAATTCACTGGAAATACAACTTATCTGTGACACAGGTTAATTTTGTCTGCTATAAATGCATTTCCAACATTGTAGTGGTTAAAGCCTAAATTTCATAATTTACACTATTTCATTACCGACATGTTCAAATATACCACGCAAGTATAAAGATATATATCTATGAGAACTCAGTGTATATCTCTGACGAATCATCCTACTTAGAAACACAAGGCCAATTCTTACTTGAATCTGTGCTCTCCAGAATCTCTTAAACCATATGGTGCTCTCACAACAATCGTTTGTAGTCTTGGACGTGAAACAATAAAACGATTGTCCTGTTCTACAGGACGGTCATCGAAAGTGACTTGGGGAGTTTCATTTGGAATTGATGTTGAGCATTCAAATTCGAACTGCTGATTTGGAATTACACGAATTGAACTTGGAGTTACTGTTATGTCTATAGCTAAAATAAGAAGAGAGGTTAACAGATATTTATAAGAACTAGAATTTTTAAGCTTTAATTATGTAGTTTATAAAAATTAATTTAAATATTGTTCAATAAAGAGAATAAAGTGAACATTCACCTGATCAAATACTAAAAATGTCTTTCTAAACCTTTTGCACGAAAAGAGTGGATGTTATTTCGTAATTAGTTTAAATACTTGCAAAGCCAAACCTCTCTAAAAAGCTACAGAATGATTTTTCTTTTGTGGTGAGTTTTCCATCATTCACCAATAAAATAGTACGTTTAATATTTCTTTTAAGAAGATCGTTCAGAGAAGAAACACCGCTGGTAGAAGTAAATAATTACATTAATACCTAAATTAATATAATCTTGCGGCACTCTGGAAATGCATCTGCTGATTTGTAGAGATTATTTCTAGTTTTCCTTGTCATTTAGACCAGGTAAATGCATTAATCCTAACTGTTTTGTTTATAGCACATTTTAACTTCTGTAGACCAGATTTAACAGTCTGATTTGGTGTTTCTGCTAGTTGACATTTTGTTTTTGTAATAGGTGCAGTAAAATCTATTAGAATAAACTGAAAAGTGGAATAATCTTTAGAATGGTGACAGTGAAATAAATTATTTCCTAATGCAGATTGTTTGCTTAACTGAGTAAAGTAATTTCAAGCCTGTTTGCCAACTTGGTATGTAGGCTTGGAGTAACATATATGTCCTGAAAGTTAACAGAAACTGATAACACCCTACATTGTACCACTCAGTGAGGCATTCTCCCTACTTCGAAGCAAGTAGAAATAAAACTTCTTAATAATTCTAGTAAAGTAACTACTGATAAGTATGATCCTTAATTTATTTTTGAAATGCTTAAAGTATTTGTAATACACTTAACATAAAATTATTTCCTTGTTTTATCAGGTAGGTAAATAAGCTGGCTAAATTATTCTACACTTCACACTTTGGGGTAAATATAAAGTGAACGGAGATCACTATAAGATCTTGCTTTTTCTGTTGTGGATTTATATGACTTAGAAAAGAAAAGGCGTTCAGCAAAGAGTTACTCTTTTCGGCGATATTATTCTCAAGCTGTACAAACCGCAAATTTATAGTAGTTTTTCTTGGCAACAAAAGGAATATTTCCAAAGATGTGTTAATGCAATTGTTAATTTTTTTTTGACAACAAATTACGTAATTTAGAAGGCGTTAATCGGTTAGAAACTAAAATAAAGTTACAAAAGTAGGTTGGGTGACGTAATCTATTTGATAGGGTTAAATGAAAAATGAATGAGAGTCAAGTTAATAATCTGAGTAGAATTCACTTAAAAATAAACGAAAATGGAGTTAGCAACAGTCGTCATGAGGGTAGAGATTTAATAGAGGGTGGGGGTAGAAAATAATGCAATTAAGAAGCAGACAAACAAAGAAGAAAGAGGTAAGACAGAATCAGGACCATTGTAGTTAGTTGATAATACTGTTTCAGATTATGAACGCTCTTCTATGGCTAACACGGAACTACCTATAGTCAGATGGTCATAATAAATCTTATTAAGTCTAACAGTAGAATTTAGTACATGAAATTATTAAGTACACAAAAGAATGTTGGTATTATAATAATCGAATGCAGAATTTATTAACAAAAGAAAAACTAGATCATTATCCACTTGATCAGTGATATACAATCGGCCTGTTGTTTCAACGAGTATATATACATTATGAGAATTTCTTTTGCTGTCCATTTACACGACTGAATTAGTCACCTCTTGTATCAACAGTAAACGAAGGCTTGCGGTGTTTAAGTTTAATTAAGTTGCGAAGGGAGGAGTCTAAATTATTCTGTGTGGGGGATTCTGAATTTATTAAGTAGTCAGATGTATAGTTGACCGAATTCGTATTTTAAGAGACTATAGAAGACTTTAAATGATGAAGGTAAGTCCTTTTCTTCAGGTGTGCCAATAGAATTCACTACTGATCTTGGTGTAACCAAAGGCTCACTGATTTGCGGTGTAAGAATTCAGTTCAGGTTTGAGTAGAACGAAACTTCTAGTTTTGGCTTCAGCTTTCAAAGGACTCCATGTCTGCTTATTTCTATCAAATTTAAAATATGAATAGTGTCTACTTGTTATTGACAAGTAACTGTGAGATCTACAAGCTTTCCTCGCCATCGGTATTGTTGCTTTCCTTTTTGCTGCGAAACGTAGCAAACATTACTAAAAAGGAAATTTTAAAAAGTGTTGTCAGAGAAATACGGAGGACATAAATCTTCCATGCGTGTATTATTCTTAAATTTATCGAACAGTAAAAGCATAGTAATGTGTTATTCAGGAATTTCTTACCACAGTAGCGTTCACTCTCATCTGAACTGTCTGAACAGTCTGGTTTCCCGTCACAAAAGGCTTCACGTGGTAAACACCGACCATCTCTACACTGAAATTGTCCACTTGGACACGGTCTTTCGATTTCGATAACAGCTGTTCTATTTTCCAATCCAGGAAATACACAGCTAGAATGATAATTATTCAATAATAATTGAGTTGAGTGTGACTGGATAAAAAATGATTTATAGATAAAGTTTATTCAGTTCGAATTTGATGTTGTACATGATGGTTACTAATGAAAATTAAAAGCCAAGTTTTCAAATTTCATTTTCATCAACTAACATAAACTGAAGAATTGTCATGTACTATAGAGGAATAGGCATCTGTATTATATTACTGAAATTATTCAGATAGTGGTATGGGCAAAAAATGTAATTAGGTTAGTTTGAACCCAGTAGCATGAAGTTGGGATTAGACTTTTAACGAATGGTTTCAGAATACAGGTAGTGATCTAGTCACCAGAGGATCATCGTGAATATATATATATATATATAATGCTTCCATGGTAGAATGATCTCTATCCATGCATGTGGTCTGGCGTTCGGTTGCATGCCAGCGTACTCCTAAACTTCACCAAGATTAAAAACCAACAGTAAATCTGGTAAGGAGGGATATTTCGGTGTGAGGATGGCAACCCACCCGGTATAAACAATCTCACTACTAATGAAACTGCAAGGCTTCAAGGCTGAAACCCTGTCTTCCAACCGAAAAGGAATGAAAAAAGTATGTGAACCAAGAACTTACTAAATTTGAAAAGGATGATCTCGGTCTGTTAAACCATATATTGCATTTACTCGAAGGTGAGTTGGCGAAAGATATTCCACACTAAAACGACGATCCTGAGTCACCAGCAAACCACTCGGTAATCTTGCCTCTGGTCTAACACCAGGTTCATATGAAATGCACTCAAACTGAAAGCTCCGATAAGGTTTGACATGGACAATACTTGGCTTGACTTCGACTTTTATGCTTTCTCCTGCGTAAGTAAAACAAAATGTTACATTTATAAAAAAATTAATTCTCTTAAATTAGTTTTATTATTTCAAAGTGTCATTACAAAAAGTCGCGCTTGGGCCTTAAATATGAAACACTCAAAACATGAGCAAGATCTACCTTTGTTTTACTAATTTTAGTTATTACACTTATGAAAAATTGAATAATGGTCGTAGATACAATCTCGTGTGAGTTCACAGGCATGCATCTCTGGGATGTCCTTAATTTGAACGAGTCATCCTGTTCTGTGCTCATTAACCTGCCAAGATTTTTTAACTGAGTCTGGTTCAAAATGTAAACACCTTAGGATGAGCAGTCAGAATCTAGAAAGATTATTATTATTATTTCCTTTAGTTCCTAGAGGAACATAGGGCTTCAGCCATGCGTCTCCATTGCGTTCGATTCTCTGCTAGTGTTTTCACCTGGCTCCAGGTCTGCCCACATGTTTTCATCTCCTCTTCACATGATCTCCTCCAGGTCACCCTTGCACTGACGACCAACTCGCCGCTTCCCTTTCGGGTTCCACTCGAGGGCTTGTCTAGTGATGTCACTTGCTGGTTTCCTCAGAGTGTGGCCAATCCATCTCCATTTTTTCCTGCCTATTTGTTTCACAATGGGTTCCTGGTTGGTTCGCTCCCAGAGATCTTTGTTGCTGATCCTTTCCGGCCATCTGATCTTGAGTATTGAGCGAAGACATCTGTTAATGAAGGTCTGTAGCTTGTTTGAGGTGCTCTTTGTGACACGCCAAGTCTCTGATCCGTATAGTAGTACTGTCTAGAAAGATGGTAGAATAATATAATTTTAATTACTCTAAACAAAAGTCATATATTGAAGGTAATTATTTTCTACTCGAACTTACTGCAGTGAGGAGGTCGCTCATCTGAACCATCTGGACAATCTATTTGACGATTGCAGAAATCAGTTTCTGGACGACAACTTCCATCCATACACATAAGCTGACCACGTGGACAAAACCGTTGAACAATAATTTCAGTTTCACCTTGAGGCCCACCCGGAAATGAACATCTATGAAGTTTTAAACGGTAAAATGAGCTGTAATTCGAGGCTAGAATATTTATTATTTGGTATAAAATGGTCTTATAAACGATGGATGGATCGCTTTACCTAATCGATTACATTTCAAACATTTTGAATGAGTCATGAGGTATATACCATTACATTTATGATATTTAATTTTCACCACTGTGATAAAATGGACTAGTAAGACATATAAAGTGCGGCTAAACCGTTTTTTTACTTCACTCTTGCTTGCATAAAAATATAATAGCCATTCTAACTACAATTTAGGCGTATATTTTTTTTAGGCGCGTATATTTTTCACCCTGGGATACCAAAACAACTTGTTTCTTGTTATTCATTGTGACAGTGAATGAGAAAGTTATTAGTTTTATTGTTTAAATATGCGCAGACGTTTTAATTGCTTTACGCTCCCGGTGTAACATAGGAATTTGAGTTAGAGCTTTGAAGTTCCGGTAGCAGTGGTGTTTATTTTTACGAAATGGGGTTGCTAACCTCATGCCTAACCTTCCCTCTTTACAAGTCTTATTAATGGCTTAGGGAGGTAAAGGAGTGCGTCGGCCGGGAACCGAACTCCTAACCATCTGCGTGGTCGGAGAGAATGCCACCGACTCACATGTCGCTGTGGTCTAGTGATTAGGACATTACGTTTTGAACAGATTTAAAAACACTATAAACAGTAATGGGAGCAACGAAGGTGATTTTTTAAATTTAACGTTAAAATGTCCCACTAAATACTGCAGTGACAGCTACCCCCATTCTACGCGTCATTTTAACTGTCAGTTGTAGATTCATTCGTTTGAAAATGATCAAGAAACGCAAAACTGTAGGCTTTATAAAGCCTACAAATTGCTAATGTTTTCAATCTTAGAAGCCTAAGTCAACAACATTACATTGAAATGTTAATTTGCACAGCAGAGTATCCATTTTAACCAAACTATACTTCGATAATATTTCAAATTTAACACGTTATTTTCTGCTACCAGTTTTTATCAAACCATTTAATGTATGCCAGTAAATTGTCGAAGGAAACTTCAATTACCTCCCATATTTCAGGCTACAAGAGAATGAAATAAGCTTTATGGATTAATCTCCTTCTCTATAATATTCTGCAGTCTGAACACAAAAAATAAACATATTCACTAATGCAGGATGTTTGTTCTTTAGTGATCTATGTGTTACACAGTTTATTACAGCAGAATGTTGTAAGGTCTTTTATTTTGGTACGCTTTTAATTTGCATTACTACACATCTGAACTTTGCAAAATAACTCGGAGCTGCTTGGTGCGGAGATTCATTTGACGGTATATTTAACTGGTTTTGATTCAGGTAGGCGTTCAGTAATGTGACTGTGGATGAAAAGCCTGTTGAGGAGTATGAAATGGATCAGTGTGACACAAAGCATCTAGAATCGAATGGCTAAAGATATACTACCTCCTGAGTTAACAATGGAATGACATAGTTTTTTTATAAATGTCACTCAACTAACCAGATAAATCAATAAAACGTATATACCCAATAAAATAGTCCAAAAGTTATACATTTGAACAATCATTTGAAACTACGCACAACTTTCGAATGACGACTTAGATTGGTGACACGACAATCAGTAGCATATTGTTTTGTCTGAATAAAATTAAAAAATAACCCTTAAAATTATAACCTTCATAAAATGCAGTTTTTCTGCTGGAAAACGGTCAAGAGTGAAAAATTAACAGAATTCCAATAAAAACGCAATGTAAAATTCTTACATTAATTTCATACGATCTTCTTTTTCTGTTAACCCGTAAACAGCTTCAACTCTTACAGTGTTAGGATCTATGCGTGTTACTCGAAAACGAGGATCTGATTCCACAAGTCTACCGTCTTGAAAACTAACAATCGGTTGTACATCTCTACCTCTTACAGAACATTCAAATGACCACTTCTCATATGGTCTAACTTGAATAATATCTGGTTCCACGCGAATTGTTATTCTTTCTTCTACAAACAAAAAGCAGCTTCACAGTAATGTTTTGACCAGTGAAAATATTAACACTTAATGAACAATATGATTTAAAAAGTGCAGTCTATTCTAAAATAAATTAAGGAAAAGAAAATGTCTAGTGTTCAGTGAGTAAAACTGGATATTTAACAAAAGCTTAGTACAAATTAAACGCTTAGGTGTGTGCTACATTGGGTAATCTTTGAATTAGCATGAATAGAATGATAGGTGAAAGCGAAAACTCACTCCTTATATTCCTTCTTAAATTGTCAGTCATTCAATGGAAGTTTTAAATCTAGGTTTTGTGTAATACTTTGTTGAGTTGTGATAAACAAACTCAGAAAGTTGGTAAATTTATACCTCATAATGAACGAAGGAATATGATCAGTTATACTGACGTACTGCATCTAATTATGAATAGATTTATAACAGTAATATGAAACTGCATTTAATAACATCATAAAAAGTTTACAAAAACTCAGTCACAGCGAGAAATGATTTGGAGAAGTCAGAAGCAACAACTTTATCATAGCTTACTTTTATTAAGCTACGAATCATCTCCATTAACTCAGCTGAACTTTTCTTGTGTATACAGTCGTGCATTTTCCAAGTATCTCATATTTATAATCTATATGTCCAGTGTACTATATTCTACATTAGTGAGTTACAGACTGACATTTATGGTTATGCTTAAAGATCTCGTTCTGTGGGAATGGCTCTAACTTTAAGGTCAGATTTATTTTGATCCCAGTTAAATAATCCGTCTAAACGCGTAGACTGAAAATCCTGCACGCTACTCCAAAATATAAAAACGCTTCAAAAATTGTGAAAATATGTGTAAACCAGCGGTAAGTTGATATTTCCTAGAAATACTTTTTTAAGGAGAGAAAGATATTTGGATGAAATACCCATTGTTAAATATATGTTGTTAAGTATAACACAGAGCTCTAACTTTCCTCTTCCAAATGTGGTTTATCAGTCATCTAAATTTCGCAAACTCTTTCGCATATTCACATAGCTGTACAATCGCATTTATATATAAATATTTGTGTGTGTGTGTGTACATGAGGTTTGTCAAGTTTAGATAATTGATTAGTTAATACAAGAATGATGTAGTATAGAGACAAATATCATACATAATGATAGATGAGGTGTTCAGGTCAGTAACAGTGGTAGTGGGGTGTAGAGATTGAATCGGGTGGGGGTAGAGAACAAGAAAGTTGAAAATGTAAAATGTTACAATTGAGAAGGCAAAATAATACTAATGAAGAGACAGAAGAAAAGATTAGGTAGAATTTACATGTCGGCTAATAAGATAGATCGTCCATTGCATAGTATTAGCTGAATGTTCATTCTCTTTCAACAACGAAATATATCGCCAAAAGGATGGTATAGCTATGGGCTCACCACTAGGCCCTTTGCTTGCAGATTTCTTCATGGCAAAACTCGAAAACACATGCCTGAAGAAAACGATCATACCTTCGAAATCTATAAAAGATACGTCGACGACACCTTCATTATCGTCAACAACGAAGAAAATCTAGACGACATCTTAAAGTCGTTTAACAACTGCCACCCTGCAATTCAGTTCACGATGGAGAAAGAGTCCAACTCCACAATATCTTTTCTTGACGTCCAACTAACCAGAAGAGAACAGGAGAACACTGAGAAGATCTATCCACAGAAAATCGACGTGGAACGGACAGCTTACTAACTTTCACAGTTGGGTACCACTATATACCAAACGAAACCTGATCCGTTCACTCAGCTACAGAGTTCGCAGAATTTGCACCCCGGACACCATAGAAGATGAACTGGACAACCTCAAGAGAATCCTCGTCGAGAACTGCTATCCAGAAAGATTTATTGCGAAATCTATGAATCCTAGACCAGAAAAGCAGCCCATACTTAGCGTCAAGAAAAAACTACTCTACATGAACCTCCAATTCAATGGAGATCTATCTGCGGAAACACTGAAAAATCGACTGTCGCGTTCACTTAAGAAGACCTTCTTCGCAGGTGAACTACGACTAACCTTCTCCACAAAACCTATGATTCATGTGAACGTGAAGGATAAGCTACTGCTGCTGGCCTCATCAATGTGCATTTATCAATTCACCTGCTCGTGTGGAGCCAGGTATGTTGGCCGTACCCAGCGCTCGCTTTCCAAACGTATCACCGAGCACTTACCAGCATGGTTTTATAAAGGAGAAAATCGATGCCCCCGCAGTTCCATCTTAGAACATCTGATCGAATCCGGACACCAAGCTACACCGCAAACAAACTTCAAAGTCGTCTACAGAGTAAGAAGTAGTCTCCCTAAAGGTGTACGAATCAGACTTCTTCAAACTGCAGAAGCAATGGCGATCCACTTGCTAAGTCCTGAACTCTGCATACAGAAGAAGTTCGTTCAATCACTACACTTGCAATGGACGTAATCTATCTTATTAGCCGACATGTAAATTCTACCTAATCTTTTCTTCTGTCTCTTCATTAGTATTATTTTGCCTTCTCAATTGTAACATTTTACATTTTCAACTTTCTTGTTCTCTACCCCCACCCGATTCAATCTCTACACCCCACTACCACTGTTACTGACCTGAACAACGCTCAGTTTCTAGTCATTCATGTTACGTCATCCAACTTATTCACTCAATTTCACTTCTACCTAATCTCTACCTGTAATTACCTCTGTTGCTATCCTGACCTAAGTTGTAACATTTTAGCCAATTATATTACGTCATCTAGTTTTTTAACTCAGTCTTTTTTAGTTGCTGTCTGATTAACTTTGTCTCTATACTACATCATTCTTGTATTAACTAATCAATTATCTAAACTTGACAAACCTCATGTACACACACACACACAAATATTTATATATAAATGCGATTGTACAGCTATGTGAATGAATTCGCCGAAAAGAGTCTCTTCGCTGAATGTCTTCTCTTTTTCATATGACTCAATGGGGATTTTCAATCTATCTAAATTTCGGTTTCAAGTACGATGAATATCTATTAAGTATACTTTTTAAAAAGTTCATGGAACGTAAAACTACCTAACACAACGTACCACAGTTAATTTCGTCAGAACCATCTGGGCATTGTGGTTGCCTATCACACCGTTGAGATAATGGTATGCAAGATCCTTCGTAACACATGTAGTATTCTGGTCCACATCTATCAGCAACCACGTTGATTATTGCTGTTCTGGGACTTTCCTCAGGAAAATAGCATCTAAAAATTAGGTTTTAAGAATAAGTTTCTATATAGTTCAACAGATAACAGAATAGTAAAATTCATAAGATAAATGAAACTTCTTAACTTACTCAATTCTAGTATCATTTGCTTCCTCTGACAGACCTCGTGGTGCTTTAATAAGCAAAATCCCCGCAGATGGACGCTCAACAACGAATCGAGGATCTGTTTCCACATCCATCCCACTATGTACAAATCGTGCATGTGGAGCTTGGGTTACTGGTGGCATAGCTTGACATTTCAATGAAAATGGTTCCGAAGGTCTGACTACAATGCGCGTTGGGCTCACAGTAAGTCTGGCATCTTAAATTGCGAAAAAAATTGGCACAAAGATATGGACATTAGGGATAAAATGAACTTCCATTTTTTAAAATTTTATTGAACCTCTGATTTTCCTTCATAATACTGCGAACCCTTAAACTGACACAACACTAGACAATATAGACTGTAGGTGGCGGTCTTAAGCTCTGCAGTAGGTAAGCGACCAAAAGTGAACAAGATGTTTTGTAACAATAAGATTTTTGATTCGGCAGTTGTACTGAAAACTCAGATTATGCAATACGTTTGTAAATGTATAGTGCTTAACACAACATTTCTTATTATCAAGTGGTGGATTGTGTATGATCCTTATAATTTCTTTCCATTTCTCAGAGTAATGAGCATCGCTTTTACTTCTGAACTAATTCATCAATTTTGCTACTTACGGAAGGTATGTACCATAGACAAACTAATTACTATCTTCATTGTCTGACACATATATATTAACTCACAATATGTGGATATTTCCTTACGTTCACTATGCATTTGCTAATTCAAGAAGCATTAATTATCAGTGGATAGAGAAGAATGAAAATGGTGAGTGTTTGATTACCAGAAAGTGTTAGAATTAAAAGAGCCTAGAATATGCTATAACAAGGTAAATACTTACTGCAAAAACTGCTACTTTCATCTGACTTATCAGAACAGTCAGCTTTCCCATCACATACTTGAGAAGTTTGAATACATTGTCGCGTTCTACATTGTGACTGACTAGCCGGACACGTATCCATTATGTATAGTGTAACCTCTTTATAATTCATACCTGGCAACATACAACTAAAATCATCAAAGATAAGAATGTAGTTACATTGTCAACAAAGGCACTTCATTTATCTGAGTGGCACTTTCAATAAAGGTTTATTGTGTGAATGAATAAAAAGCATATATTGACATCAAATAAGGCATACTCCTGAATTTGCTTACTGTTGATGGCATTTTCACACGCATTAACATAGGGTAAGTGATTTATAAAAATTTATTACGTGTGCGAGAACAAACAAGGAATGTTTTCATAATAAAAATCATGTGGTAGGAAAGCATGAAACCATCTGTAATATTAGCGTTAGACGGGAACTGATGTATATCTCGAAAATAATTTTATCGGCATTTTAAATGCATCAATGTATCTGTATGATAGTTTGGTTATCCAACATAAGATACACTAATATTTGTTGAATGAAGACTTGAATGCAGTCTACCACCCATAACTCTATAAATGTGAATAGAGCGGCAGAAAGCGGTCGCAGGGGATACTGTCTTCTCAAAATATTTAACTGTTGAATAAGGATTTCATCTCTCCTCAGTGATAATCCGTCTTGCCTTCTGGGTAAATAGACCAAATGGAAAACGTTATATCTTACCATCATAATGAGCGTTTAATTTGATGAATTCATTTTCTCTTTATTTAATGCTAAATCCGAATACGGAGAAAGCTTCGTGAATTAATTAAAAAATAGTAGAACTATGCACAGTATCATAGATGCAAAATTAGCTAAATGGGATTAAGGTCACAATAGGTTGTGACAGATGAGCATCTGTTATCTAAAATTGTGTCATTGTATGCTGTATTAAATATAATGTACATAATCGTTGGTTTATTCATATTTCCACCATAACTTTTGGTATAGTGAAATAATCTTGTCTACATAATAGAATATGTCAGAAAATCAGTTATGAATGAATATTTTCATGTCAACCTTCAGGTAAAAGATCACAGTTTTCCAAGGTTTTAACAGAACATTAATACTCACGCGAATCCAGTGGTCATTCTGCAATTTTAACAGTGGAATGCCTCCGTGATTTTGTTATGTGATACGTACGTTTATTTTAATCTGACCAAAACCTATCGTCGTTCATTACTCAAGAGTTGCATAATAAAAGTAACTGCTACGATGCAGCTGAAGAGCTACTGCGAATTTCTACAGAGGGTATCAGTTTTTTCTATACAGGTGACATTTTACTGGGGTATATAGTCATTATTTATCTGCATCTTCGTCACATGATTGTGGGCGTTTCACAGTGTGTGAATATTTACAAAACTAGGCAATGTGTACAGGCTCATTTCAACAATACAAAATTTAGATTCATTGGCAATGAAAGACACCAAATAAGTTTAGAGGATTTCTAATCAATCTTGAGAAGTCTAGATATTTGTAAAATTCATGTGATGAAGCTACATTCATGTAATTATGTTAGGATAATTTGTAATTTGATGAGTCCTCTGTAAGTGAATAAACAGCCAAACCCTCACGTTCGATCTTTTAGCATCACAGTTTTCTATTTCACTTCAATGTTATAAACACTGTTGAAAAACATCGGTTTATATTCAATCTCCCAAATATGACGAGAAGTCATGTGAGAGTGTGTTCTAGAGTACGTAACTCAGATATGTTGTCGTTTAATGAATGCGAAAATCATTTTAATTCAGGGTGCTATATGTTCTTAATTAACTTTATTTGTTCGGCCGGTACATGTGTAAATGTGAGAATTAAGACATATTTAGGTATACGTTTGGTCATTCACTTTTATCATATGACACACTATTTCCGTTTATATTTAATCGTGTTCCAGATTCTTACAGCGATCACATGCTAATCAGTAGGTTAAAATATGCAGTAGGTAAGAGTATAATTTAGAATATTATCTATCCATTTAGTTATATGGAGAAATGAATATTATAACAGTTGCTAACATACGTGAGCTCTTTGCCTTCTGCTTTGGTAGGAAGCTCTAGTTACGATACCTTATGGAATGGAAATGAACATGGCACTCAAACATAGTACACCACTAGGATCTCACACATAATGTTTTGTCAATACACTGTTGGATATGGTCCCTAGCTTGGAACCAACTATTCGTTTTAGCTATCTTCATCAACAGCTTTTACATAATCGTGCCAACTTATTTTGAGATTATGCAGGCGTAATAAAGTGCACAGTTTTCTACATCTTAAGGTTGATGGATTTCTATGGAAATACATTTTGTGCTTTTGTTTTAAGTAGTGACAAACTATTAAGACTGCAGATGTTTATATGTCCAACTGATTTATATTACTTATAAGTACGTGAGAATAATTGCAATAAATTTCCATGTATACATTCTAATTTTGTTATCAGAATTAAGAAATATATTTTAAGTTATTAAATGACAATGATTTAATCTGTTAAATAAATGCATTCACTAAAAACTATCATTTCTTTATCATTTATCTTCCCAAATTTTCAAATTATGAAGGTATGTGCTTTTTCATTGTCAATTCTTGTTACTCATTTCAAAAGAACCGCATAAACCTACCACTTGTTGCATATTATTTTCTCAAACTTTTCTGTCTGGCCTTGACAATGCTGAAATAGTGGTTTTACTACACGCTGAAGGTGCAAATAAGAACCAACTGAAACCTTCACTTTCAAGAGAGATATTTTAAGACAAAGAGCATTGCTCAGTGACATATTTAGATTACTTCCATAGGGTAATCATTATATTTTGTGTGGCACAATATGATTAGATTTGATAGAAATCTCTGCAACTGTCATAAGATTCCATTGGTTGCCAGCCAACAAAGATCTACCCAACATTTTATGTCACTATTTTCAAACACTCTGCTTTGAAGTGTTTGAAAGACAGTCAATGGAAACCAGTTCTCATGCATCAAAGGTCGTCTAGTTAGTTAAAAGCATATTCGAATTATTTTGTCTCCAACATTCAAAATATGCTAAAGACTGTATATCCTAGAGTATCTCTGTATCGTGCACATAGTTTAACCTTGTTGTTATTCTACTCGGCCAAATATTAGTGAGTGTATTTTTACAGGATGCGTGGTAAACTTGATAATTAATTACAAAACCCTTCGTGACTATAAGAAAGCCACAACAGGATTCTTGATCTGTAATTAGAGGGGAAAAATGGAATATAAATGAACTGTGACGCGGCTAGGAGTCTCCGACTGTACTAAAATGTCAGTAAGTCACTCGGATTTCTTAATCATGTGTAGGTGAATTCCATTATCCGCTGAATGATTGGAAAATACTAATTAAACTTATGAAATAATGATGCCTCTTTTTAATTCGGACTACTGATGATACAGCAATCTATTAATGTCATCCGGATTTTTCTGTAATAGGTCTGTCAGCAAGTTTTGAATGTTTGAAGGTAACGAAACTAGTAAGTCGTTCATTACCTCCATTATGAACAGATAATGTTATTTTTTAAAGCTTACAAAATACGTAAGACTTAAGAAGTCAGTAATTATGGTCAAAGTCAAACCTCATTAACTGAACTCAATAGATTCTGCTTTGTATTCTACAAAACAGTTATTTGCATGATCAAAATATTATACTAGGTTACAGAAAATTAAAAGGCACCAAAAACAAGGAATATGTTGGTGAATAATTTCGCACTGTGGGGAAAGTTAACATACAACAGTTAATGCAAATAACTAGTAACTATGAAAATTGTAAATACTCGTCACTTTTATTTATTCCCAACTTAGTGAGAATTCAGTGTAGATTTTCTGTTGATCAGGGTAAATCGAATAATATAATGTGACAACTGATGGATACTTTAAGTAATTTAAAGGATGGTGAATAGCAGTGGAGTCCACAATGAGTATTTCGTCCTATTTGGGACCTGTCATCTTAATGTATTTGCATTCCCCAGCGACAGATTGGTATTCCCACGGAGACTAGAACCCAGTACCCATCTGTTCAAGCAAATGATAAATGCTTTATTCAAGTAGACATGACTTTCCAGATAACATACATGTGAACATCATACTTCCAACATAGGATGATGTTAATAATCCGTATGGTTCTTGGAAGTCATGTTCATCGAATATATATTACATACAATGATTCCCTTTTATAAATTCGAAAAAAGAGAGAAGAAACATTGGCTCAGAATAATCTGGATCCATTTTATTTCGTTGGTTCTCATCAGCTGCGTACAACCTGGATTTTTGTTATTAAAAATAAATGGTGTACAATTTTTAACAAACCTTTGTCCATTAGCAAGCATAGCGTCAGAGTGTCATAGTAAAATAAGGCATTGAGATTTACAGGGTGTCTAAAGTGTCACGACATGTATATGTATATATATATATATACATATATATATGTCTTGGTAGAGAGAAGTTTCTTGAAAAAATTAGTTAACAGTTGTGTTGTTAGGGTGGTAACAAAAGACAATTAGCAATAGTTACGTAATTAGATAAGAGAAGATCAAAATTTTTTTAAATTACGGTGCACATGAGGTCAGATGAGAAGTTGATGATGTAATACAGTGAGTAGAACTCAGAAGATCAAGAAAAATTATCTCTTAAGAGAGTCAAACGAAACATAAAGAGGAGGGGTGGAGTGAAAAGATAAGTTAACAAAGTTAGAAAACAAAGAGTTACTAAGAAGTGAGTCACTAGGGTAAGTGAAGTCAAACAACGGATTCTTTTTAGACACATAAGTCAGGCTTCAATCGTTTTATTGCTATAGCTTCAGCAAACCTGAGAAGACTTGAGGTACTGTTAATTACTATTATTATTAAAAATTTTGATCTTCTCTTATCTAATTACGTAACTATTGCTAATTGTCTTTTGTTACCACCCTAACAACACAACTGTTAACTAATTTTTTTCAAGAAACTTCTCTCTACCAAGACATATATATGTATATATATATATATACATATACATGTCGTGACACTTTAGACACCCTGTAAATCTCAATGCCTTATTTTACTATGACACTCTGACGCTATGCTTGCTAATGGACAAAGGTTTGTTAAAAATTGTACACCATTTATTTTTAATAACAAAAATCCAGGTTGTACGCAGCTGATGAGAACCAACGAAATAAAATGGATCCAGATTATTCTGAGCCAATGTTTCTTCTCTCTTTGTTCGAATATATATTATGCAAAGAACTGGAAGGTAATAACTTAAATAAACTGTCACAGTTACTAATTCATATGTTATCTCCCTTACAAGTTACCAAACAGTTCATGTGCAACGTACTTTAGTGTAAAACTATCATGACGTTACCTGAAGACAAATAAAATACATTATAGGATCAGTACTGTTAAATAAACCTTTCTAGTTTCACAATGCATCAAAAAGAAGCACTCATAATAAGTGCATTTACTTAGTAAGTAGAACTTTCTTAGTCTAAAAATGGTCTTAACTGCGTCAATAAATGACAAGAGTTTCAAAATGGCTTGAAATGATACAGCTAACTTGAGCTGACATCCTACTATTAACAGATTAGTTAACGTGCACAAAAGGACGCCTACTGGTTGACCCCTCGTAAAGTAGAATGCAAGAAGTTATTATGATATTTGACTATGATGAATTAGAGACGCTATTAACGTAACATTAGTCCCTATGATCCTTTAAGTATTGCTGTTCATATATGAGAAGTAACGATTCCTACGGTTTTCTATTATAGTTCTGAACGATAAATTTTAGTCTGTTTTTGCTTGTCTACAAGTGGTCTTATGGATGTTAATTGAGGAAATATTTATGACGAGCCCAACTTTATCTACGAAACTAACTTCCCATAATTACACAGCCTCGCATCAGCTCATTTCAGAAGAATGACCTCAGATAACTTATTTTCAATTTGACTTAAATATTTAAATGAAATCCTTGATTTGCAAAGTACTGGTTTCTCACATGACGCCATTATTCCGGTTGTACTAAAAATGTGACTAATAGAGTTAATCAAATATGAAAGGAACAAGAAATATTTTGAGCAAACAACTGTTTTCAACATCTTCAGACTCCAGAGTTATAAATCCATTAGTGTGGAGCTAGAAGAGGACGTTACTGGAAACAGTTGTGCACTCAAATCCTCCTTGTTCTTCAATTGCTATTGGGGATACTAATGTACGTGTAGAACTTGGGCACTGTGGTAGAATGTAATTCCATATTAGGTAAGTTTATTTTAAATATCACTTCATTTTAAATATCAGTAATGCAGTATTAATAACTGAATGACAAGGTTTCGAGTATAGATTACTGCTCATAATCATATCAGTTTAGTCACACATTTTCACAATTTGTCTTATGTATATTTTCTGTCTTTCCATATTCCCCTTGTTGCTTGTTGCCACTTTCCATATCTCCTGTATAGGCATTGAGTCATTCCGATTGTATGTGTGTGATATTGAATCGATAAACAAAACTTCAGTGAATAACCTGTCTCTCCACCTAACTATATTACTCTTTAATCCTCTCATCTTGTCCCATCCTATTTTGTGATTAAATGCAAATGAATGTAATGCAGTGGCTGAGCTTTTTTCTAGGTTTAGCTAAACTGTTATGTATTGGTTTGTAGGGATTTTGTTTGATTGCTTGAGGGATTTCATCATGAACCGACATCAGTTAGAGGACCACTGGAAAACCTGGAAGTACTGGATAACTGCCTCGTCCTAGTCTGGGAGTCTTCATCAGTACGCACCCACCGCCAGGATTCGAATTCAGGACCTTCTGCTTACTAGGCGAGCTCGTAGACTATTAAGACATTGGGACCCGATCTAACTGCCCATGAATTCTAACTTTTGCCAATTCATGACATAGCGTGACCACTTCTCAATGTCTTCTTCGACGAGTAACTGTCCTCATCTTCTATGTGCTGTACGCTAACCGTCACAGCTTCCCCCCAGAACCCTAGGTAGCTGCCTGAATAGGGCTAATCGCTAGTGAGCATGTCATTGATTTTCAAGTATTAGTTTGCAGGGATTTTGTTTGATTGCTTGAAGGATTTCGTCATGACCTGACATCGATTAGAAAACCACTGGAAAACCTTAACGGTGCCTACGAGTTCACCTTGTAACCAGAAGGTCATGAGTTCGAACCCCCAGTGGATGCGTACTGATGAAGAGTCCCAAACTAGGGCGAAACAGATGTCCAGTACTCCCTACAGGTTGTCCAATGTTTCTTTAACCGATGTCAGTTTATTATGAAATCATCTAAGAAATCTTTATGTTCCAGTAATCTAACTGTCCCGATCTACTTGTCTGACCTATGTAATTGACCTCACAGTCACTACATGGTATTTGGTTAATTATATTATTTTTCTTAACTGGATTTAATGTGTCCTTAAGCCGACAGAGTTTATCTCTGTGAGAGAGTCAGCCGGTTTAAATGCAGCTATGGGGATTTTTAAATTGCACACCAGTAACATTAAACATTGGTGGTATTACGTCATACACTGAGTGAATAGCTATTAAGTCAGTAAATGAAGACGTCACTGTATTTTTGGACAATGTTTGAAAGTGGGGTAAGAAAACAAAATGGGTACTCTGTTTCAAGGATTCGGCAAATAATATCAGTTCAAAATGAATCCTACTATACCAGGAACATTTTAATTTAATTTTGTTCAGATTGTCAGGACACGTGTCAAGATGTATACACGTACACTTGTTTATTAAAACTTGTTTTCAAAAATTTACTGTATTAAGTATTAAAATTCACATACCGAATTCGTAAACCGTTATAAACATTTGATAAACCATCTGTGGCACTAATAACCAATCGTTGATTATCAGGTTTTGTAACTGTGAATTGATTATCTGATTCAATAGCTGCACCGTTTCCAAATACGGCAACAGGTGATAAACCGGCACGTGTGGATACACATTCAATCTCAAATGGGTGAAAAGCCGGTATATATATAACATTTGGTCTCATTATCAGATCCACCCCTGTTTTGAATAAATTTATAAAAACATAGGCATTAATTACTTTGAATTCAAAACTTATTTGACATGAGATAATAGTTACTGAATATTTTTCACAATGAATTTCAGTTATGTTCTGCGATTTTCGCTATGCATAACAAAATTTCACAGATTTATGAATGAAACTAATAGCCACAGCTTCAGAAATCACTTGAGCTAATTGTGTTTTTCCACATTTCGTCACACGGTAACATCAAATCACAGTTTGTTAAGTGCATCAAGTATTTCTTTGTTTTGTTTTTGTGACTACGTAATTAAACAGTGACTCAACTGAATGCTAAGTGTAAAAACTTAAAATCTTCACTATAACAGTAATTTGATTACTAACTCAGATGGCTTTTTGGTATGAACCTATTAAAATGTTATAATGAGGACAACTTAGGATGTCTATTGTGCTTTCAAAATTGTGATGAAATTTAAAGGAAGGAAATTAATTCA
Organism: Trichobilharzia szidati; assembly: GCA_944472155.2. Classification (NCBI taxonomy): domain Eukaryota; kingdom Metazoa; phylum Platyhelminthes; class Trematoda; order Strigeidida; family Schistosomatidae; genus Trichobilharzia; species Trichobilharzia szidati. Next base: position 124,427,046 of record OX235279.1, on the reverse strand, counting down.
CATTTCTATTAGTATCATAATTTGCAACACAACTTCTTTTGGTCATACATCACAGCACTTAAATTTACTTACCTGTGCCGTCATCTATAGATATAGTACTGTTAAAAGTAAGAACTGTGCTGTCAAGCCGAGCGACGCACTGATATCGACCAACGTCTTCTGTAGTAAATCGTGGTATATGAATATCTGGCTGCCTTCCAATTAGAACACCATCTTTAAACCATTCATAAGTTACTAATGGAGGTGTAGGAGAAACAACACACTGTAAATGTACGGCATCATTATATCTGAAATATGTAGGCGACTGAATTATTCTTATCGTATAACGTCTGTCAGGCTCAGGAACTTCAGTAGATGTACCAGAGACAACCAGCTCTACGCTCTAAAGAATTGAGAAGAAACATAAGACAATTACTTGTAAACGTACACCTATACAATTTCATTTTAAAACATTTAAAAATGGCAAAAGATTACCTAATAAACTTCACTCTGTTTATGGGCGTTTGACATTGATGTGAAGATAATGTTTAGGGAAAATGAAAGCTTGTAGGTAGTCGTGGAAACAGGTGAAAGTGATGGTAGGGGACCGAGTGTAATTGAAATGTGCCGCTTTTTCTCTGTCCTACCAGGAACTCAATTAATTGATCACAATGATATTGTTTACCTAAGAGTGCTATATTATGTTGAATAATTGACGTTGCTAATTTGAAGTTTAGTGTGCACCTCTTTTCTAGTGTTCATATCTTATGAATGTCATTTTGATTCCTTTTAATGCATATTTAAATCAAATTACATTAACTTTGTAAACGTCTTTTGTGTTTGCTACATGTATCGACAATTAAAAAGAAAAGTAACAAGTGAAGAATTTTGTTTAGACAAACTGTTTTGTAAATTTATATGTTCACAAGTCCACCAGCCCAAATGAAATTCCTCCGGATAGTTTTGTTTATTCAGTAGTGATGTCCAGCCTTCACTTACAACCATGTACCGGATCCAAATATTAACTGAAAGTTAACATCGGTAGACAGCCTGAATACAGTGTAGCCAACTAGTAGCAATTTTACTGAGCTTGTACCTTCAGAAGATAGCACTCAATAGTTTCGTGGTATAACCGATGATTATTACTGTCTGTACACCACCATATATCGGTGTACATATTGCTTTTTACGTACATCTGTGTAACCGACAAAACAAAAACCAGGCTGACCTGGCTAAAATATGTAACTTACTTCTTGTATGTAAACTGTGGATAAATGAAGTTTCTTAAGCAGGACATCACATGACCCTGTGCTGCAAATTCAATATTTTTATCAGAATTTTGAGTGACAGCTATTCTAGTTTGTCATCATTAGACGCTAAAAATTGCTTTCAATCTCAAGTAAATGCAGTAATAAGTTTCTGTACAACAGAATTCCAGTTTATAGCAATATCAACAGTGTAGCAGCAACAAACATACTTGATTTACCAATAAGCATCGAACCAGTGGTGTTTGGTTAGAATCCTGTAGTTAACAAAAATTCTAATTTACTCGCATTTGCATATAAGTATATCCCAGTTAGCATTAAACAGTAAAAATAAACGAATAAACATAAGTATACCTGGCGTAAAATAACTTGATTAGGCAATAAAATCTGACAGGTGTATCTTCCTTGATGATGAGGTTGAAATCGTTCAAATACAATGTTGCTAGAATCTGAAACTACCATTCCATCAGGACCGAGCCAATTTATTCTGGCTGCTAAATTTGGCGGTCTCGGTGAACATTCCAATTCTAGCCGTGCATTTAAATAAAGAGGGCCAGAAACTTCTCGAATGACAACTGAGTAAGTTGGTTCCACTTCACCATTTGGACCTGAATTTAAAGTTAGAAATCAAATTGGATAGTAACATTTGCAAGAAGGATGAATTTTAGTGAGAAGCAAACATCTTATACGTTCAAAGTGACATTGCTTTCAGTTTTAAACTGACTTAGCAGTCGATTTTTATCGAAAGTAAAATCTCCGTTTATAATTTCATCATTTTCCCTATCATGTGCCTTCTTTCTCATTGCATTGGACTAAATTTCCACTTGACACGAGTTGTTTCTGTCTATATTTCAGTTTCATTTTAAAACAGTTAACATTACTATTCCAAAACTTTACCTAATAAGAGTATCTGTTAATTGCACATACTGATTTAAGCTAAGGCAGTGTTTTTCTGCTACAATCTATATTTTTATACCACTTTAATTGGAAAATAAAATAATACACAGGCATTCAGGTGGTCAATGTTCAGCAGAAACTTTCAGCAAAGAAACATTGTTGAGAGTAACATTAAATCATGTATAACATTCAATGCTTACCTTCTGGAGTTATATATGTACTAAGATTCCTTTGATAACCAGAATTCAAACCCGTAATACGAACTGAATATCTCCCGAAATCCGAAGGAGTACGGAAGTTGACACGTAAATCTGGTGTCATGGAATCAACAATTGGCCTCATCGCAGGATCAAACCACTGATATGTGAATGTCTCACGAGTAGAAAGATTAGGCTGGGACGGTTCAACTAGTGTAATACGACGATGTGTATAACCTCCAATACTTAAATCTTCTGACAGAGTTGTTATTTGGAAACGCAGAGCTGGAAAAAATATTTGAAAATGTGTAAATATCTAGTTTTCAAATGTGTTTGAAAAAGCAATGGGATGGGGATAAAAGTGATCGCAAGGTGTTTATCCATATAGTATACAAAACACCACTACAGATATTCCAGGTGTGTAAAAAAACTGGCCAAACGTAACATCTGGTATGATTACAGCATTCTTATAAGCATGTGATACAAAATCACATAACATCATCTACCTGAGGAAATTCAAATCACATTTGATCATCCCTGTTCCATCCACTCAAGTAGGCGGAAAAGAAACGGAGGTAAATTTGTTTTGGCGATAGCTTATGTACTTATTCAAAATGATAACCATTAATTTATGATGGCTGTATTGATGGAATATAATGAAAAAGGCTGCGAATTAATAGGTGTATAAGATTCATGAAGAAAATTTCTTGTTAGTAAAATGAAATTTGGACATGTCAGGGAGGTGTTGTCATACTGTAGCAATAATAATTTCTGTAAATGTTTGCTTTGTTTCCAAAAGTAGACAATTTTAACTATGTGGAATAACAGTTGGAAACGTCTGTGGCATTTAGAAAGGAATATTTCTCAACAAGTTTTTTTCTGAGGTTTCTTTGAAGTGACATTTTTGCGCCAATAACTATTGATAAGTGCTACTATATGCTACTATATTCGATCTAAGTAGTTTATTTACAACACAGTTACCGTAAGACTCATGTTAAGTGCTATTTCTCAATAACATAAGAAATAACGCCCGTATTGTAGCTGATAAAAATAAGTAAATAAGAAAAAAACTGATCTGTTGTGTCATGTAAAGTGATATTATTTAAGTTATTCTTAAGTTGAGTTCCAATAAACTTCCACAACAAAAAACCTAACATTTCTGGATTCAAACCCACAAATATTCATGGTTGCGCACCACTATGACGAGACAAAACAACTATTCAGTTATTTTTTATTAGATATCATTATACAGTGTAAGGCGTTTTAGTTGTCAAGATAGTGAACAATTTTCCGATTATTTTCTACGCGAATATATGAAGATGAAGCTATGATCTTAAATTCATCATTTCGTCTCATTTCAAAAGGGATGAAATGATGCATTTAAGATAGTGCCCTCATATAATCGTCAACATTAGCCAAAACTGAGTATTCTGGTTGAATTCACTTTTCATATTGTAAGACAAATAAATCAGTCAATTCTGTCACTGATGTTTAATTAAGCCTATTTTAACATTATGCAGAATTTTTCCACTGGTCAAAATGCACGTTCGAATTGGTACATACAGAACATTATTATACAAAATATGCTAGTCGGTAAATTAACTGTGCATGAATGGTCTAGTGTGAACTAATATTGTTTGAATATTCTATTCAAACTATCTGTTTATTTCACAGTGGTAACGGATGTTTTCACTTCCATCATGTAAATCTAAGTTTAATGATTACGAAATTATTAGTCATAAGGTGAAATAAATATAGAATATAATTGATCTTATCAAATGTGTGGTAATCATGGTGACTGACTCAGCTAATCAGATAATAAAATGCGAATAGGTAGTCACTACTTGTTAAAATAAACACATCAATACAAACAGAACTTTGTCCTAAATAATGAATACGGATTGATCGAGTAACACAGACTTCATTGATAACAGGAAAAAGTTGGTTTTCTTATGTTATTGTATTCTCCAGTGTCATTCAGTCGTTTTCTTAAGTGAAGTCAAATGCACAACTGCCAAGTTTTAGAGTAAATATCTTACTGTCTGTTTAAATGTTTGAGATTCAATGACTTGTGTAATTTTGAAGCTTTGTTTTAAATAAAGTAGTCTGGTGGTAAAATCATAAAGTATCCATAATGACACACCACTGTCCTGGCCTCTTTTCCAGTTAAAGGAATGGATGGACTCTGCTTAGGAGACCCAAAATACAACACAACAGCTGTTCAGCGTTCATTATTTGCTGAAAGCTTTTAAAATATTGCAAAGTGAATAAATGGACGAATTATTTTATCTTCACCTTCATTTTACAAAATCAAATCCATTCCTGTTTTCGAGGCATTTTTTACGAGACACTACTTTCTCAATTCACCCGTGAGACATAATTCCTTAGTTTTCTAAAGATTTGATCAAAACAGTCACTAATGTGGTTTAAAATCGGTATTACACATCGTTAATAGCTTCATATTATCTGTTCAGTAACTGAAATATATATATATACATCCAACTGTATTCTGCGTCTTTGGAGTAGTGCAAAAATGATAGTAGAACAAAAAATAAATATTTACGTCATCTTACGTATCAATGTTACTATGAGGTGATTTTCAACTTGTAATCGTCCCTCTTCAACTGGAGTAGCAACACAACGATAAATGCCTTCATCACGTGGTCTAGTTACATAATCTCTTTGAAGTAAAGCAGAATTTGATACTAATCGACCATCTGGACCAAACCATTGGAAAGTATATTGGGCTGGTTTTGCACTGATCACCTGACATTCCTGTAAGATATCACCTGTTTCTCGAACTTCCAAAACATTTCCACGAACCCCAGGGAATATGACGCCGGCACCTGTTCCAATGTAAATAGGAAAACATTTGATTCATACTAGCAATATATTCATTCTTTCATAAAAATACCCATTTGTAGATTACCCTTATTATAACTTGAATACAGTTCACAGGTAATCTTTATTGCTGATCTACTAAGCAGATAATCATTTTACAGAAATATGCAAATGCGAACCAAATAAATGTGGTGCACTAAAGGAATATTTTAGTACGCAAAATCAGACGTAGTCTATCTAAGTGTGATATAATCTTTACCAGCTGTATAATTTCTTTTAAAAATCTTGTTTATATGGAACATCTGTTCATTCCACAAATGAACATATGCGAAATTCATGCACAAATTTTTCTAATATAATCATCCACATAAATAATAATTTCCTACGCAATATAGGAAGCTCGAGAAAACATAATTTTTCACTAAAACCTGGAAAAGGTCGATATCTATGAAGCAGACATTTGATAGCAGTTAGGAAATAATTTTCTGCACTTGAGAAATTCGACTTCCAGATTCAGAACATTATTATTAAAAAGAACAATGAATTCTAGTTTTAGGGGACTAAAGCCACCAGGACAAAATGCTAGACAAATAAAAAGTTATTTTACCAAAACACCTACATATTTTTAATGAATCACATTTCTAGTCAGAAAATGTATCTCTGAATAATTTAAGTGCGCATTCGAATAACCATTTTTGTTTATTTTAAGTAGTATTATCGCACCAACTAATTTAGAAAGCTAATGTAATAGAGGCGGTTACATTAGCAAAATGGAAATGCATGTAGTTTCATCTCATGAAGCATTGAAATGACACAATAACAACTGAATCTAATGCAATAATACCTGGCAGTAAGCGAGATAGTTTTGAACTTCATGGTATAAGCTTTTCTATTTGCTGATTGTCAGCCGATAAACTGCACTTTGTCCTAAGGAATATATTTTTAATACCTATTTTTGGTATTGGTATTACATGCTAAAACAGCTACCCAACCCAATTTTGATTATTCTTACGTGATTCTGATTTGCTTTAATGGTTTTGAAAGTTCTGTGTTAAATAATAAAGTACTCTATATTGCGGAATTTAAATACTTCGCTTTACTTGCACTATCCAATTCACTTTGTCCGTCATACTGTTTATGTTAGCATTTCATATGAAAAGCTAAAATATGGTGACCGGGAGTAACTTACATGTATCATAAAAATTAGTGTATAGTCTGTCTAGGTAATATGTAATTATTTGTTGGAAAGGTTCTACCCTGATTATAACCTTAAAAAAGTACAAGTATAATTCAAACTTAACTCCCTTCAACACAGATATAACAGTGACAACCAAAATAAAATTTACCTTCATATGACTACAAACAAAAATCATGTTTGAAATATCCGTTAAGTAAAACTACGTCATTTTGTGATATACTTAGCAAACAAGTTGATCAACAAATAACAGTATTTTACAATACCGTCTCATTTTTACCCTGATATTTGACGAAATCCGGATTCCTGATTCTAGCTGTTAATATTAGTGCTCTACTACCAGTATTAAATGATCTTTCCCAGGATTACACTTCATTATCAATTTTTATAGTTCATCCAAAGTTTGTGTGAATGAGAAACATGGATTTTCACTTTTTTAATACTATGTGATCATATTCATCTGTTTATTTGCATCTTAATTAGCAATTATTGAATACTGACTTCCAATCTTCCATAATTTGTTTGTTTATTAAATTTGTCATTTAATGAGACCCATGGCTTTCATAATGTTTGACAAACATTTGAACAATTTAATATAATCAGTTTAACCATTTCTCTTGACCTTTATTAGAACCACCTTGTATAATAAAGTTCTATCAATTTACTACAGAATACTTTCATCAAAGGCACACTTAAGTGAATGTGGATCGATTGACATTATTAGTGACTGTCATTAGTGAGGTGGATCAAGAAGATCAAGTCATTTTCTCTTCATTGCTCTATTTATTCGGTTTCCTTATCATTTGGTTGGTCAGTGAGTTAAGGACGGTTTCAAACTATTGGTTCTTTACACTTTCATAAACACAAATACAGTTTTATTCGCTATAGATACTGTAACAGCTTGTAGTTTAGCATGATGCTTTGATTTTATTGTATTATGGCAGAAAACCTTCCTTCAAATATTAGATAACAGATTAGAATTGAATGAGGGCTGGATTATATTAAGTTACCTGGACCAGCCTAAGACAAGTGTTAAGCTAAGCATGTTGCTTTTATTTCACAGAACACACAGGCACAAACTCTCTCTCAATAGTCAACTAAGTTCAAGAATATACATCAGTATAATATTCTATCTTAACAGTCAGCTGAGTTCATAGAATTGTGTGAGAAATTCGTTATTGTTCGATGACGCTACAAGTGGAATTATAAAATATGCTAACAGCAAAACCACTCGATACAAAGTCACTTACAGATATGCTCATTCATAGAAATGCGAATATATATTTAATCCGTAAAGTTTTCATTGCTTTAGACGAAAAGCATGCAGAATTATGCTGGTGTCCTTACAAATCTCCTAAGTTACAGTAATCGCATGTATTCGGTCGATTTTGAAGCTACATCCATGCATAGTTAGTACCAGGGACACACTCTTGGTAGGAAATGTCTGTTTTGCAAGAATGTAATACTGGAAAATTCTACCCTTGTGCTTCTAGTGGTTTCATGGTTTTAGAAAACTGTGGACACTCTGAAGATACCAGATAAAGAAATGAAAATCTGAAGAACATATTTTTTAAGTATTAAAAGTTGCGATGATTTCAACAATAGACTCAACTGATACTTCACAACTCGCAGTAAAAAAGAAATAACTCACGTGGAATAACGTTGAGTTTAGTGGCTGAACTTGTTGACATTTGACGCTCATCATATTCATAAGATACACGACACACATATATACCCGACTCGTGCATTTTAATTTGACCCAGTTCCAATTTCCACTGAGTTCCGACCAGTGTTCCATTCGGATTACGCCATTCATATCGAAACGGACCAGCTCCATCAGGTTTATCATCTCCGCTTACATTACATAGTATTCTAACTAAAATACCTTCTTCAACATCTTGAGTTATGATGGAATCAGCTGAATAGAAATATCGAAGAAAAAAAAATATATTCACCATCATTTTTGTAAAGATTATATGATATCGTGTTGACGTGTAACAATAGCTGAGGTTAGAAAAAGCTTAAGTTGCTTCAGCTGCACAAAGAATACTGAGATAAGTTACAGAAATAAAATGTCTGTCTGTAGGTAGCTTGACTTAGTCATGCATATAGTTTCGAGGCCGTTAGTTATAGTCATCATAAGGTTTACATTTCAATCGCTACTGCACGAACCATGCAAACGGACTTGAATACCCATGTTTTTTTTATTCCTTCACGTTCCTAGTGGAACATAGGGCTTCAAGCTAGAAGCTTGAAGTTTCTGTAGCAGTGTTAATTTTCACAGGATGAGGTTGCTAGCCTCATGCCAAACCCTTCCTATTCACCAGCTTTAGTTCTGGCTTAGCTAGGTAAAGGAGTGCGCCGGCCGGGGATCGAATCCCGGACCATGTGCATGGTCGGCAAGCGTCCTATTCACTATGCCACCGACGCCCAATACCCATGTAGGGTTTAATAATTTAGCAGAAGACAGTATAACAGAAATACGTATGACGTATTTGGTTCCTTTGATACATTTTGATGAAGAAAGCAAGAGCAGATTTGCAAATCTTTGGTCCTTCTTTATTTAACAAAATCAAGTGAGATTTAGAAGCTGTCTCAAAAGGAGCGAATACCCAAAAATTAAATATACTGTCGCGAAATTTAGTCCTATATAGAAGTCAGGCATACACTCTTATATGCAACCTGTGATAAAGCGAAAATTAAGTGTTATTTATAGTCATTCAGATAATTAAGTACACAATATTATAAATCTCATTTCATGCATATAGCCCCATTACTGGGATATCCTTGAGCCTAATGGTAACCATTTGATACTTAACAAAGTGTGCTGAAATGGAGTTTTATATATCGTATTGACTTGAACACTCACTGAATCAACAGACCTCAAATAGAACCTAAGAGTATAAAGTTATACTTCTTAATGTTCGACAGCTAACTGCTGGGCATAATTTAGTCACAGAATTGTTCATAATATCGAACAGTAATCGTTGACTTTATCACTGGAAAATAAAAGCCTGGAATATTTCCAAAACTGACTAGAAATAGTGTATCATTGTTGAATTCCGTGTTAATGCCTAAAAACTCAATACTTTCATACTGCCTGCTGCATAAGAAGTGAAATACGTATATAACAACCAGATAGCTGAATTACCTTACACTTGCGTTGAGTTTATCACATTTACAAGTGGACAATAGGCGTTTCTGAGCTTTTATTACTTTAACCTCTAGGACTGAAGCCGAAGAAGAATTTTGCATATCTACTGCTAGTTACCTATTTTCACATAGAGTTTGCAAATATTAATTAAATTCTTTCACATAAAATATGCATGAAAGTGAGACTGAAGTTTAAAATTGTTCAGAAGTTAAAATAAACACTGAAGGAAAAATTCTGCTGAGGAAATACTTAAAATGCATATAACTTGTGCTATACTAAAGTACATCTATAAACATGACGTGAAATAGAAAATGACAAAGTAAAATCCCTGCAAGTAACAACTGAAATATGAAAAAAAAATTACCAGACAGAATCACCTGTCCAGGTAAATCCAAAAGAAAAAGCAATTTGTTTTTGTAATCATTAGTATTTTCGGTGCTGATTTTTGTACAACAATTGTTTGCAAAAGGATTCATGCACATATTGTTAGTCCTTGTAAATCAATTAGTGAAGTCTCGGAGACTTCTTGGAAATGTAGAGAAATGAAGAAAATAGGATGGTGGGGGGGGGAGAGGGAAATAAAAACGAATGACGGATGACTATAGCTGAAAAATGTTTTGCCCAGACTATCTTTCTAAAATGAAATGTGTCTCGAAATTAATTCACTATCTACTGGCTGAGATAGCTGATAAGGTCACTGGTGAATATCAATTAGACTTAATTGGAATAGTGACGCAAAAGTGGTTTAGAAACCTGTCTTTTAATTACATGCAAAAGTCCTGGTCACTAAATGTTAAAAGTTCTGATGTTTAATCTTAATCCTAATCTGTTAAATTCACAATGTGGTTACTGAGATAAAAGACAGGGTATTGCCACTCTATAGTACATACAGTCAAGGCTGAACAACTGCATTGATAATCAACCGATAATCTATGCTGCACACATCATTCAGTAATGCAGGAATTCAGTTATCGCCAGAACCAGTTGGTAGTAAAGTTATAGACTTGGACACTGTGTAACTTAGATTCGAAAGGTGAAGGGAAAGGGGGTTACCTCAGTAATGTCGATACACACTGTTAATAAGTATCAACTTTCACAAAACAATTATACTTATGAATGGCCCAAAGTGTCTTAAATGTTTTTCTACTCCAAATGCAGAACTACGTCACCACCGTCTAAACATGGTTGGATTTTCGATAGAATTACACATCCAATTTTATCCAGCTTTAAGTGAGATCTTACATTGGCCTCATTAAGCAGCTGAGTACGTCGTACATTATTAAAAAAGACAAACGCACTCGCTAAGATGATGTGATTTTCATACATTCAAGACTGTGTTCACTGACAGTGTTTGTTCTTCTAACTTCAAAGACGAAACAGTTCTAAATCAGTCCAATATTTACTGACTAGTGCATGATTAGAGTGAAGGCAATGTGTTAAAGAAAACTTTATCAGTGAGACAACATTAGTTAGTCAAAAAAGATTGTCTGAAGTGACATTATGTGTGCAAATAAAAATGGACTGCAAGTTGAAAATGACTCAGCATTTTAACCTGTTATAGAGTTTTCAGTTTACTATGTTGTGTTGTTCATGAAATCCCCGTAGATACAGTACAAAGACTAAGAAAATGACCATCACTGCGCAGAACCATCGTACACATTTTTCTGATGTTGGAACTTACTGTAAATCGGTTTCGAAGCTAACTCTTTGAGTATCTGGTTAGTATTTACTAAGAACATACTAGTGGATTTTTCACTGTTACAATGATAAGTTTAAATTGTTGTTGTTAAACTGTCGATTGGCGGTTATTTAACTTCGTAACTATTTCACTTATTAATAGTAGACTGTGCAATGTTAAAGTTCACAGTTTCAAATTTATTATTGAGCATCAAAAACATTAAGATATCGACGCAAAGAAAGCAGAACTAAAAAGTAAGGAAAGATGTAATAAGAAAGAGACTGAATCAGGTAAAAAGAAAAATATTCTGTACCTCCCAATGCCATTCATTCTTCGAGAAGGACATGATTTGTTCCTCAGTTGTGTACAGCAAAGTATGCTTCCAATTAAAGAGTAATTTGTAAGTATGCTCCCTGATACCATGTGGTGAAGATATTTCTCTGATCAACTGACAAAAAGTTTCAACCCAGAATATTGTATTTATTTTGACAATGTGAATGAATAAAATAACAGCATTTCATCGCCAATCTGTCCCACCTCTCTTATTGACAATTGACAACTTATGTTCAGACATCAACTTCATTACCAGTACTGATAGTATAAGAGTAGTATACTTTTTCATGTGTATTTTTTAAAATTTTAAAAGGACTAATTCAGATAATTTTGAGTCATCTGTTATTGAATGTAGACTTTCCTTAATGCCTGATAGTTGATTTTCCACTCAATCTTGTCAGACAGCATTCTTGATGTAATGTGTTAAATACTGAAGAAATTCTTTATAAGCTAACTGTTAATAATTTAATTTCAAGCAGAGTCGAATTTTCTTTTCTTTTTTCTAATTGTAATACCAATGGCAGCGAAAAATGACAACTGGAGTGATGTTAAAAGTTGAAATTAAAAGTTAAGCGGCTTTCTTTCTTCTAAAATCAGTCTGCTTTTATTGCATATTCAAGAGAAAGGAATAATTTCTATTATACTCTTTCCTCCCAATAACTTAATTAGCGTTTAGATAGAAATTTATTTACATTATCATGTTTCGTTTACTATCATGTAATGATATCGTCACTTTATGACTATAGAAGTGTAACAAGTAATTCAGCGTGCATATAATCATCCTTTTTCTTTGTTATATTAACACCTTATCTCAATGTAATCTAAGCATAGTTATGAGATACGTGAAGACGACACTGTTCGCCTAAACGTGGGTTGGTAAAACTATCATTTAGCAAAAAGAATACTTCATAGTTTGTGTAGTAGTAGTAGTTATTGTGTAACTTTAATGATGCCGGTCACAAAATAAATAATATAAACATTAGATCGTTTTTTCGCAAAAAGTGCACAATAACAATAAAGTTCATAGGCATTATTTACAATGTGCACAAAATGTCTCCGGTCACCTCAAACTTTTAACATAATTGTAATGACGAAGTTAACCGTTTTAGGAAAACAACTTTTATCTTGTAAAGATCAATCGCGCTAAGACACTTAATGATGATAGAGTGAAGCCTATATGATTGCACATTTTGTTTATAAATAAAACTGAATTGTCGGTGAAAATGTGTACCAAATAAGCCATATTTTTAACAATAGTCACATCATGCGAAAAGTGCACCTAATAATAATAATAAGTTAGCAATAGATTTGGATGTAAACATTTATTGTGTTTCAAATTCATACGAGTGACTCAGGACAATTTAAGATTGGAAATGATTTGATACTACTGATGTTTGCCTATTCTCATTTTTCACTGCATGTAACAAGAAAGGATGTGTTTTTGGTAAATGTAAGACATGTGCTGAAGTTTCTTGGTTATGTTTAATACTAAGAGAATTATAAATTTTCAGATGGCTAGTGTTTTACTGAATTCCTGAAGCAAAATAAACAAGTATTATTTATTTCGCTATTACGGACAGTTACATACTGGATAACTGGTGTCAGTGTACGTGTTAAGTAATACTAAGTAGCAAATAAAAGTTAGTCTGTTAAAGAAACAAAGATATAAGAAATAGATTTATATTAAGTTTCATATCCGTCACACTGAGTGCTAACAAATAAAGAGATCCAGGCTATAAAGTGACCATTGATTATAGGTATTACTTATGATAATAACCACTATTATAGCTACTGTTTTTTCCTGAATTCACAGCATTATGACACTGTGAAATATCCATCCACTTGGTGAAAAAGTTTTAGAAACTGATTATATATTTTTCTACCTGAATCATATTTAATCAGACTCTCGAGTATGAAAGTGCATTATTTGGAATGTATTTCTCAAACCAGTGAAAATACTATCGGTTGTTTGAATAAATCAGATTTGAGTAGTTCATCTTGGAGATACACAAATTTTATTTTCAGTTACTGATACAAAGTCTAAAGTAAATGGAATCCATGAAGAATTATTACGTTTTAACACTGAGACCACTCGAAGCTTAACAGAAATAGCTCGTGCTACTTTTCAACTAGTTTCTTAAAATTAGTTATTTTGATTTAACACTATTGCTACACTGTCTTAAGCGGCACACAAACATGCAGGTGTTATGAATGTAATATTCAGCCGATTACGTTTCATTTTGTTATCTCTTTTTTTCACATTCTCACCCGGAAAGTTCAGGCAAACTAGATAGATTATCTATAAATATTAATGCTCTCTAAGAAAACGGAAATTCCATACTGAACGTCAAATAAAACATAAATTTACTATTGTGTAACATTTTCATCAGTAAAAATGAAGTGTAAACCATTGGAGAATAAGTTATTTCGGAATGTTTTTACCTTAACACATTCTTATTATTAATTGCGATAAATATTAGCTTTGATGCAGTTAATTAATTTATGCTCCGATTTTCTGTGCGGTATACTGGACATACTTCCTAATTTCCTGTCTAATATAATATCAGATGTTTTTATGGACACCTTTATAGTTTTACGATATGTGATATTAATAAGTGGTAAGAAGTGAATGTTCAAACTGATACCTGACTCGCTTGAGGTAAGAGGCATGCTGCTTTAAATAATCTCGAATTCATATTTCCGTCTATCACTTGCACGTATTTTTTTGACAAAACGGTGTAATAGTGTGAAATGTTCCCATATTTAATTCTTGATAAAACGGTGGCTTGGATTTCATGGAAAGCTTAGACATAGAAGAATCCAAGTCAGTAGACTCCTCATTCTGAAAATTATGAGCATTGTAATTTCAAATGCATGGAAATCTTTCTAGGTTTATTTTGTAGAATGTTAAACGTCGTCATACACTGTCTGAAACTAATACGTATGTAGACAGTAGTATAAGCATTTTGTAAGTAATATTGTTCGTGCGAAGTAATTCATCCTTCATGTATACCCTTGACCACTTTTTCTTCCCAACTTTTATTCTAGATAAAAAATTATAAGTCAGTATTTCAATGTTAAACACTATGTAATTTAAAACCATGACTAGTCATTCTTATCAACTGGTATTTTTCGAACGTGTAAGTATTAGTTTTCCTGAGGTGATAAAATTTTGACACATGATTTGATCGCACTTAAATTCACAAAATAAAGACTAAAATAAATAATTTAAAAAATAACGTGTTTAGCTGAATATAAAACCCAAAACATAAGTTGTAATACAAGGTAGGCATTATTTATCTTGATAAATACTATTATTGACAAATATTCTGGCCTTAATTTTCAAAAAATTAACACGTATTTATAATCAAAGTACACAGAATTAATAGTCAACGATTAAAGAAAAACTATCTCATAATTACTCTAACGCTGACTGGCATTATTTTATAAAGATTTTTACTGATAAAAAGTTATGCAAAATTAAAAATAACTAATGCCCACCAGGCTTTTTGAATAAGTATTTTGCTTATAAATAAATAATAATACACTATTGTGTGTTTCTATGAAATAAATTTATTCTGTGATAGAATCATACTCTACCACAGCACTTTAGTTTTATCCTTATATTTTACTCAGAATTTGTTATTATTCTGCAAACCATTAACTATCAGTGTATAAGAAAGTTTCGGAATTTTCATTATCTCTTGATACACGGATGTGTTGAAACCATTGGGAGGGTCTTTAGCGAAAAGAATTTGTTTCGACGGAAATTATGTGTAATAAAATGATTCCTCTGGAAATCTACCAAAATAATAAGTATACTATCTTAAATTAAAGTTTTCAGATGCTTGCTTGTATTGTTATTGAGATAAAATATGTTTATCCACACATAAAATACCTCATATAAACTTACGAAATACAGCCCGAAACGCTGAAGCAGAATGACTTACCTTTACGAACACTGATAAACGTAGATTCTGTAGCTACTATTGGTGTTCCGTTGATATATTGTGTCGCAATACATTTGTATTCACCTTCGTCACTTTTCTGAATGTTCCTGATGTGAAAATAGGCATCTGTAGCTATCAATTCCTTGTTATTAACTTCCCACTGGTAATGAATATATTCTGATTCAATACCACCCGTGGCATTACAAAAAAATGCAACGTTCTGTCCTTCGTAAATAACTTGAATGCGTTGCGAGTAACACTGAATTAAAAATAAAATACACAGGAAGAATTTTCCAGGAGAGAAGCCAAACATTTTTCAGGTAAGCATGTATCTAAGTGAATACATATACCCATACATTGCATTATATAATCATAGGAGTAAAGTTAGTGGAGCGTAAAAAGATTTATATCTATGTTTCTTTATAAAACCCGTTTTCAATTCACAAGTCTATACCATTATTATCACAAATTGTGTTTTGTTTTAATGAGCTAAAATGAAGCTTAGGTCGATGCATTTTTTCAAATATGTCAACTTACCTTGGATATGTGAGTTTGTGGTTATTCAAGTCTTCACTATGTGAATGGTATGTAAAATACTTTTATTTCGCTTGTTTGTTTTGCTTGCTTTGCAATTTTTCAGAAAAGTCTATTTTTGTTTTGAAGTTGGTGTCATTATATACATCATATATAATCATAAAACAGAAGTTACTCCGTGTCATTCTAAGCAGGCCATATGTAATTATTTCACAATGCTGTTTCTTTTTGACTTAAAAGTGTCACTACATTATCTTTAGATTATCTATGGGTAAAATGGACAAATTATATAGCATTTACACCATCTTTTGCTCACGCATTTGCCCATCAAAACTTCCCATTTAGCCCACGTTTTGGCCACATTGTCCAAGTGCATTCTCTGACTGGGTATAGATATATCTTGTTTCCTAAGAAACTGATGTTGCACTACAAAGTAGAGCAAGTTAATTCCAGACTGCGATTTGTTCCCAAGGTTTTTTTGAGGCTTTTCGGCCCTTAATATTTCTAGTATCTTGGTTTTCCAGTTGGTTTACGATTGTTTTCTTGGAACAAGGTAGCTGAAGCAACGTGCTAAATTCACTTGAACCACTCTGATTTATCCGATTCGAACCACAGTATACTAGGTTTACTTGTTTCAATCCTTTTTTTATTCTGTGGTGCTGCACACGTGGTATCACTTCACCCAAATTGTTATGCAGCTATGGCTTCTGCGACAACATCTGCAGACTGTGCGGACAACAGTGGTTACAGCTTTTAAATGAGGTTCCCGATATTCACTGGCTGCTCATGTTTATCCCTTTCCCTTACGAGTATTCACTAAGGCATATGCTCATTAGAAATAGTTCGTCATTCACATCTAAAATGAAAACCTCACAAAACGAGAGAAAGCCAGCTTCTTTGATGACTGTAACAGCCATCGAGAATTGAAAACTCTCTGGAAACAGTCTTGTTTGCCAATCTGTGTAGTGCACCATCTAAGAAGTAGCCTTTGAAAAGAAGTGCATCTCATGGAGATGACTTCAATGCTTGTAAAGAAGTATTTTTCGATTGCATCTCCTGTAAATTCGTTCCGCCTGCATACAGTGAATTAATCTTAAATAATCCACATCGCTAGTCTTAGTGTGTTCACAAAATGCCACAAGAGCCCTATCATGCTAGTTAAAATACCAAAGGGAGGCCTGATACGTCTACTGATCAGTGCTAAACGAGCTCACTACCTCAACATCGGTAGAGGACAAAGACTAATGGACCATAAGCTGTCAGCTGGAAGTATGGCTAAACTGGGAGGTCTACCGAAAACCGATGAACCAGCCGAAGCTTTTGGTGCTTAACCGTGTTCTATTACAGCATCAGAAAATGAATGGGGACTATGGGTGAAAAGATTTTTTAAAAATAGCTTGCACTTCAGTGGAGAGGGGAGAAATCTTAGACATCTAATAATGAAGTAATTGACAGACGATGTTTACTATGTTTCAGTGACCATTTTGGCAGGTAGGATAGGACGTTTTCGCCTACAAACTCTACTGTTATTTTGAGCTCCAGTTGCCGAACACTAATCTGATATAAAAGTGAAACTTGACTAACTGTGAATCACAAGCAAGGCTTTTTATGTAGTAATAAATGAGGTCAAACGCACAGTTATGGTCGATTACGATGTCATGGAATAGGCAGTTCGTGATATGCGAGGTTACCTGCACGATGCCTAATGATTTCATTAGATGTCTGAGCAGCATCTTATCGGCAGCCGTCTACTAGTTACCTTGATCATTAAACCTGTATGCACCTGGCTATGAAATTTGGCTGCCAGAATACCCTTCAGGCATGGTATAAAACGAAAGACATGATTAACCGTCTCAGCTGCTGCAGCCGAAAACCGACAGACTTATGGCAACGATAGGGGAAACTGTCTTTGCAAACACACACGTATGTTTTTGTTGAGCTATAGCACGGATTTTTTTAGGAAGTCAAATACTCGACAGAAAAACTTAGTTCTGTAGGAATCAACATTCATAATCTTGGCTATCACCCAGTGTGTAAGACAACAGAACGGTCAGAGATAAGATGCTACTCTATGGAAAAGACAGGGGAAGCAAAGACAGAGGTGGAGTAGACGTGTAGATTCTAATAAGATTAGTCATTGAAGCCATGATGATTGGACTTCAGCCACATAGTCATTATTTCACGATCTTGATTTCGTGGCTGCCATCTGACTTCAGTCAAAGCAGAATTCTGGCAGTAAGATAGCTATTTTCTCCGAGGAAGAGGGTTTGTATATTAAATCCCTTTGGACTGGTGTATTATTTTTAAGATCAAGAGGTACTAGATGAGACAAATGAAAAATAATGTTTCTTACAGAAGAGTTTGATGCCAATATATTAGCCTTTGATAAAATGGATCGTTTTTAATAAAAGTTGGTTTATTTAGTTTAAAATACCAGAATTTGTTGACAACTGTACACCGAGTCTAATGACGGAAAACTGTTTAGAGACTAAATTTTAAGTGAGTCAACAAGTGGAATCATGTTTTTGTTTTCACAATTCCATTCAGTGGGTAGTTATAATAATCTACCAGCTGCGGTCAGAGTTTGTTGCTTTCTGCTGAAATCCATAATCAATATCGTCTAGTTTACTAAGTAGTTTTAGGCCGGGCGAAGTGGGGAAGTTAGGTGTGATGGTAGCAACCTCCTCCAAGAAAAACAAACCCATCTCTACTGAGTCTTAGAAGAACAGAAAAATAAAATAAATATCATCTGGAATCGTAGATGACATTGGCTGTCGACAGCTTTTGGTAGGCCATTGGACTGATGCTTCCTCTTTCAGTGAAAGCAAAATTAAGCATCGGGACATGTACTTTCCGTGTTATGAACCTTTGATGGCTCATAGAACGTAATTAGACTCCTCAAATTGCCAATTAAAGAACCAAAAGTTTACTCCCGTCACTTAGAAGGCACACAAGTGGTGTGGTCATCATGATATTCACCAAGAGCATCAAAGATGTTCATGTTCTACAGCATCATGGCTACAAGATACAGTTCAAAGCAAAGAAAAGTGACGACTATGTTACGCACCTACAAAGATATAGACCAAGGGAAAAAGAGGTCTTCTAGAGACAACTGCAGGTATTATTGGGCGAAACCCCAGGTGGCAATATATAAATTACAATGGATGACGTGAATACAAACCAAAGTGGGGACAGATAACACAGGAAGAGAACTCATCATGACTACAGAAATAACCGGTGGAATTAGTGAGACCATGGAACTCTTTGCACTTCTTGATATGGTGAATTCAGGCAGCATAAACAAGCATACGGACACTCATAAGCTGACACAAGTCTTACCAAACAGACACACCAAGAACCAGACAGACTTCTCAATCTTAAGAAAGTGGAGAGGCAAAACAAACAAAAGATCGAGAAAAAGAGTAGGTGTAGGCATAGACCTCTATTTAATACAAGAAAACTTCAAGATCAGGTTGAATATATTCAAGGAAACTAGAAATAGACCACAACTAAAACTTAAGTTCAACACTCGGAAAGTGAAGGACGAAGCCACAAACGACACCACTGGAGTCTCTAAGATAAAGGTGGAAGTATTAAGCAACATTACGGGGGAAACATGCATACAAGAACACTAGGGCTTTCTGAAAGCGATATAAAAAGAAATCCTACATAGACATCCAAGTCAAAAGGACGAAGCGAGACGAAGAATGGCTCACTATGAACACCTGGAAGCTGATAGAGGGGCGGATTATAAAGTGGGCGATGAACCGGAGTACAACCTACAGCACATTAGACAAAGGAGTGAAGAAGAGTAATAGAAAGTACAAAGGATTCTTCCACGACACACTGGCGACTGAAGCTGAACAAGCTAAGGGTAAAAGAGACCTCACAACACTTTATCAAATAGCAACATCCGGATACGGGAAGAGACCAACCCAAATTTAGCTGGTGAAAGATAGTGAAGGAAACCCAATTACCAAAGAGGTGGGACGGAGCGAACTCTGAACCAATAACTTTAATGGACTATTGAACCAACCAGCACCAACGACTCCATCAGGAATACCACCAGACAACACAAAACTACCAGTAAATACAAAGCTTCCAAAAGAAACAGAAGTCTTAAAGGCCATAAAGTTACGGAGGGTCGAAAGTGCAGCAGAGCTAGATGGAATCCTCCCAGATGCAGTGGAAATGAACTTTAGGCCTTAGTGGATATACTCACGACAATACTACAGGAGGTGTGGGAGGAAGGGGAGGTACACACCTTGTCAAGCTGTGAAAGATGGGCGACTTAGGTCAGGGAAAGTTCTGGCGAGTAACTATTCTCATGCCCACTACTATCAAAATATTATTCCACAACCTCTCGGAAAGACTAAATGATGCTCCAGATGCAAAAGTGCTCCTCCCACAACAAGCTGGATTCAGGAAAGCAAATGATTACCCCGATCAGGCGACACATTGGTCATCATCATCTAACGAAGCCTAGAACAACAATCAACTGTCTACCTCAACTTAATCGACGTGAAAACGGCCTTTGACAGCGTCAGTCATGAAGTAATCTGCAAAACCTTTCAACATTATGGAGTGCCCCAAACCTCATTCAACAGCTATATGTTGATGCCACACTCCAGGGAATTCACAGCAAAAAGCTCAGCAAGGCATTTTAAGTGAAGACACGAGTTGTTATTAGTGTTTCCTTTAATTCCTAGAGGAACATAGGGCTTCAGCCGTGCGTCTCCATTGCGTTCGGGTCTCTGCTAGAGTCTTCACCTGGCTTCAAGTCTGCCCACAAGTTTTCATCTCCTCTTCACATGACCTCCTCCAAGTCACCTTTACACTGACGACCAACTCGCCGCTTCCCTTTCGGGTTCCACTCGAGCAATGGCGCTTGTCTAGTGATGTCACTTGATGGTTTTCTCAGAGTATGGCCAATCCATCTCCATTTCTTCCTTGCCACTTGCCATAGCTTCATAATATTTTCTTTTGTCTTCCCTGGCACTCTTCTTTTCTCTTTTGTTCAGTGTATTGTAGCTTGCATTCAACTGTTTTTGTTGCTCGTCGATGCACTGGATAATCTTTTGTTTCAACATCCTTCTCTCTTATATTAGTCTCCATGTATATGTGTGTGTAATGAGCTACTGCTTGCCCTGCCTCTTCTTCCTGCCCAGAACTTTCATGCAGGTTTGACTCCACACCGCTTTCAGGCTGTTCCAGTGCCTTTCAACGCTGGTCTCTTCGCTAGTGTTGATTTGTGTCTCCGCCTTTTTCTTTATGATTACAGTGAAGATGTCCTTTGTATCCTGGTCCTTCAGTTTCTGAGTGTTGAACTTGGCTTGTGGTCTATCTGCAGTACCTGATTCTCTGAAAGCTTTTAATTTGATTTGGAGTGTCCCTTGTACGAGATAGTGATCTGAGCCAACGTCTGCTCCTCTTCTTACTTTTGTGTCCAGTAAGCTGCGTCTCCACTTCCTTGAGCAGCATTGAGATGAAGTCAATTTGGTTTTTGGTTCGCCGGTCTGGTGACACCCATGTAGCCTTGTGGATATCCTTTTGTTTGTATACGCTGCCACCAATCACTGGTTCATTGAAGGCACAGAAGTCGGCGAAGAGTTCTCCGTTTTCATTCATTTCTCCGAGAGCTTCTCTACCCATGATGAGTTCCCTTCCTGTGTTATCTGATCCCAGTTTGGCGTTCATGTCTCCCATTAGTATTTTGATGTCACCAGCTGGAGTATTGTCCATTGTTGTCTGCAGTTGTCTGTAGAACTCTTTTTTCTTTCCGAGGTCTGTGTTGTTTGTGGGTGCATAGCATTGTATAACTGACAATTTCCTTCCTTTGGAGTTGAATATTGAGGTCATTATCCTGGGCGAGGTCGCCTCCTGTTTCATCAGGGCCTTTGTTAGATTGCCTTTTATCATCACCGATGATGTACCTGGTTGTGGCGTACTGGATCATATAACAGTGTGGTCAGTGAGAAAACGGGCATACTTCGGACCAACAAAAAGACTCTAGAAGAAATGAATTTCGCTGATGTCTAATTTCACACAAACTCGTAGGTAAGAACCGACAAGTTGGGAGAAGAGAAAGGGCAGACTTTATTATATATTGAATATATTGAAGACAGGGCCGGTGAAGATACCCAACCAACAGCAAAGACCAGTCACAACCAACGGGATAAATCCAAATGAAGTCTACGCTTTCCCTAACGTGAGCAGCATCCACCCAACTATAAGCGGTAGAGATGAGGAGGTCAAATATAGCCAGAACACAGTAGTAAAAGCCAGACAGACCTGCATTACTCTGAAATCAGTATAGAGGTTTAGAGTACTCACCAGCAAAATAAAGCTCTGCATTTGTAACACTAATATCAAATAGGTGCGTCTGTATATTTCAGAGGCTTAGCGTATCACTACAAACATTTCCAACAGATTGCAGACTTTCATCGACAGTCGCATTCTCCAGCTGAAGATCAGATGGACATCTGGAAAGCAAAAGCAAGAAGGAATTCTGGAGGGCAGTGAATTGATCAATAACCTACTACCTAACAAATACGCTGAAGGAAATGGAGGTTGATTGGACATACTCTGAGAAGCCTACTGACTGACATCACACACCAGGCCGTCGAGTGGAACCCGTATGGCAGGCAGAGAGTTGGTCGTTAGAGGGCGAACGTGGAGCCAGCTACAAGTAGACAACAGTGTGCGGTGAAGACTTGTTACAGAAGCCGTATATTCTACTCACAACGTAGGGAACACATAACAGGAATAATAACTGAGTAATCTGATATTCCATGCATTGGTGGCACTGCGGTAGAATGCTCGCCGACCAAGCATGAGGTCCGGGGTTCGATCCCCGTCCGACGCACTCCCTTACCTCGCTAAACCAGTAATATTACTGGTAAATAGGGAAGGTTGGGCATGAGGTTAACAACCCCATTCCGTAAAAACAAACGCCACTGCTACTGGAACCTCAAGCCTCTAACTTGAAGCCCTACGTTCCACTGAGGACGTAAAGGAATAAAAAAGTCTGATATTCCACCTTCTGTTTTGTGTATGTATATTTAACGACTGACTAATGAATTTGGTAGAGAATGATTTACTAAGCACTTGTGAGCCCAAGCAAACTATTTTACTAAGAGGAACTATATAGGAATAAGTTTTATTTGTCTGTCGGTCATATAGAACATTACTGAGATAGGTTTAAATGCATATCAGCCTTCCAATAATTTGATGATCATCAAGCTTTCATTTTCCTTCACGTTCCCCAGTGGAACATAGGGCTTCAAGCTAATGGCTTGAAGTTCCAGTAGCAGTGGTGTTTATTTTTACGGGATGGAGTTGCTAGCCTCATGCCCAACCTTTCCTCTTCACCAGCATTATTTCTGGCTTAGCGAGGTAAAGGAGTGCGTCGGCTTTACTGGAAAAAGTTACTATTTCAGTTTAATTCCCACTCTTGATTAACAGGTTCTAAAAATTTTTCCTTTGCTATTGTCGATAAAAGTAGGCATGAATAGCAAGATGACCGCCACAATAACAACAGTTACAATTTGAGTTGTAAATATTTTCCAACATATTGACAATACGAAACCTCTTGGTTTAGTGATGTAACATGTTATCTTGAACAGATTTATCTAAATCATTACTTTTATATTCTTTTGTAGATTGTACGTCGCAAGTCAAACCGATAAACACAAAAACAAAGCAACCTTCCTAAAATGTATCAATTAAAAATCAGTAACCAGTGGTTACTAGCAAGACACGAATCCGCCTTAAATTTATCATCGTTTTCACAGTGCATGTGTTTTGGGGATATTTTTGATTTGTCTACTAACCAGCTGGTTCTAGCTGATTTTAGTCAATACTTTGAAAAAATTCACTCTAATCTGGGATATTCTGAATTTAAAGTTAAAGCATTTAAAGGAACTAAACTCATCAGTGAAATAGCACATTCTGAAGCTCCTTCTGGAATCATTACGTTTAAGTGTAGGGAAAAAGATAAGATTGTTTCAGGTGTGTTTATGAATAGATGTTTAAGTTTAATTTCTAATATGGTCCCTTAATTAATTGCAGTATTAATATTAAGGTTTGCTAAAGTTGGGGTGTTTTTGTGTATACTGATCTTTTTCCGTCTTTTAACAAATGATTTGATGAAGTTTTGAAGTTCGATAAACTGAATTGGTTAGGGCATGTGTTACGCTAGTGATACAAACCACCACCTTCCCGGACAGGTAATGTTAACTGAGGCCTAATCAGATTAGGAAATAGCAAAGAATGAATTCATTGACTGTTGATGGATGTCATTTTGAGAGGTAGAAATTGTCTATATGAGAACCTCAAGACTCTAAAAGTCAACATTTGGTAACGCGTCATGATCTGGCTGAAAGTTGTTTACAATAACACAAATGTACTCACTTCTTGTCATCATCAAGATTCTAAAATTGCCCACTAATCTTCATTTGATTATTCTCACATCTATATACACATTTGCCAATTGTAGCGTCCTCAAGTTGGATCTTCTTATTTATGTTTGATTTGAAGTGTGACGACTTTGAGACGATACAACTTGTCGTACTCTGATTTGTTAATCAGGCAAAGTTTAGGATAAGACATATAATATCACATCCTCAACAATTAGTTGTACAGTCTTTTTCTCAGGCTTATCGTAAACCACATCAATAGGGATATATTAAACAGAAGAAAAGGAAAGAGTTAGATAAAAGACAGACTGACTAATTTTAATCACAACAAATGAGTCATATTAATATATGTGCAAAATTTGGGCACTGTGGTAGTAAGTAATTCCATATTCGTTTGTTTATTAGATATATCACACAGTGAAACAGTATTATTTACTGGATGACGTTTCGAATAAAATTTATTGTTCGTAATCATATCAATTGTAATCACTAATATAGGATGGGATGATCGGAAGTCCAAAAATCTGTTTGAATGTGTGGGTTTCCTGTAAATTGTGTTTAACTTCCCATCTTCTTCACTTTTTACGCTACAACCTAACATTATAAGCTCCCCTTCCTGACTTTCCAATTCATAAGTGAATTGAACTGCCTCCACCTTTGAGTTAATGTGTTTAAATATTTAAATAATAGAGCAAAAAACCTAAGTAGTAGCAAGGAAAATTTAAGACAGGAAGTAAGGCATATAAGAAAAGCTCTGAAACTTAATAATTACCCTGATAAACTAGTCAGAAAGTATGTATGGAAATGTAAAAATAAAATCAATAATGATAGTAGTGATAGTGATAATAATAATAATAATAATAGTAATAATAATGACGAAATGCATGTCAAACATGCGCAAGACAACACCAGCAATAAGGAATGTAAATCATCAGTAGTAATTCCATACAAGGAAAGGAACCTCGGAAACCTTACGCAGAATTCTTAACAAGGCAGGAATAAAAACTACATTCAAACCCACAAACTCAATTAGAAACAAACTTTGTCGGTTAAAGGATCCTGTGGAGCCGTTAAAACAAAACAATTTAGTTTATCTAATATCCTGCTGTAATGATTGTCAAGTTGTATACATAGGTCAGAGTAGTAGAACAGGGGCAGTCAGACTAGCCGAGCATAAAACCTAGCAAAATCTAGATTAGTTGACCCGAATAAGATAAGAAATCTAGAGAATAGTTCAGCTATAGCACTACATGCAATAACACACAACCATACAATAGGATGGGATAAGATGAAAGTTTTAAAGTCTAATGTTGCAGAATGGAGGGAGAGATTGATAACAGAAGCTTTGTTTATCGAATCAACTGCAAAAACATGTAATAGGAATGATTCAACACCTGTCCCCGATATCTGGAAAATTTTACTACCCCTACGACGATAAAAAGGAGAGAACAAAGAAAACTATAAAACTCAAGGTTCGAAGTCGTGTGATTACAATTGATATGATTATGAAGAATAAATTTTGTTCGAAACGTCATCCAGTAAATAATACTGTTTCACTGTGTGATACATCTAATAAACAAACTAATATGGAAGTACTGTCCTGATTGTGTAAAATGGAAAGTGACAAAGGAGATGATTAGTATCATTCGTCATACTGTGATACCTACTACTCATGTTTCCGGTTGATATCAAAATACTCTATATTAATTTGTTCATTAGACATATCACACAGTGCTTCATTACTATGTACTGGATGATGTTTCCAACACATTTTGTTGTTCTTAATCATATTAATTAAACTACACAGTTTCAAAACTTCAGTTTTTGTAGTTCTTTTTACTGTTTCTCATTGGTTGTAGGGCTAGTAGAAGTTTTCAGACGAATGGGAAAGAATAATAAGAAGTATAAAACTTAGGTTTCGAAGTTGTTTAATTTAATCGATATGACTGTGAGCAGTAAATCGTGTTGGGAAAATCATCCAGTTTTATTGTGTGTTACATTCAGTAAGCAAATTAATATGGAATTACATACTCCCACAGTGACAAATTTTTACACATAGAGATTTTAACCTTTTAAGAAACAATTGTAGGATATCCATTTGTAAATAAGTACAGAATTAAACCGGTGAAAATCTTGTCCCAGGCCTAGTTATTCATCTCAAAAAGGTTTGCAGAATGTATTGTCATTTAACTGTAAAATGGTTTTCAACTACAATTATCTCCTTTCATTTTCATCTTTTCATTTAATATTAAAGATTTGGCCGTTGCTGCTGGACCATACATATATGTTTACCGTAAACTATCACCTTTCTATAAATACAATTTGCCTGTAACTCAGCCTCTATCAGATGAATTCCAGCTATGGGAACAAGCTAGAGAGGTAAGTTTTACAGGGCTTTTTGTCTTATTTTGTCTGTTCATCGAAACTGTATCTTTATTAAAAATGCACACATATAGATAGATTTCGTTAACATTGTTTATCGTCCCTCACTTTTCTATATTCTCACCCAAGACTTATTTGATTACATTATATGTATGCTACTAATCCAGGGAGACTTTACTCATAAATCTAATTAATTTGTTTATGTCGAAAAGTCGTCAATGTCTTGATGAATAATAACAACTACTGGTTTTGTCCACAGCAATATTCTGTTCCATTTGAAAACTGTAGTTAGTACTGACCATAGCTATTAATTGTTGATTCTGGTGTTGTTTTTTTTCGTTATTTATTTTATTAGATAGAATTGATCTATGATGCTTTATAAACTTTAAATCGCATTTTGAAGTTATTTATCGTCTTTTTACACACCACAGCAACCAAAACTCAATAGTCTACTATGTAACACTCTACAGTTTAAACTGATGGATTCTGCCTTTAAGTCAAGCTGGAGACACACTTTTTGGAGATATAGGCATATTCAGGTTGTATCAAATACGTATCCGGGATGCTGTTGCTAGCCGACCACTAACCAATATTCAGACAGAATTACAGTATCCACACAGTGACTGTGAATATTATTGTTGATTTACACTGTTTTTGTCATTAATAGTTCAGTGCCATATGTCTTTGTTTCTGTGAGAAAAGACTATGAAATGTGGTTTCGACTGACCGGTGTCCCATAGAAATTCCCGTAACGCTGTATGCGGGTTTTGAGAAATACAGTTGTTAGAAATTCTGTACAGTTGATATGATTTATGCATAATTTTCACAAACGTATTCAATTTCTCATATAAGTATTTAGTCTTTTGTCCTACAATTGGCTTTATATTCTATTTATAGGGTCAACTAACAGCCGAAGAGTTACGTACCAAACTTGGAGAACTGAAGTTAGTTTCAAGCTGTATTTTGTCTCTGAATTTTCGCTAAAAGTAAATCCAAGTCAATTTAAAGTAATAATAATAATATGTTAAAATAGTGAAACTTGAGCGAATGATAGAGGAAAGAGTGCATTGATTCAGTTTGTCTTAGGAAACATTTACGTCATTTCCTCTTCTAAACAATACAAAGCTATTTTAGCTCTAAGGCATCATTTACACTTTTATATTCATGCTGAGAATTCGTCAACAAACTCATGTAGTACACTAGGTTAGCTTTCAGAACCGATATGTGCCGATAGTTGTGCCACCTTGTGCAACACCAGTGACTGACTGATTCGGCAAATATGAATCCTGGGCTCACTCTTGCATCAAGTCGCAGAAGCAAATTGCTGAAGAACTTCAAAATGGGAGAAAACACCTGTTCAGTGGTTTCTAGCGTTCGCAGTCGTTGTGTAGTTCATATCGACTGTCAGGGGAATCTCAGTTGCTTTTCATGATTTTTTTCTGGAACTTTTGTACTGAATATTTTGTACTGAATACTAAGGATAAATATATTTAGTCTTCAATTTTGTATAGTGTGATAAAATTGATGTCTCTGTTTGTCTGTCCTAATATAATACTCAGGAACAGGTCAGAACTATTATAGGACTAAAAATTTTACAGTCATTTTTGCACAAAATGTGTCTTGTATTACAGTTTCTAATGACTAACTTATTATTGTATGTTTCAGGCATAATTTGTCTAAGCTTAGTCCGAGATCTATACGATATCTCCAGTTGCCCTTAGACTGTTTGCATGAGTTTTTCAATGCTCACAGAGTGTCTAAACTTGAAAAACAGGTAAATAAACTTGATATATATACTTGAAAGTTTTCTTGCTTTTACTATGGATTTGATGTGTAAAAAGTTGGTTTCCGAGTCATCACTGTGACATATATTATAATACATTTCAATTCTGCCTCCATTTTTCACTTATAATTTCTCATTTTTACATATTTGTGCAGACAGTTGCCACTTGTATATCTTGCATGAGTAAGCAGCACTGTGGACCTAATTCTTGGGATTGTTTAATCGTTGGCACAGAATCGTCTTTTATTTATATTTACGACTGCGTATCTCACAATATTTTAACTCAGGTAAATAACTTTTGTTTGCTTAACTTATCAATTTTAATGAATCAAGTCACTTTCGCAGTTGAATTACACTGACCATTTGATTCCCATACAAAAACCTCGTAATAACATGTTTGTAACAATATCGAAATGTCTTGTTTTTGTAGAGCCAGGGCAGTGTTCAATACGTTCACCACTTTCACCCTAAGAATTTGATTGGTAAGACATAGTAGTTGCTCCTCACTTTATGGTGTTCAGCAGTCTTGCATTAGATAATATCGGTTCTTTACCTCATTTTAGGGAAAAAGGTCGCGTGAAAATGTGGATTCTTTCTTGCTTTGAAAAATACCTACTTTTTGAAACTCGAGATAACCTAGTTCACACGCTACAAAATACAAGTTTGTATCATGAAGATAAAGTATTAATTAGATGTTGTTCTCTTTAGTAAACATTTTATGGTACAGTTCCCTAAATAGCTGCTTCCTTTTATCTTGATGTAAATGCAGATTAACACAGCACAATTAAAAATCTAAAAAAATTTCTACTTTCTTTCTACCTTCCAATAAAGTATGATTCTGACAATTAAGCGATAGAGCAACGGTTTGAATCAATCATCCAACGGATCTTTCGTGTACCTTCTATTTATCAAGGTTTGTGGTACTGAACACTAGGCAACATTGATGTAGGTGAAGGGAAGCTTGAATCTTGTTTCAAATCTGAGTGCTTGAATCAGTGGGTTACACTGTTTAAGGCAGCCGGAATCGGTGGCTCAAGCTTGATAAAGTTCGGTGATAAATAATCTTGACCAGACTAAATGTTTTGGTTTGTACAAGTTACACTCAATAGCTCAACACTTTTTACAGATAAATAACAGGGACTGTAAATATAGAAAATAGTCAGTGGTCATCAATAAAGGTATAAATCAATTCCTGACTAACTAGTGCAGTATTTACGTTGTGAAAAAATGACAGTAGTAAACTTCGAAATATCATGAAGATATCACATACATCCACACACTGAATCTATTTTGGTGACACACCTCAGTACAGATAAATTCATAGGAGAAGTAATTTAAACCAGTTTTTCTCTAGGCTGGTAATATATCTTGCCAATGCCTTAATCAGTGTCAAGACAATAAAACAAAATGTGATCTTTGATTTAGGAACAGCATCTATGTTACCTGTGGCAGTTTGAAGATTAAATGGCCAGAAAGAATCGCCAACAGGAAACTATGGGAAAAAACTAATTAAGAACCTATCTCCCAACAAAAATATAGGAGAAAATGGCGATAAGTTTGGCTCACACTGAAGAGACAATTGAGTTACATCGCGCGTCAGGTCCTGGAGTGGGAAGCGGCGAGTGGAACGTCCGAGGTTGGCATGTAGGAGATCATGCGAAGAATAGATGAGAGCAATCGTAGACCCAGCTAAAGAGGACAGCAGAAAATAGAACAAAGTGGAGATGTGTTGTTGAAGCCCTATATTCCACTCTGAAATCAAGAGAACAATAATATCTATATTACCTGATTGATTAAACATCATTAACTCTGACAGTCCTACCTCTACTTCTGTTAAGGTTTACATTTACAAATTTATGGAAAATTAAATTCGATTATAAATTGATCAGCTTTTTATTTAATTGAATTGTAGATTTTCCCGTCGATTGATTGGACCGAAGTGCTCGGTCTCAGGTTGACATGTCGGCTTCTTGTGCAGATGCTTTGACGATGTCTGGGCATGTAATTAGAATTTAATTGGTGGATGGTGACTAGAAGTGGTGGGAACATCATCCCTCACTGGGGAATGCAGGTACATCCAGATGATGAGTCCCATATAGAACGAAATGCGCTAGTCACCATCCGCCAATGTTCAGCTTTTTGTTTGTTAGCTACAATGATGAGATTTTCGTGGATGTCTTAGTGTTTCATATATTCTTTGTACAATTTTAGAATTCGCTTCCATCTGTTCCCGTCCATATAAATGCAGTGGGTTCATATGATATTGATTACCATATTTTAGTGACGTGTCGTAATGGAATAATTTATTCAATAAAACGGTGAGTAATTTTATTGGTGATGTGTTAATGTGTTTTCAGCTCATTTTAGTGTTGTCAAGAAATTTTGTGATGATAAGCATAAAACAATCGGAATGGGTGAAATCCATTTCTAAGTATTTATTCAGATTATATTAAACTCCCCGTCGAGTGATTTTATTGGACCAAAATGATCGGCCTCTGTCAACATGTCAGATCTTAGTAGGGACGTTTCGATGTTGCCTTCAGGTTAACATGGTCTCATTTGATTGGTGGTAACTACTAGTGGAATTCAGGATGCTCGTTTCGTCCCGTTCGGGACTTGTCAGCTAGAAGTGCCTGTATCCCAGTGGATGGCAGTGTTCCCACTGAGATTCGAACGCAGCATCAAGAAACTTGAATGCCAACCTCAACAGTAAGTTCAAAATAATTTCAGTAGGTGGCAACTGATGTCCATTGCACAAGAGGTGCCTCTCGTATTTTAGTAGCCAAGTGCATAATGACCTGGTATTTGATACTGTGCATGATGAGTTCGAGTCTAAGTGGAACAGTATCACTCGTTGAGGTGCAGGCACATCTGACTGACGAGTCTCAAATTAGACAAGGCTTGGCATCTTTGATTCTGCTCATAACCACCGGCAACCAAATGACACCATTCACAAATACTTTGATCGGTAATTTCTCAGCATATAAAACAAGCAATAACGGTTAATAAAGCAGGATGTAATGAATTCATCAAATTTCGGTAGAACTCGTCATCTGAATACTCTACATACACTGATATATATACCACTGCAATTACACTGGGAGATATATATCCGTGTATGTGGAGTATTCAGCTGACGAGTTCTACCGAAATTTGATGAATTCACTAAATCCTGCTTTATTAACCTTTATTGTTTGTTTTAAGTTCGTATCGGTAAATAAATGTTTTCAATTCTCAGCATATGTTGTGCTCAAGAAAATCTCTAAGTATAATTTCATTTTAGTTAGTTCTCTATTAATAGACTTTCGTTCTGTGCGAAGTATTCTCATTCTGGTTATTAGTTGGCTTCCCATTTGTTTCTGTTAAGCATTTAAGTGTTTTGAGCACTCTTCGCTTGCTTCGCTGTACATTTCTCCTCAATTAGTCAGCTCATAATCCAAAAGACAGAGTGAAATTTCGCATAAATGTCGGAACAACTTCTTGCTATTAGGAATGCATTCATTTTTTCGAATGGTGTTCTGGTGAGGAACTGCAAACGATCCTTCATTTATCTCATTTATAACCATGATGGTTCGCGAATATTGTGGAATAATTTAAATATTCCAATAATGATAATTATGGAACACGATTTAAAGAAATACACATACTCGGTAAATTCTCATCAGGCTTTACATTTACATAATGAAATATTATTCATAGGCATTTGAATTAATGTGGTTTATAAAATATAGGATTAGGGGTGTGAAGTAATGGATAACAATCGAGGTGATCACAGTAATAATACTAACAAGGATAAATTCATTCAAGTGTTTATATAATCTAGGCAACGGTGAGTGTATCGGTAGAATGTGCATGCTAGTAGGGGTACAGGGGAAAATAACTATTGTCACCTAGCGATTTGAAAATATAATAATAAACGGAGAGTAAAATGTACAACTAAGGCACAACATGATACCCATTATGCAGTTAGCATTATAAATAAAATACGATTAGGTAATATTTACAATTATCCGGTGTCAGCGGGAGAGATAACTACTTTAGATTGAGAGTGAAAGCCAAAGGAGGGAGGGAGACTGAACAAACTTTTCTGAACACAAAGATTGGGTCAAAAATTCTTATGACAATGTCTCAGCTATGCTCAGCAACCGAATACGTACCAACCTAGGGAGTTAAGGTGGCACCGTGTATAGAATTATAAAGCTGAATTTTTGTCAATCTTATGCTCCTTATCCACTAGGTGTGCCAGTATGGAAATTCTGATCAACTTTATGACTCCTTTACCTAACCGCGTTGGACAATGATCCAGAAGGCGATGATGGACTTGCTGAGTCGTTCTACGCATGTAACTGTCTCCACATGAACAGCTGAATTTATAAATGCACGTTGAAGTGACCAAACTTGGCAGCGTATCCTTCACCTGCGTTGTAATTATACGACGAGTGTTGAATTTTAAACGCAATGTTGCGGCAAGGAATGTTTTAACTAAAATTTTTTGGAGTTTTGATGCCAGAGATTCAGTTGCTACGGCTTCTTTAAACGGTAAAATCATGTATATACGTTTCTTGTATTATAGAATTCGTTGTGCATTACATGTAAAAGGTTATACCAGAAGAAGAACCATATATGAAGCATATCAGATAAAAATAAAAGGAGAGTACTTTAAAAATGTCTGCAGAACTAGAATTTAGTGAAGTAGACACTTTCACCAGACCTTTCATTCACGCTTCTCACCATTTCTAGTTTCCTATCTGAAACTCATACCAACAATTTTGTAACCTCTTACTGAGGAGGTGGAAGCTGATATCTGATCAGCTGATTTATGAAGTATTTGTTTTCACTAGTAGTTTGTATGACACAGTTATGCAATAAAAAGCTATTAAGTAATCTGAGAGTAGTGAGCGAAATAGTTGAGTAGATTTACTCCTTCAAAAAGTATAAATGACTTTCGTTGAAGTTGAAAGCCAACAGTTATCTCTTTTAAATGGATGATTGTTTGTCCTTCTATTGCAACTTTTGCCGTCGGATGATGTGTCGGTTAATTATTTTAAGTGCATTCAAGATTTTGATGTCGTGTCCTGTATACCTATAATGTGTAGCAATAGAAATTTAAGGCGTTTTAGCCTTTTACTTAATAATTATTAGAGATAAGTGTACAAAATCAAGTTACTTTCCACTTATTGACCTCCAGTTTCTCTTGATTCGATCCGCACCAGTAAAACTTTTAGGCCACACAAACTACTTTTTTGTCTTCATTCAAGGTACTTCGATAAATCCAAATATTTTAAACTGAAGAACTGTAAACAAGCTGCCAGTGGCGCTGTTTGTTGTTACTGTTATCTGCTTTCAAATTAGTAATACTGTCACTTTCTTATCCTTTTCTCTTCATGAATTCAAGTGGAGAAGATAATGTAAAGGCATTTATCGACCTTGGATCGCAAATCATTGGCTTAGTTCGTACAGACAAAGTCATTATTATTGCCTGCATGGATCAAACAGTTAAAGGCTTTTCATTAAAGGTATCTATTATTACTTAGTTACGAGTGATTTCACTTAACCTTTTGATTTTTCACCCCTTGAATTTCCTTCTAATATTTCACTGGATATATTAACAGATTTCATGAATTATCATGCACGTAAACTCAGCTGATATTCTTTTTTTTTTTTTTTTTGATTTACAGCTTGATTCCACACCGTATTTTCAGTACAAGTGTGGAATTTTCAGCATGGATATCGGTTGCCCAAATTCAGGCATACCATAGATATCGGGTGTGCGCCGGCAGGGGCTCGAACCCCGGACCATGTGCATGGTCGGCGAGAGTCCTAACCACTGTGCCACCGACGCACTTCCACTTTCACCTTCCTTACCAACGGCCTGGTATGTAGCGCAGCTGTTCACTAATTTGTATTTAACAGCTAGTGGGAAGAGACATGAATAAGCTACAAGCTTTTGAATCCTCCAGCGATCCTGACAACGTGCACTTCTAATAGAATGATAATATTGCTGAACTTACTTTCAAGATTATTTTGTAACAGTCTGTAACAGTTCCATAATAATATCTTCAAAATATACATCATTTTTTCGCCTTAAAGCTATTTTTTGTGCATTGGCGGTACAGCGGTAGAATGACTGCCAATCACGCATGTGATCTAGGGTTCGATCCCCGGCTGACGAATTCCTAAACCCCTCTAAGCCGGTGGTAATATCGGTAAAGAGGGAGGGTTGGGCATGAGGCTAGCAACCCCCACCCGTAAAAATAGACACCACTGCTACTGAAACTTCAAAGCTCTAGCTTGAAGCCCTTTGTTCCATAAGAAGGAAAATAATAAAATAAAATAATAATAATACACCACTTTTTCGCCTTAAAGCTATTTCTCTCACAATTTGTCTTCTTTTTAAGGGTCGACCTATTTGGAGGGTTAGACATTCATGTGAAATTTTAACTTTGGCACCAATGAACTTTATGAGTTCAAACAATAGAAATAATGAGATTTATTATATCTTGTGTTTGTCTGATGGTTCGGTAAATATTTACTGTGATCAACATTTATGCGACCAGTGCATTGTCTGGATTCCATTAGCTGAAAATAATAATAACGATGATAAAGACAATGACTCCATAGGCAAAGGTATTCCGGCGAAAGAAGTGAATAAAAGTCAGTTGAACAAACTAATTAATTATCAGTCAGCCAAACCCGATCCAATTGTTGCTTGCTGTTTTGGAAAGTATGACAGAGAATTAAATACATTAGTACTTATATCACAAGGTTTGTAAGTATATTTTGTGTTCTTAAAAGTGCTATTTCATTTCACTATTTCATTGTTGATATTACAGTATACTGTTTTCAATGCAATTCATTTCAGGAGCTAAATTAAAATCACTCAGTGGATGTAGATGAAATCTACTAGTTGATTAAAAGAACTTATTTTTACGTACCATGTCTAGTGTCCACTGGAAAATCGTAGCACCCCCTTCTCTGTCAACGCTGGTAGAAAAACTTTTGATGCTTAAGTTTCTACTGCAATTTTTATTATTAAATAAAGCTGAAACTGAGTCCAATTAAACTAGAGTAAAGTGGGTTTCATCAGTCACAATCACTAAACAGAAAAGTACTACAACTCATTAAACAGTCATTTAACTTTGATTTTACCATCACAAACATTGCCTATCTCATATCTTCCTGAAGAACTGAACCCACAGCTTTCAGGTCTCATGGTGAGACCGAACTATTCTACTACATTGAAGTCGAATGGTTTATTCTTCTTAGCGTGAAAATTAGGTACAAATTAAACTATTCGCATAAATGTTTTTCATCTTTAGATAACCTTCTTCAGAAAGTTTTTTCAGACATTGATTTGAAGTGAACTTTTAGCAACCCAACAGATTTTGAATATATCTCAAAGAAATGTGATACTTTAGTAGTTTACATTTTTCATTCACTTACTCTTAAGTGCAGATGTTTTCAAAAACCTGTATTTTTAAAGTGTCAGCTATTTGTGGAGAAAACCGATTACATAAAGTATTTATTAAGGCCAAATATATTAACATATATCTTCATATTGTAATAACATGTATACAACATATGTATTATTAATACTATCCTAACGGTCTACTTGTTGAAACCAAATTTGTATCTATCTGGATGCAATATGTATGTAAGACCTATTAGACTTCTGAGAACCTAACTGCGACTTTTCACCATTTGGATCACGTTAGCTTGCAGGACCTGGATATCAAGTGCTTATTTCACTATAAATATCGTGTCCTAGTGCTGGTGATTTATGTTAGCAACAAGCTGTTTTGAAGGTTTTATGATGCACCAATGAGTGAACTATATCTGAACCGTTTACACTTGTCAGATTAAATCTCGTAATAGTTAAGGCTTACAAAACAGTTAAAAATGATGCTTGTCTTAGTTGCCCATTATTCTCATAGTTTCTAACTGTCAGTTAGTACCAAGCATACATGTATATAGTGCTAACACTTTTAAAATACGTTTATTTAGTTTAACCAGTTAAATCAGGTGCCTTAATCTATATAAATTGTGATTATTTGTAAATTTTTCTATGTAGGTGGACATATGTTCATCTTGATTGTCAAACGTTCAGCTAATTTTATCCCAATTAATGTGATCTCCTGTCGCACGTTAAACAAACTTGATCATTTAAATTTTCCTAAAAAATCGAAATTATTCATGGATTTAACAACTCGTGAACAACTGAATGCGTCGCGTAAGTGTGGTTCAATTCTTAACTGATATGCACATCTGTTCACCTAAGAAGCTTTTTAATTATATCTTGTTTCACTTGATTCTTGATAAGGCGAAAATTAGATTTTTTGTGACTGTTGATGATAATTATTTTTTACGTTACATTTGCATAGTTACCTAAAACTCTTAGTTTTGTGAAATATCTTGCCAAAAAGTTGCAAAAAAAACTATTGCAATTATTTGCCTTTGAAACACTGAATCTTTGGATATATAAACTTTGTTGTTGGAAAATACCTATAACTATCTGCTTGCCACTCTGTGCTTGTTTAACACTAACTAATATGTATAATTGTATATATTGATGGATTTACATGTTCAAGTTGGCTCAAGTCAGTGAGTCTATGATTTTGGTTAACTGTACTTGACTGTAATATTATTATTGTTGTTGTCGCTTGTTACCCTTCTTGTTGTGAATTAATTTTCTGTGCTGGTGTTCTGCTGATTGTTTTATTCCTTGTTTTCCTGGTTTTAAGGGGAGCATCCCACAAGATCGCTTCTCTCTAAACTATATTTCAATGTAACAATCCCCTTCTCAGGCGTGAGGCTAGCAACCCCACCCTGTAAACAAAGCTGCTATAGAAACTTCAGCACGATGAATCTCCTCGAGCCAAAAGAAAAAGTCTGTGTGGGGACATGGAATGTCCGCACCATGTACGACATTGGCAAAGCTGCCCAGATCGCAAACGACATGAAAAGGTGCGGAATTCAAGTACTGGGGATATGTGAAAGCAGATGGAACGGGAATGGACTCACCAAATTGTCAACGGGTGAGTCAGTGATCTACTCCGGTCACCCATAGGATAACCACTAACTAAGCCGTATCATCCTGGAGAGAATCAAACAAGCCCTGGATAAAAACTTCGACTGGAACAGGCTGGATTCAGGAGAAACAAGTCATGCATTGATCAGATCGCCACATTACGGATCATCATTGAACAAAGCTTGGAATGGCAGTCACCTCTCTATCTCAACTTCATCAACTTTGAAAAGGCCTTTGACAGCGTCGATCGAGAGGTGATTTGGAAACTACTACGCTACTATGGGGTGCCACCGACAATTATACATCTCATCCAACAGCTGTACGACAATGCTGCATGCTAAGTAATCCACAACGGGAAACTTACGGAATCCTTCGAAGTGAGGACAGGAGTAAGACAAGGCTGCCTACTATCGCCAATGATTTTCTTGATTGCAATAGACTGGATAATGCGACAAGCAGTGGGCAATGAGGAAACAGGCATAAAATGGACTCACACGAAAAACTTGGAGGATCTGGACTTCGCCGATGATATATGTCTGATTTCCCACAAACTGGAAGATATGCAAGCGAAAAGCAACAAGTTGGCAGAAGAAGCATCCAGAGAAGATATGACTTCAGGTGAACATAGAGAAGACAGAGGTGATGAAGATTCCTGGGCAACACTACCAACAGCAACAACAACAACAGACAACAATCAGTACAAATGGGAGGAACCTGAAAGAAACAACCTCTTTTACCTACCTGGGAAGCATCGTTTCAACTACAGGCGGAACTGACGAGGAAATCAAAGCAAGAATCGGAAAAGCAAGACAAGCTTTCACTACTCTCAAGTCTGTGTGGAGGTCAACAACACTCAGCATCAAAAATAAGATCCGGATTTTCAACTCCAATGTGAAGTCAATGCTACTCACCATACGGATTAGAGACTTGCACTGCGCGTCATAAAGA
Source organism: Trichobilharzia szidati (assembly GCA_944472155.2). Lineage (NCBI taxonomy): Eukaryota > Metazoa > Platyhelminthes > Trematoda > Strigeidida > Schistosomatidae > Trichobilharzia > Trichobilharzia szidati. The sequence continues at coordinate 124,388,465 of OX235279.1, read as the reverse complement.
GCATCTCAAACAAACTACAGACCTTCATTAATAGTTGTCTTCGCTCAGTACTCAAGATCAGATGGCCAGAAAAGATCAGCAACAGAGATCTCTGGCAATGAGCGAACCAACCAGGAACCGATTGTGAAACAAATATGCTGAAGGAAATGGAGATGGATTGGCCATACTCTGAGGAAACAAGCCATAAAGTGACATCACTAGACAAGCCATTGCTCTAGTGGAACCCGAAAGGGAAGCGGCGAGTTGGTCGTCAGTGCAAGGGTGACTTGGAGGAGGTCATGTGAAGAGGAGATGAAAACGTTTGGGCAGACTTGGAGCCAGGTGAAGACTCTAGCAGAGAATCGAACGCAATGGAGATGCACGGCTGAAGCCCTATGTTCCTCTAGGAATTAAGGGAAACAATAATAATAAATAATAAGTTGATGATAATTGAATTCAGACAGCTAGTGCCAGTTCAAAAGTCAGCCTTATTGTGTTATTTATTTTGATTTCATTAAGTAACGGATTTCTACATGACTTACCATCTTCAAATGACATCAATTTGTTCAAATATGCTTACGACCTGACAGTATCTTTGCCTGTCAAATGTCAAAGCGACTGCTCTAAATTTAATGGCTTTCTGTCAGAAATCAGCCAGTAGTCCAAGGAAAACGGTCTTACCTTAAACCCCTCCAAATGCCAAACAGTCAATTTCACCTTTAGGCATAAATCCGACCTAAACAAACTGGTTGGCTCTCACGAGGTGTGCAACATAGATAGCACTAAAATAGAAACCAAGTCGGAAATTAAATACTTAGGCGTCATTCTATCTGCTGATCTTTCCTGGTCGTCTCATATCTTGGCGATTTCTAAGAAAATATTCCGTCTTACCTTCTACATCAAGAAGTTAAAATATTCTGGTATAACCCAACCCTTACTCCTACAATTCGTTAACTCTCGCATTCTGCCTATTATTCTCTATTATCCCCCCTTAGTTTTTTCCGGGCTACTGAAGAAAGACTATAACATATTACACAGGATGTTAAAGGTTGTCAGTAGGGTAAGCAACGTGCCACTTAACCAGCTTGTTAATATTCTGGTCGACAGGCACATGGACTCATGTGAAAAATGGGCCAAATCCATTTTATCTAACTCACACCACCCTCTTCACTCACAACTCTCCCCTTGCATCTCATCAGGCAAAACCAGAAGCCTATATAAGAAACTATATGCTCGCACCAGCAAGTACAAAAACTCAACCATACCCTACTTAGCTCGTGTTCTGTGCGATAAAGAAAGCAGTAAGCGTGACACCTATAATTCGTTAAATAGTCAGTAGTACAACGGGACCTCGTCTTTCCAACTCATATCATTTATAGGTACAACATTTTCTTTCTTTCTTTTCCTTTCTTCTCTCTCTTTTTTCTTTTTCCGTTATGTGCTGCTTTGTTTTTTTCTTCCGCTTACGCCAGTAAATATGACAGCACCTACTTTTCTAACACCTTCAAATACTGTTCAGCTTTACCTTTGCTACCGATATGCCAATATGTTGTCGTCATAATGAACTGAGATTTCCTTAATCTATGTAGAATTCTTTTTATTGATAATGTACTAACTGGATGCAGTACTGTAGTAAAAATGCTGAGAATTCCATTCTGTATCACAAGTACTGTTTTGGAATAAAGCAAATTATGTATATATATATATATATATATATATATATATATATATATATATATATATATAGCGAAATGGAAGCTATTGGCGGTAGTGTAATATCTCAATGTAGAAGTTTATTGTTTTGTTTAATAGAGCCGCTTATTTAGAATGTCACATATATGCGTCAGTAGCTGATGTAAGGAGAATATACACAGTCAATACTAGCAAATGACATGTTGACGGGCAACTAATCCTTCGTTATCTTTTAGAATTACGTCTTGGTAATTGTATAAATTAATAGAAAGAAATTATTGCTTCAAATACTGAGAAGCATTTAAACGTTTCAGATAGATTTTTCTACACGTACTGCATAATCACCATATTACTGTTGTTGATTCCTTGGATTCCGAATGGTATATAAAGCTTCAGTAGTAAATCTGTATTGCACTCTCTTCTCTGTTATCATTTTCAACCGTCTCCATGTCTGGTCACCAGATTTCATTTCCGCCTCACATGATCTTCTCCATGTCACCGTCGGAAGTCCAACTCATCGCTGCTTATTAGGTTTTCTGTCAACTGTACAGCGTGTGATATTGGTATACGGTGCCCGGTCTGTCTTCATTTCCTTTTGCTTATTTGTTTGGTGACAGATTGCTGACTGCTTCACTGCCATAGGTACTTGTTGTTTATTCTTTCCGGCTATGTACTCCTTATTGTTGAACTGAAACATTTGTTGACGAAAGGCTGTAGTCTTTTGTAAATAGTTTTGATGAGTAAAAAGGAAGACTTTCTTCTGTTGACGGTGATGTGTAATTTTTATTCATTTTTTTAGGTATCATTATCACTTCAGTATTCTCTGTGTTCATTTGAAGCCCTGTCTTCGTTACCTCTTCTAACAATTCGTTGGCTTTTGCTTGTAAATTTACCAGCATCAGACACAAATCCTCCCTGAAATCCAGAAATTATGGGATATTCTATTAGTCTAATGTTGTAAAGTCATCCTCCCATTTCTCCCATTTTTGTGCAGTCTTCCCCACCGTCATCCACATGATCCAGTCCACTATAGTTATAAAGAAAATCGATGATAGTAGGGAGTCTTGTCTTACTGCTAGTTTATTAGCTGTTTCTAAACTCAGAAGAGAGGAAAGATTGTGTGTAGGGCTAGCAACCCCATCGCTACTGAAACTTAGAAACACATTGAAATAATTAATACGTATATTTCAAAAAAATAAATTGAATAACCATCCATTTTTCACATCTGGTCAACGTAATGTCTACTCTAAGACCTTTTCGAAACATTCATCTTTAGTGTCATTAGCTATTGTCACAAACTAGTAGTAAGTGATCTACCTCCCTATCAAAAAGAACATACACATTATTGATAGTTACTATTTCACGAAGTTAACCCATATGTTTATATAGCAACTTAGCGCTGATATCGATTTACGTTAATATTTAGAATATAGAGCCTGAAAAATATGAATAAATCACAAACTTCAGCAATCATTCAACAATTCTTCATTTTTTACCTTAATATTACTTCACTTTACATTGCATTCAATGGGACGTTCATTGTTTATCTATTTATTTTAAACCATTTTAGAAATGTACCGTCAGTTTATACATGATATGTGTTTCACAAAACGTTCAGTTGCCAGTACTTTCCTGAACATTTTAGAAAGTCATTCCACCCCAATTCCAATTTCTGGCTATGGTGAACAAATCAAATTAAATGTCCTGGTAAATGCTTTTTTTATTGTAAAATTATTTCCTTGTAATAATTTCACGTTATCTAAATTCAGTCATCGAATCTTTTACTGATGTTGCTCAAAGTGTAATCACTAATTATTAATGTTACGATGACTTAATATGGACCGAAGTTTAGGCATTGGCAACAGGGTGAGGTGGACGGACTCTGCCAACTTCTCTCGTTTTTTGACTTTTTCTGTGAAACTTGGTTATCTCTTCGTAACATCTGTGATATTTGATGTTAAGTGCAGAGTACTACTTAGAAAAAACGAGTGATGAAGGTTTAAACCTAAGACTATGTCAACCAAGTCACTCTACCCTAAAGAATGAAACCCCTATCAAGTGCAAGATGATGCTTATGGACTGCATCATCTAGTTTAAAGATAGAGACAGAAGTGGTTGAGTGTTTTGACCACTACACCTATTTGGGAAACCTCATCAGTCCTAGTGGACTGATTGCTGACGAAATCTCAGCACAGATACAGAAGGCTGGTGTGGCGTTTACCAACTTTCGTCACCTCAACGTGATATCCGGCTATCGATCAAAGAACTGTGTGCTGCACAGCAGTTTGCTCCGTCCTTCTTTATGGCTGTGAGATGTGGTCCTTAAAAGTAGAACATATGAAGTCGCTAGCTATCTTTGACCATAAATGTTTAATTTCTGTCCTCCATGTTGGGTGGTATAACCTAGTGGGTAATATTCAAGTTAGGCGTAGAGTGCTAAGTGAGAGGGGAGGTAATTCGATGAGGTCGTGAAGCTATATCAATTGAGATGGCTAAGACACGTGCCACGCATGCCCAGCCACCGGTTTCCTCGTCGAGCGATGTTGGTCAACATTGCCTTAGATTGGAAAAGGACTAAATTTGGTCAGACCAAAACCTAGCACCAGTGCATCAAGTCCTTGACTGTCCCTTCGAACCAGCCACTTAAGGGCGGGTGTAGGCTGATTGCCTGGATACACTAGAAACTATTGGCTTCAGCCTTTTGGTGACATGGCTCAAAATCATTGTCAGTGGCACAGATACATTCATTCTTTGTAATCTCCTATATCCATAAGATGCTCACTATTGTCCAAGGTGGATTCTTATTCTTAATATAGTCCTTTTGAGTTTTTATCTTTTTGCACTGTATGGAATACGTCAACTTGAACTGCTGCACTTTTGTGCAGAATTCTACGCTGAGAACTCTGTCAGTCAGTCCAAAAAGTAAGACAGCTGGATGATAATCCTGTCTTTAAATATATTAAGGAGCGATATTTGGAGGCTCCTGGTGCTACGGAAAGTAAATGCTCAAGGAGCCGTAAGTTTGTTCACTACCTGTGATCAGAAATTTTCTTACGTTCACTGGCATTTACTTAAATACCGTCTATCTCATACTCATTCACTTCACAGTTAATCGTTCAGTTTTTATCGACTTCCCTTTTGTGCACTTCAGTGATCTGTGTTAACTTAAACTGATACACTTCTCTTCAAGTTCTAACATTTACGTATATATATGTTTATTTTGTTTTTTTGTAGTAGTGCTTATTCAGTGATGTGTGTAAATGCTGTGGGCATATTTCTTCATAATAGAAATGATACTCTTTTCAAAATTTACTACATGATCTTTATTGATAACTTTTCCAAGAATTACATTATGTTTATGTGATCATTACTTCCAAAAACATTTAAGAGTATGATTTGTCTTTGAAGTATGAAGAGTTAGGGTACAGAAATTCGAAGTCCCACAATTGAGTAAGCAGCTTTCTGGTGAAATTTGAACATCGTATTTTCTAACATGCAGTATTCATTCCTTTGTTGTGTAGGTAGTACTGTTTACATTCGTAAAGTAACGAGGTAGTATTTTGGAGACTAATATTGCACTATTAAATACTGGAAATAATAAAAATAAATGTCTAACTGAAATGATACAGGTTTTTTAAACCCGGTCTTTTACTTTCTTTTTTCTTTCACTATACTTTTATATCTTGTTTTTATTTCAATTCATTATTTAAACGGGGATAAAATGACTTGTTTTTAGGTGCAGGGTCTTGGTCCTGCGTATATTTTGATTTGTGACATAATTCAGATAAAGGGTGAACATGTATCACCTGTGAACGGTTTGTTCATACTGATATCATTCAATGCTTCAATTTTTCGTGTGAATCCAGTTTTAATTCCAGTAAGTAATACCTGTTTTATAGAATAAAATAAGATTGTGAAATTTGAAAATTATTTTGCTGTCTTTTTTTTTATTCCTTCACGTTTCCAGTGGAACGTAGGGCTTCAACGTAGAGGCTCAAAGTTTCTGTAGCAGTGTTTATTTTTACAGGATGGGGTTGCTAGCCTCATGCTCAACCTTTACTCTTCACCAGCATTATTTCTGGTTTAGCGAGGTAAAGGAGTGCATTGGCTGGGGATCAAACCCCAGACGGCAAGCGTCCTAACCGCTATGCTACCGACGCATTTTGCTGTCAGCTTACATTATAATACATGCCCGTGGTGTTGTATAATTTAAGGAGATAATGAAAGCCTAATATTTAGTTTTACAAATATTATAGGTTTCATGAATGTCATAAGAGAATTTGGTTGTTTACGCAACAAAATTTTCATAAACTCTTTTGACTAAGTACACACTCTGCAGCTATGTTAGGTTGGTTTTTTAACCGGTTTCATAATTAAATAAGTGGGTCTTATGTTTCATTAAGCAACAGAAGGGATATCTTGTACAAATAGCAAAGTTGTCGGTTATAACTCCATTATGGATAAGATTTTATTTTGATAAAACCACACAGTATTGTATATGTGCGTCGGTGGCATAGCGGTTAGGACGCTCGCCGACCACACACATGGTCCGGGGTTCGATCCCCGGTCGACGCACTCCTTTACCTCGCTAAGCCAGAAATAATGCTGGTGAAGGGGAAAGGTCGGGCATGAGGCTAGCAACCCCATCCTGTAAAATAAACACAGCTACAGAAACTTCAAGCCACTAGCTTGAAGCTTTATGTTCCACTGGGAACGTGAAGGAAAAAAAACACAGTATTGTATAGTAATATTTACTGATGACGTTTCGAGCACAAATTACTACTCATCGTATCAATTGTGCGAGTGACTTGATATGATTGAGAGCAATAATTTGTGCTCGAAACGTCATCAGTAAATATTACTATACAACACTGTGGTTTTATCAAAATAAAATTTTATCTATAATAGATTTATACTCTCCGGTCGGTCGGTCGGTTTTCGACATAGAACTTTGCACATATGTGCGGCAGTCCAAGTCGCCACAATCTGTGTAGCACGCAAAGCAAGAGAAGGAAGTAGAAGAAATGCATATTAGAGACAGTAAACAGAGGTGTGAGACAAAGGAATAGTAATAACGGAGAACAAAACAGTTTCATTGGAAATCATTAGTCACAAGGAGTGGATGCATCTGCGCCACTGAGAACGATTTTGAGCCATGTCACCAATTGTTCCCAACCATTGGTTTTTACCATCCCGAGGACCGCAACCAGGAAGTCTAAACCTTCCTACGTGGCTCAGACTAACTGTTGTAGATTTCATCGACTGGTGCCATGTTTTCGTTTGACCACCGCTAGCTCTTTTCCAGCCTGGCCCTATATCAGCTAACATTGCCCGTCGAGGAAGGCGATGACTAGGCATACGTAGCACATGTCCTAACCATCTCAGTCGAAGTAATTTCACCGTTTCGTCGATTGATTTCCCCGCCTTACCTAGCACTCGACGCCTAACCGCAATATTGCTCACCTTATTATACCACTTCACGCGGGAGATAGAACGCAAACACCTATGATCGAACACAGATAATCTTTTCATGTCTTCCGCTCTCAATGGCCAGGTCTCACAGCCATAAAGGAGGACGGAGCGGACTGTTGAGCAGTACACACGCCCTTTGGTCGATAGTCGGATATCGCGTCTACGCCAAAGACGGCGAAAACTGGCGAATGCGAACCTAGCCCTCTGTATTCGTGCTGAAATTTCGTCTGAGATCAACCCGTTGGGGCTGATGGTACTTCCCAAGTAAGTGAAGCGGTCAACGTGTTCTACCACTTCACTTCCTATTTCTAATCTAGGGGTCGATGAAGTCCAATCCTGCAACATCATATTATATTTTACAGGGGCGAATTGCATGCCGAACATACGAAGATTGCTGCTCAAGGTGTTCATAAGACTCTGCATTTTGTCAGAGTCCTCGCCTAGAAAGACTATATCATGTGCATATCCTAAGTCAACGAGGTTATTCCCTGGTAGCATGGCTGCATGAGTACGAGTAGAGTGCCTTAATCAGTGCAATGTATTTTCTTGGTATTCCCTTTACAGTCAAGCATCGCCAGAGAACCTCCCGGTCGACAGAATCGAATGCCGCCTTTAGGTCAAGAAATATAATGATTGTCGGACGCCGGTAGGAATGCCTATGTTCTAGAATCTGTCGAAGGGTGAAGATATGATCAATACACCCTCTACCTGGCCTAAAACCTGCCTGGTTTTCTCGTGTTTGAGTCTCCCGAGCACCACTTAGTCTACGCAGTATTATTGAGCCTAGGATTTTAGATACTGTATTAGTCAAGCTAATCCCTCTGTGATTATCACAAGAAGACTTGTCCCCCTTCTTATATATCGGGATGATCAGTGACTTACACCAACCCGATGGGACTTCCTCTGATTCCCAGACGCTGCCTAGAACCTCAGTTAATGCAGACAGTAAACTGTCTTCACTGTACTTAAATACCTCTGGAGTCATTCCATCAGGTCCCGCTGCTTTGCCTAGCTTCAGATTGGTGACAGCTTTAGTAACCTCAGTTAAGGACGGAGGACCTGTGTCTATATCCCATTCAGGGAGGTGTTGGATGTCCAGCAGGTTAAGTGTGGCTGTGGGCCAATTAAACTGCTCCTCATAGTGTTCTTTCCAGCGCTCCAGACGTCTATCCTGGGAGGTAATTATGGTGCCATTTTTCTCGGAGATTGTTTCGCTTATCATTTACCTTTTACCACCTGCTTCCCTGATGAGTTTGAATAGTTGTCTGGTGTTGCCTATCGCCGATGCTTTTTCCATCTCTTTCGCCTTTGTCAACCACCACTGTTCACGGTCCTTGCGGAGACTTTTCGTAAGTTTCTTTTTGTGCAGCTTTCGCTCCTCATTGAATTCGGAGCTCGCCGGAATAAGTCTTTTAGCATCTATCAGTTCGGATGAGGCAGTCGAAATCCAATGGTTTTTACTCACCTTTGGATTTACCTTATTCACAGCTTTTACAGCTGTATCTATGGATGATTGAATATTCTTCCAGACTTCTTCAGGGTGAGCGCAGCTGTCGAACTCAGATGTGTTTAGCTAGTTCTTCCTCAAATAGGGACTTAGTTTGCTGATTGAGCTGGGGACGTGATGGTTTTACCGCCAGCTGTTTTCTACGTCCGTTCAGTCGTAAGCACACACGAGCGCGGACCACTGCGTGATCGGTATCTACACACGTGTTCCAGAAGGAGCGGCAATCTCCTACCGACCCACGCCAACGATAGCTTATTGCTATGTGGTCTATTTGTGTTCAGCGTTGATTTGATGATGGGGGTCGCCAAGTCAAACAGTGTCTGTCCTTGTGTTTGAAGTTAGTGCTTACAAGAAACAAATGATTATCTGAGCAGAACTGTAGGAGACGGTCACCGTTGTCGGTTCGCTGGCACGGAATTCCGTATGTGCCACAGACATTCTTCTCAGATTGACACAATTTCCCTACGTGAGCATTAAAGTCACCGTCTAAAACGACTATATCTGAGCGTCTAGCCTTTCGCAGCAAACTAGACAGCTTTTGGTAGAACTTATCCTTCGTTTCATCTGAACTGCAGTCAGTGGGGGCGTAGGCGGAGATTACGAAAAGGCATCGGCGAGTATTGCAGTCCTTTCTCCTTTTCACTGATCCGTTCAGACGGACAGCACACATTCGGCTATCTACCGGGATCCAGTCAAGTAATGTCTTTTCTGCTGTAGTACTCAAAGCTATCCCAACACCAGCTAATCCTCGTGAGCTAGCTGTGGCATCTCCTGACACCCTCAAGGTGAATTTTGCAGATTCATCCTGTTGGCCAGGTGGGGTTAGGTGAATAACCACACTTGGGTCTTGTATGCGTGTTTCTGAAACACAACATACATCAATGGCTCGGGATGCCAGAGTCTTGGCTAGTGATGCTTGTTGTCCTATTTGGCAGAGTGTCCTAACATTAAATGCTCCTATATAAAATTGGTGGCGTGGTTTTAGGAGACCATCGGTGGTGGCTTTTTGGCTTCCATCGTTATCAGTGCACACAGAGTGAAGAGGAAGTGAAGAGCCAACACGTAGAGGGGTTGCATTGGTAGAAGGAAGGCAAGATAATAGAGATGAAGATGGATACAAAGATGAGTGAGGATTAGAGAGGTTTCGCGTGCACTTCGGATTGTGAGGGCGATTGTTACTTCCCGGCTGCCCACACCGTGGAAGTTGGTTGCATGACCGCAGAGCCCAGGGGACAACTGCTTGAGGCCGGTCACACACGGCCTGTTTTTGTTTGTTCTTTTTTATTTGGTGTGTCTCAGTAGCGTATTTATCACTTCTGCCCTGTGACACGGCAGCAGAAAGCGCGGTCGTTGTTAATCCGGGCCTCGACCGATCCGGCATGATATTTTGTGATTTATTTGAAATCATAGGATTGGATTGGGTAACTGCTTTTATATACTTTTTATACTCTCCACAGTGCCCAAGTCTTATACTTATATCAAGCTATCGGTTACGTTTAAGTCTTGAAAGTTAGTGTGGGAAACAGGTAAAAAATTTTGTTTCTCGAACTAATGAGCACAAGTTGTTTCTGTTGAATAAAGTTTTTTTAATGTGGACAACAGCTTCTTAGTAATTCATTTTTTGCGGAATCGGCTTCAAAGTGTACTATGAATTAAAACTACTGGGCACAGATAACTCAGGAAACTGATATTTTTTGCAGACATTTTCTTTGAAGAATCTTAAAAGGACTATCAAATTACTTTAGCTTTGAATATCTAGCCAAAACTGATGGCTACAGATAAAAATATTTATAAATTGACTTAACTAAACGGGATATGCTAAATGTACAATGTCACACATTCACAGTAGTCGTTCATAGTTGGAAGGTGGGAATTTTCTATCCTCTAACGATCCATCGGAAGTGGAGTTGGTTCCTAGCGAGACTTATTATCAGATTACGAACTTTCAGTTTTTCAATAAACTCCACTTATAACCCTAAAATGAATACAGAACTCTGTAGTTAAAACTGTTCTGCTTATTTTATTTGAAACAAAAAGGTAAGAAGTTAATAGTTTTCAAAGCGAAATACGAACATTTGTAGTTTTATTGATCATATGAAAACTGTTGTGACTATTGCTCATATTAATGGATGGGATGGGCTGCCATCTTGAGTTTTGTCTCATTACTCAGTTATGTTTTCTTTCAGTCGCAGTCATTACCTCAGTGTATCGTTTTATTTCTCTTGTAATTTCAGCTGGCGACAGTTATACCTTCTTTAAAATACCGTTACACATCTTCTGTTTCCTTAATACGTGAAACCTTCATTGAAGAGGAAATAAAGGTTCGCTGCTTTGGAATATATTTTTTATTTCATTAATTAACATTTAAACATACATAACCTCTGTGTAATTACTCTTAGGAAGGGAGTAACAGTGCTATCGAATGTTAACATTACTTCCACTCTGGATTATAGTAAAAGGAGTAAAATATATCATCGAAACAGATACATTTCTTATGATGATAACAGCTCTTTTTAGCAAACAATTTTGCTGTGTTTATAAGTTCAGCTTTCTTGCTTATGTATGTTTCTTTTCAATATGACAAAATAGTATTTGTTAGATGGAACAATTGTAACTAAAGCTTAAATGTGTAACGTGAACCATTCTTCAAAACACCTTTTACTTAGAAACAGGCAGCTACACTAATGAATAATCTGTATACAGTTTGGTTCCATATATGTTCATTCTTTACCTGTATCGTTTAGTCGTAGAGTCTCTGACTCATTCAATTAGTAACGTAGATTTCGGGAATGGAAAAACTCATTTCCTTAAGTTTACCAGTATATCTCATTGATAAGTTCCAACAAGTATGCAAACTGGGTTGGGTAATCTCTCTTAACTAACTTCCAATATTCAATGCTTAGACAAAAGTTTCTTGTTATACATTGTTATGTAACTTAGCGTATTGTCCACAATGCACACTCGATCAACATTTAGGGTTAGGCAGACAGACTGGCACGTATAACTTTGCACATATTTTCTAGAAAACATTCTACATCGCTTTCTTATTATTGTTCTTTAAATAAATTTTCTCTTTCATTTCAACACTTTAGCACTGTTTCTCTTTCTGTTTCATTTGACAGGTTTCTATTGTCAATAACAGGAGTTCTAGTTCAATAGTTTCAGCCTCTGTTAAAGTGCCAATCAGTGAACCATTGATTGAAAATATTTAGTTTATATATTCAATGAGGATGTAAAGACAATATTCTTTTGTTTAAAAATATATGTCTACGCTTAATAATAGTATTTTTGAATTTGAAATGAATAACTAACTGCACCATGTATATGTAGTGTAGAAGAGTAACTCAATGTGATGAAGTGATCATCGGAAGTGAGACAGAAACTTGCGTCACACAATGATGTTAAATAGTACCTTTACGATAAGTCAACATGTGATAAGACGATAGATACGTATCTCTACTTCACATAAGTGGAAAATGTATAAAATGAACCAGTGAATGAGCCTTTTAGTACTGGGTTGGTAACCCGAAAACTGTGGGTTATTCATTTGTCTTTAAGTGTGTATCTCAACGTAAGTGTACATTTTCTTTAACTGCCTATGATCGTATTACCTACAAAAATGAGTCCATTGAGTTGAAGTTTTTTTTTTTATACGCTAACACACTGATTAAACATTCATTGTGTAATTTCCACTTAAGCTTAAAGTCGTCTGATTTTAAATTCCAGCCTCATAAAATCATGTAAACTGATCTTATGCTACGGAATAACTAACGTTCACTACAGCTTGCTTAGAATACATTCAGATTGAAGATTTTGTGAACTTGATTACCTCAAAATGAATGCCAATGAATTTGAAAACTTTTAGTTACTGTATTTTAGTCATTCCAATGAATGGTAAAGTACTGCCTACAAAACGTAGAACTAGGGCGTTTAATGTAGAAAAAGGACACTGGAAATTACTGAATCGTATTTACGGTGAACGCTAACTCTCACTGACCATTCTTTCTTTTTTGTTTTCTTTCCTAAAATATATTTTCCTACGAAACTACATCTCTCATCGTTGAAATTCTAAACAGGTTAACCAATCTATATATAACTATCACGCTGAATACCCATTGACGTATGATATATATATATATATTTCACTTTTTACTTACTGTTTCTGAATTGAGCAGGGTTTCACACTGTGATGTTAATATATTTCCCAAACCCATTTCCCAAAAAAGTAAAACACAAGCAGTAAGAATATTAAAGTGACTCACTTCTTACTGCATATTTTTCATTGCTATTTCTCAACAATTTTATTTTAAAATTCTTTATGTTTTCATAAATAGTTAATTTCTACAATCTTAATACAAAGAAATAAAGTAGAATCTTTTTTTGAATAAGTTGGAATACACTTATTCTATTGTAGCATTATGGTAATGCCTACGTGTAGTTCACTCTTCGACTTCCTTGAATTACACAGTTGCCATATCAACCATAAATATTTCAAAAGCAGAAAACAAAACACCTACAAATCAAAACGATAAATTGTAGCTTTCTATTGGCATGTTTATAACACAGCGTGGATGACATGTTTTTGTTCCTTATTCACTGTTGGTCTAGCTGTTGCTGACGGTTTTATTGACATTTTTTATTTAATGATCACAAAATCCAAACAAATTGTTTGGCAAACTCTTAAAATTTTCAGGTAATTTCTATCGATAAGAGGAGAATTACTTACAAAACCATTAGTGGAATTAAAAAGCGAAAGAAAATAAATGAACAGGGAAGACACTGAAGCATAAGGTGAAGTATGAAACAATGAGAATGAGGGGTATAACTTATTGCGAGACCTTTATACAACTTGTTTGAGTCTTTTCTTCTAGTGCACGTTCCATTAAGTTGATGTCGGCTTTTATTTTTGGATGTTCTGGAGCATGTTCAGCAGCAACCTTAGCTTCAGCTAAATATTGTATAGCCTTCAATAAATAAATAAATAAACATTATTTTAAATTGTCATTCATTGATTTTAAAAATATTTCCTATTAGTTTTAATACTTCGACCTATATATGCAGCACACTAAAAGTCGAATGATACGAACAATACTTACAACGATTTATGTTAAGACAACTGACAGACTGAACACTAACGTAAACACTTGTAAGCAAATATATTAGTTCAAGCTGTCACTCTTCAAAAATGCACCCGTAAGATAATAATAATAATGATCATTACTATCTTATTTTTTATGTGAGGTCTCTTGAGGTGACTACAGATGTATACGGGGTGAAATGTAGATCCTTCATTTTTAAATTTACTAGCAAAGTGGCTTTCCTACAGCACATGATTAAGTCATTTCCACCTATTTATCTTCCCTTCTATTACCTCCTACGTAAGGTATGACAGTTTGAACTGTTATGCGAATAATAACAATAACGGTTTTCAAGTACCCTATTGCTTCCTGATATTTTTCACGTCGTTGCGCTAACTTCAGTCCCAAAACTACACTCATACCATCCTATATTAAATTTGTTTGTTGAATTATTACATCCATAAAACTAATTTCGGTGGGCTGTCAATCGAAAATTTTGATTGATTGCTTAGTTTGAAGTCCGTACCTTAGCAGCAAGTAAACCGTTTAATTTTGCCCCTTATGTACCTAAATCAAGCAACAAATGTTAACAAAGCAAGATTTAACGTGTTCATCAAATGTAGCTAGAACACCATAGCTAAGTGCTGTAGATAAAATCTTACACATAATGTGGTGGTGTGATTCAGACAATGTGTTCTCACGGTATATTATTCTCACATATTCCCTCAGTTCAATGCAGCATTAGCAACAGAACACTATGTATATTTGAACAATTTATTTCATGTCGTTTCATATAATCCAAAATCACACACTCAATGATTGGTTAGAGAATATCAAACTGCTATATATATATATATATATATATATATATATATATATAGCAGTTTGATCACTTGAAAATATACCTTGGCTTCGGTGTCTTGCCTTCTGTTATTACAAAAACACAGCATAGATCATCGAATCCTGCTTTATTAAAATTTTCTGCTTGTTTTAAATTCGTATTAGGAAATAAATCTTTCCAACTTTTCTATCTCATAAACACTTACAGATTGTAGTTGAAAATGAGAAATTCGTGTCCAAGTCCTGCGTACACAAACCGAGTTGCTTATTATTTTTTTTTAAACATATCCAAGTCTGACTGGTTTTAAAAGTTACGAACGCTTACCTTTTGCTTTCTCTCTAAAACATAATTCAACATCGATAGGGTTAAATATAATCGAACTTTGGGATCTGGTCTAACTGGATTATGCATAATCGCGTTTGTTCCATCCTCACTGATGCGTTGTTGACGATATTTCTCGATGGCATATAACATTTTCTCAGCTTCTGCTTTTTGTGCATCATCTGATTTACATAGTCATTGCGTTAGTTGTAAGAAGGAAACAAAATTGTAACGTGAACATAATGCTGAATTTCAAAAGCGACATACACAGTACAAAAACATGAATTTTGTTTATTGTATTTAAGGTTATTCGGAAAATACAATAAATTTACATACTTGTTGTCTTTTCCTTGCTGATATTTACCAGAGGGGAACTGTACAGAAATGTATATTCGTTTATTTTTCAGAAAAAAGTAATTGATACTTGTGTAGTATTCTTTCACACCTAACAATATATCTCCGTCTTCACTATTTTTATCTCTTCGACGATACAGAAAGTGCTATGCAAAAGGGACCTAGTTAAATCAGGTTATTTATAAGAGAGGAAGAAAACATGATTTTGGTTGACAGCAGCTGTTAATCACAAAATTTCTCCTTAGGGAGTTATAGTTGACACTTTTAATGTAGTTGGTGCTGAGGTAGGCGACTAAGCATGATATGCCACATCTTCCAAGTATACAATGTATGGCTTCAAAACATAGTTATGTAAAGCTTGGGAGAAAATAGAACTTTTAACAAATTGGCTCAGAAATATTTGACATTTTGAGCTAATTTTCTGCAAAATATTACCATTTACACTTGAGACCTACATATTGGACACTAACGTAGAAAATCACACGATATAGCATAAAAATGTTGAGTCAAAGGAAAAGACGACACTCATGTCAAAAAAATAATCTGTCGTTAGTTATACCAATTTACACGGGTACTTAGTAAAACAGGACAAAAAACATATTGGTAGAAGGAACACTTCCAGATTTATGGATATTCAGGCTTTAAAAAAAAGAAGATGGTAAGTGAATATACCTCAACACAATGATTTTTCAATCACAGGAAGAAATAGAGTTCAAATCAAAGATAGTTATTCCCCTATATTTAAGTCCCGTCGACTATAAATGACTGTTACAAATAATTGCCCATCATCAAAATTACTGGCTGAAGTTTATAAATTTAAGTGATGCTGATCTTTGGAAGTCAGATGACTCACTCTGTCGGATTCATATGTCTACTGTTTGAATTTAAAAATACGCGGAATACCCTTACATTGTGACTAGAAGAAAAATCACGACCATTTTTGTCAATTTCAAAGAGGTGAGCAACGAAGAACAGCTGCAACTATGAGACTATAAATCTAATGAACTTAAATGACCAATAATGTGTTCGTATAGATACAGGTGGTAAACGATTACAGACTAATACAGCATTCACAAAGTTATAAATACATGTTTTTAGAAGGAATATGTCAAATCGAGAATGGGGAAGGCGAGAAACACATTCATCAACCTGAAACCAATTTGGAAATCTTCGTCACTCACCTCAGCATCAACAACAAAATTCGGATTTTCAATACAAACGTCAAGTCAGTCAGTTCTTCTATACGGATCAGAAACTTGGCGGGTCACAAAGAATATTTCCAACAGGTTGCAGACCTTTATCAACAGCTGTCTTCGTTCTATACTCAAGATCAGATGGCCGGAAAGAATCACCAACAAGAAACTATGGGAACAAACAAAACAAGAACCAATCACCCAACAAATATGCAGGAGAAAGTGGAGATGGATTGGACACTCGCTGAGGAGGCCGTTGGGTGACATCGCGCGTCAGGCCATAGCTCGAGTGGAACCCGAAAGGGAAGCGGCGAGTGGGACGTCCAAGGGTGACATGGAGGAGATCGTGTGAAGAGGAGCTGAAACAGTATGGACTGACATGAATGCAAGTGGAAAGCACAGCAGAAGACAGAAGCAAGTGGAGACGTGCAGTTGAAGCCCTATGTTTCACTAGGAACCCAAGGGAACAATAATAATAGTGCTGCTCTTCATTTTCTAGAAGGTAAGTATCACATTATCCACTTTATTAGTCAGTTGCAGGGAAAAACAAAATCCAGATAGGGTGTTTCTTATGTTCCAAAAGAAATCTTAAACATAAAGTTTGTTTATAGAATTGTTCATGTATTACTAGTCTAGTTAAGAACAGAAAACCTAAACTGGCCTAGAATTCGGGGACAAGGAAATGGTGTTCACACTGAATCTACCATGGTAATATGTCTGTCTTATTAACTGTTATTACTATTATGAATATTTTTACTGTATGTTTTACTCTACCTTTTACTATTGTTATTAGTATTCCTGATTCATTTAAAATGTCTTTTATCAGTAATTTATCTTAACTAGTTTTCACACCTATTATTACCATCACTACTATCAGTATTATTCAGCTTGCCATTCTTGATATAATTTTTACCTCTCATACTCCCTTCCCCTTATCTATTTGAACATGACCTGGAAAATATTCACACCTGTTGTTTTGCATGATTGGTTCAATGTATTTTATTTACTTATCAGTCTTATATCTCCTAATGTAATTCTAACAGTATATATATATATATATCCTTGTATGTAGAGTATTCAGCTGAAGAGTTCTACCGGAATTCGATGAATTCATTAAATCCTGCTTTGTTAACGTTTGTTGCTTGTTTTATATTTTAATAACTTGAGATCACTCTGGATCGCTTCACTTTATTTCTCAATAGCTATTTTTATGACCTTTCTGCCTTTTCAGTAGCTTTTATTCTATACCTCACTTTCCAAAAGTCACAGCCATTTGACTGCGATGAATATCAAAAGTTCCAAAGCTTAAACATATTTGTCGGGTACTGTAGTGCTATTGTCCAGGTATTCATATGTTCATCTAACTGTTATTTCGGTCAAAAATAAATGGAGATAAAAAGTTACTGATATGTCTCGCGATTCAGTTGATGATATATCGACAAAGAAATCAATATCACGTAAGGTTTATGGCATTTGCAGTCACATGGTTGTAAAGAAGAATATTTGCATTATGAAAGGAAATATCTTGATGTTTTCAACTCCCAGCGGTTATCCGCTTTAGGGTGATTGACTTTTTTTATTCCGTCAAGTTTCCAGTGGAACATAGGGCTTCAAGCTAGAGGCTTGAAGTTTCTGTAGCAGTGTTTATTTTTATAGGATGGGATTGCTAGCCTCATGCCCAACCTTTCCTCTCTACTAGCTTTATCTCTGGCTTAGGTAGGTAAAGGAATGCATTTGACGGGCATCGAACCCCGGACCATGTGCATGGTTGGCGAGTGTCCTAATCTCTGTGCCACCGACACACATGGTGATTGACTTATTCACGGTATATTTTAAATTTTGTCTTGATATTGGTATGTATGATATTAGCCATAAATGAATAGAATGGGCTGAAATTGTGGTAAACATCTAACAGCAATTTATTGAAAAAAAATTGGCGAACCTGCCCTGAACTTGAATTCGAACTTTAGGAAGTGAGGAAATCATCCTAAGCATTCTAAAAATGTCATTTTGTGCTCAGACTTTTCATTTGATCTGAAGTGAATTGACAATATAGAAACTTGCAAAAAAGTGCATCACCTCAACTTGCTAAACTTTGTAAAAGCACACAAAAACAAAGAAATGAAATTGTATGGTAGACAGGGTAGTTAGGAAAAAATCAGTGAGATTTCAAAATCTGGAAGATTATAAGGAGTGAACAGATCTGGAAAGGAATTTTGAACCAAATCAACAACATTTTCAAGCCTTTGTTTCTAAGTATACCGAAGACGCTAGCCTGGTACTTCATGTGTCAATCAAATCAATGGGCGAAACCTTTATGGATTTGCCTAACAGAGTTGCATTGCCTACTTACTCTAAGTTAAATGCAGCACTGATGAGGATGTCAAACCCTTTGAACGTATAAGTATAACTACAGTCTGCCACAAACATATCTGTTTTTTATTTTGCTGAAAACCTGAAATTTAATAAAAAGTTTTCGCTCCAGTTGCACATAAAGTAAAGCAAAAAACACTGGAAGACACAGTTGAAATTATGCACATCCCAATGTTAGAAAATACTGATTACTTGATCTCCAATAATTCCTTACATTAAACGTAGTATTTCAGGATTTCGTGACATTAGGTGCACACAGCCTTCCATAAAAATGTTTTACCTTGATTCACCATATTTGTATGTTAGGGCGAAGGAAAGAGTTTAATGGACATTAGGGAAAATGCCTGAAATTCCTGAGATAACAAAGAATGAATAACACTGATGCAATGAGACTGATTTGGGGTTGACATTGTCAAGTTAGATACTTTAGTTTATAAATGAGCTGTTACCTAGAGTCTGTTTCGTTTCTTGAGTTATTTCAGCCACAACTGCTCCAATTCCTTCAGGTATCACTGGTTTATACAACAGACTTTCAACCAATTCGCCCAAATACGCAGCCCATATATTAACAACGCGTGCATATAAATCATCTGCAACTGGGGCTTTTGACATAGGCATCTGAACAGAAAACTCAGAGTTTTTTGATAAATTAACGTCATGCTTTGTTGCTTCTTCACAAAGGAATGAACCGTAAGTTTTTCCAGTTGAAACCATTCCAAGAGATCTCGGTGTTACTGAAGGATAAACATATGTTGACGGTTTATCAGACGACTCCTGATTTATTAAATTTTCATTGTTC
The DNA here is from genome assembly GCA_944472155.2 of Trichobilharzia szidati. Taxonomy (NCBI): domain Eukaryota; kingdom Metazoa; phylum Platyhelminthes; class Trematoda; order Strigeidida; family Schistosomatidae; genus Trichobilharzia; species Trichobilharzia szidati. The sequence continues at coordinate 124,368,856 of OX235279.1, read as the reverse complement.
TTATCTCTTTGATGCATTGCATAAAATACTTCAGCCATTTGAAAATAACCACCTGCTGTGCGAATGTGATCAGTTCCATATTCACACGATGCATAGAATATCTGTAAATAATAGTTACAGTGTAATAACATGGAACAGTAAAGCCCGATGCAAGACAAAACAAACGGATATAATGTGAGTATAATGATTAATATAGATGATTTTGAATTTTCTAAGTCAATAGCAAAAAAAAATGCATGAAAAAATGTGGTGAATTTTCATCCCTTTATGACTAGCATTGTTTTCTGCAGTCATTAATTGACATTTGATTCTAACTCTAAGTAAGCCTCTGAAAAAGTGAAATTACTCTTTATGATCAACCCTTAAAATTCTGTTTAATACAGAGCCAAGGGATAAAAAGTATCCTAAGTCATTTTGATTAAATTTGGACCATCACCTCTCTACTGCGCTAGAATCCTGTTTATTTAGTTTCAATTTCACTGATATATATATATATCTTGTGTCACTGTTACAAGCACAAAACATAAATAACGAATAATCAGCAAAAATATAACGAATGACACTTACATCTTTAGCTAAGCTTTCAAGTGCCAGCTCATAGTCACCCTTAGCAGCGTACAACAAACCAAGTTTACGATGTAATTGCGATCGTATACCATTAGAGCACTCATGTTGGGTTTTAAGTATTGTCCATTGAGCTTGCGCAAGGTATGTTTCAGCTTGATTCAGTCTACCGAGACCTAGATCAGTAAAACAGTAGCTTAATTATTATAGGCACAGATGTTTGTCTTTCTCTTAATAACACTACTCAATATATTTTAGTGTATAGCATACATGGAAACACATGGGAACAGTTTTATTATCTTTGTGCGTCGGTGGCACAGTGGTTAGGACTCTCACCGACCATGCACATGGTCCGGGGTTCGATCCCCTGCCGGCGCACACCCGATATCTATGGTCGGCCTGAATTTGGGCTACCGATATCCATGCTGAAAATTCCATACTTGTACTGAAAATACGGTGTGGAATCAAGCTGTAAATCAAAAATAATAAAAAAATCAAAAATAATCATTGAGATCCTGAACTAGATATATATTTGAAATTCAGAGTTTTGAGGTCTCTTTAGGCCACAAATTGGGAATTCAATGTCCCATTCTAGGGAAACAGGTAGTATAAAACAAGTAATGTTCATTGTCTGTTTGTCTTATTCCACAAAATATTAATGTAGTGCAGTGAAATTTGTTCTTTGACCACTTTTCTCTTCAATTACCGCAATTACTTGAGCCTACTTTGAAAACACACAAATAACTTAGAATTGAAATTTTCGACCAGATTAGTGATAATAAGGCGATCTAAGCAAGCGTTAAAACCCTTCTGACTTTGATGCCTTTGATTTCATTGTCGAATTTGGAACCAAACCTCAGGGATATGTTCTGTACTTTAATCTTTCGATATAAATTCTTTCAGAAAGATTAGAACCTGAAATATGAGATTAAATCACTGTTGTTTTCCAATAAGCACACTGAAAGCTTTTGCCTTCACCGACCAGCTAGCTGTGAGATAACTCCATCACAACAAGTCAGATAACTTTATGTGTCTAGTTTTCGCTCAGTGAACTGTTGTTAGGCATTCACTGACTCTTGCGTTATAATCTATTTGCCTAAAGTCAGTAATTTTTGAACTAATCAGAAATAGGAGTGATAAATATTTGGTGTGGCAATTACTTACCAATACTGGATTCAGCGAGAATCAGATATGGGGATACCAGTTCGACACTAGCTAGTCCATATGCATCTGCTGTAAACTTCAGACATTGCAGTGCTGCTGGTACAGCTTCTTCTGGTTTGCCTTGAAATAATAACTTTTGGCCAATAAGCTGTGTGAGACTGACCATATCTACCTAAATAAAAAAATACACAAAAACTGGTCCAGATATTTTGTGTTGTTTGAGCTATACTTTAATTCTGACACAAAATAGCCCATTCATTTGGGCACGTCATTCAGTCGCTTACAGAATCATTTCAAACTGAGCAGTTTATAAAAGAAATCACACAAAAGGAAAAGATACTAAAGTACAGCACTTCAAATAATCACGGTTAGCAAAAGTATAAGCAGAAACATTTAACCAACGGCTGAATGAGAAAATAAATAGACTTAAAGGCTCAACGTTTTAATTTTGAAACAATGTTCTTGATTACTGATTATCTTTTACTAAACTCCGGGTTTTCGTTTTTACACAAGATATCCTGCTTTGCAGACATTATACATTATCCTTTTGTAATATATCTCTACGGTCGCTCACAAATAGGGAAGGAAAAACTAGGTGCAAAAAATATGCATCTGGCACATTTATTTTGGCTTCTAAAGCACCCAGCTTAGTAAGTAATGGTTTTATATTGCACTGATACCAATATTATGCACTTGCCTTTAGGGGGAAGTTGCGTAACATTTTCCATGTGTTGCTTTTTTTATACCCAGTGAAGGAAAAAGTCTACTCCAGTGTGGCTTCTTCAATTGGGAAAAATATGATTCAAAGTTTATGACATCATCTGAATGTACTATATACACTTAGATAGGGAATTCATGTGTTATGAAGGGAAGGGTGAGATTACATGAGACATTCTTTAATGGTAACCAGTTATAAACTGAGTTTCCTATATGTTTTCTGCTTCATGATACTGAGGAAATAGTTCTTGGTATTCGTAGGATATCTACTTGTTCGTTCCGCCACTCACCTACTAAGTCTATACCGGTGGGCGCTTTTCTAAATTAAGTAATACCTTGGAAGACCTTGAACTTGTTCTAGCTTGTGTTAGCAGTTCCGTGTAACCAGAGGAAATGAGATAATAATTTTGAACAAGGAAAAATGCCGTAAATTTGAACGAAATGAAAGGAAAGCTGAATGAATGTATAAACGAATAAATAAGTTGTTGAGAACAGGCGCGTGGCAAAGAAAACTGTACAGGTATCAAGAAAGGAGATTAATTAATTGCCGGTTGAATGTAGTTAAAGGTCGTTGTTAGTGGAACAGCATATGACGATTAGATCTCACTTGATAACCATTTGAACATAGTTAGAGGAGTATTGATGGTGTACCATTTACAGCTGTTGATAAAATGTTTCTCGTTCCGCGAACTCGAAGTAGCGATAGATCTTAAAACGGTTTAAATATTTGATAATCGTTCCATTTATGTCAATTTCCGATCTGATTGAGACCACTAGTATTTGCAGAAATGTCTTTTACCTTATCACCATCATTAACTAAAGAAACGACCAGTAACTTAACTTACTTACTTAACTCAGGGAGTGAGTGCAACTTGGAATTCAAAGTCTTCAGTTTGGATTAAGGTCAAACATCTAAAGATTTGTTGAATACAGTTACCACACGTGCAGCTTTGTACAAAGCCATAAAAACACAGCATGAATATATTCTAGATTCAAATAAGACTGTCTGACTCTGTGATGTACAACCTGCACCACAGCCTGCCCATTAACAGTTACTGACTAGTTCTTCCTTAATACTTTCCAGATAAATTGAATACCGCCACGCCATCGACTGCATCATGGCGTTTGGTTATTATGCAAACTCCCATGGAATACGTGTCTCTGCTGCGGGAACAGGCCAACTGAATGCACCTGTACCGCAATTGCAGTAGTCCACGCAATATCATCTCCTTATTTAGAGTTTTCGTAATTTCTTTTCTGTCTGCTTTTTTCCCTCCAATATATATTTATTATACTTTACCTTAAATACATTTTACCAGTTCATTTTCTGTCTTTTCATCACGCTAAGGTAAGCGACGGAATCCACCCAAAATCTATAAGCTTTCTAAATATCAAGGAATAAAAGGTTCACATGAAATATAAATATATCGAATCACATCATCGATGCATCTCTGAGCCACATAATGTGAATGAAAGGCACTACTTCACAACTTATTCAGTTTGCTTAATAGACCTCCGGAATCTTATGAAGTGTGAAATTCGTCTAAAAGAAAAACATACGTTTTTGTCTTGAATTTCTTCTTTTTTCTTTTTCCTCTCATCTGTTGAAACAATAAACGGGGCCGGTTTTCGGAGCGACATTAAATCTGCACATATTTTCTCATGTATGCCTACCCAGTCAATTTTTTGGTGTTCAGTGCCACTAAATGTAAAAATAATTCCATGTAAGCATAACCAAACCAGTAATATGTGACGCGGCATAGGGAACACTGTATATAAGCTGGTTTCGAGCAGATCTCGCAACTGTATGCTACGCCTTTAGGGTTCGCAAGAGGATAGAACGGAAAACCAGGTGGGGGTTGACTCATATTTGTGACTTGTTTAAATATTCGCTGTTTGTTGTTATAACACCGGAAAACAAAAACAAATTGTACATAGATCCTAGTACCGCAAAAACGTTGAAATCTCTCTTCGTTACATGGACCTTATTGTTTCGCTTTTCAAAGACGACCGTTCAGCATGATTAACAGAATAATCAATGGTCTGCATATTACTGAAAGGCAATTTTGCACTAAGGTCAATCGAGTCTAATCATCTTGGCACAGCTTTCTCATCAGGACTATTGCGGGGTTCTATCCCAGGACGACTGATGTTTTTGATTTTTATCAATGATCTACCATGCCATCTAAGATGCCCGACTCTCCTATACTCTGACGACATAAAGATATGGAGGGCGATAAAGTGTCCGGAGAACTCAGATAGGCTGTAGGCATATCTAAACCTTCTGGAAGACTGGGCGGTGGCCAGTGGCATGACTTTCAACCTGAAAAAGTACAAAGTAGTGAAATTACGCACCTGTAGACTGCAGAATGCAAGTTACACCCTGTGCAATGAAAGCTTGTCCTGCACAACGTCAGAGCGCGACTTAGGTCCAGTTCTAATGAACACAAGCGTAAATTACACGGGGAACGTAGTGAGGGCATATGCGGTCATACACTTTACACATAAACAGTTAGGTGTACTCACTCCTGAGCTCTTTCTAAGGTTGTACAAAACATACTTCAGACCACACCTTGGAGTATATAATATTATTGCACCCCCACTGCTTAGAAGAGACGCCAACCTCTTGGAAAGAGTCCAAAGACAGGCGACAAAAGGAGTCGTTGGTCTCCGAAACGAACCATATGATGAACGGCTAAAGAAATTAGGCCTATTCACACTTAGCTCCCATCGGCTTAGGGGGATTTGATTACTGCCTACAAAATAACAAATGAGCAGAATCACCCAAACAAAGGCGTTCTGCCATTGAGCAGGCATAGGCTTCCTCGTGGAAATCCCAGAAGGATGACTGACCAGATGGAAGGGATCGGGGTGCGCTCCTACTTCTTCTCACTGATGGTTTGCCGTCCCTGGAATTGCTTACCGACAGATTTAGATATGGCACCCTCTGTGGATGCCTTCAAGCGAAGGCTGGACAATCATGCAGCGACACAAGGACTGCATCCAAATGGCCTATCTCCTTAAAATTCCACACACAAGACAACTAAGATCATCGTTTTACTTCTTTACAGTCTTACTCTCCTGACAACTCTAATCACACTTATTATTATTACAGATATATATATCAGCTTTAAATTTAATCAGCTGTCTGTTTTTACGTTTTCTCTATTTCTTTTTCTGTTAATCTGAATAACTTCACTAATTATATCAATCATGAGTATCTTTTTTCTTTTGACGACGAGACCGGAGGACTAATGGGTGAAGGAATCAACTCCATTCACAGCAGCAACAATCTTAACACACCTCGTGGTACAACCACATATAATTAATCCCAGCACCACTCTTTTTGGAGCTGATCAAGAGGCGAGCACAAAGAAGTCAAATTGGTTTATACTAGCTCGTAAAAAGCAATATTGGATACTGCCCAACAGGAAAACGTTACAAAGCCTCAGTTAACGTGCGCTACCTCTGTAACTTCAGGATCTTGTCTTTTCCAATGCGTCTTTTCTCTTGAGTACTTCATGGGTGATTCGTCATGCCAAAAATATCCACAGACAACTAGTGATGATCCAATAAAAATGTGAGAGGTGATATAAGTATAAAATTTGGGCACTGTGGTAAAGGATAACTCCATTATAGATAACATTTTATTTTGATAAATCACACAGTGTGTTATACAGTAATATTTACTGATGACCAAGTTTTGCTAGTGACTTGATAGATTATGAGAAATAGTTTGTTCTCGAAACGTCATCAGTAAATGTTACTGCACAACACTGTGATTTTATCAAGATGAAATCTTATCTTTGATGGAGAGGTGAATGTATTGCGTTGTAGTGGACGTGGACATGTCTGATTAGGTCACACTATGAATTCAGTCGTTTACTTCTAAAGATATGAACTTTCTAGTATTACCTGGATACATGAATTTTTTCTCAATTGAGGTCAGGTTGCAGATGAACAAGGAGTCCTTTTCTTGGACGCAGTAGTGATATATGAACTGTGCGCAAGTGTTTGCAGATCTTTAGAGCAGTAATGCGGTGTATTTATAGAATCTCTGCGACTTTCCAAAATTTGTGCGGAGTGACAAATAATGGTAATACGCAAATTACTCCAGATATGTACATTCCATCTATTCCGGTTTCCAGCTTCCAAATTACTTTACATATATATCTAGCCAGGCTCATTATCATGTTCGCCTCTGTGAACATTCTAACACTGCTAAACACGATGAGATAGCACCTCATCTCGCTTGTGTTTCTACTCTAACCTTATACGTTTCTCTTCAGACTTTCGCTAGAAAACTATCAAAAGGAGGGTAACACAGACAAATATGAGTTCATGCTTCAGCAACTGGAAAAGCACCAGGTAGCGAAGCACTCTTTTTATAACTCCTCATTAAGGCTATATAGCTCAGGTCACAGAAAATTTTAGAGGACTTCTGTGATTAGTTCCACTTTGCAACAGAGTATATTTTACACTTCGAATTTTTATATGTTCTCCAGTATTTATTGCTGTATTAAGCACTTCATTATTTAGTAAAAAGACCTACTAAAACCGTAAATGTCATCAATATTTGTACGACTCTACAGTAGCACTACTCACTGTGTATTTTCTCATTAACATTTTAACTTTAAAAACGCCTTCACTACTACATTGTAAATTTGATACCGGGCTTATGTGACGTGGCGCAAATATACATAGCATCTTACCGAATTACTGTGGATGGTTAAGTTAAACTTTAGGCACCAAAAGTTCCCAACTCACAAATTATCTTAGACGCACCAATCAAGTGAAAAAGGCGACTTGAACGCATAAAATACATATCCTAAGAAGGTAACGAATAAAAAAGGATGAAAATATTACAAAGAACAGCTTTCTTTCAGGTGTGACGAAATTACCTCTTAAGCTTGCATGTGTCAAAAGAACTAAACTACATTCTATAAATGTATTCGTTAAGGGCTTCTGGCCCTACCCGTAAACTTTCCTTGGACCAAACTTGACACGAAATTGTCTCTAGGCTAACCCAAATATCTCCTCTGACCTGTCCATAGCCAAAGCCTCATTGTAACCTTCTCCAAATCAAACCTCAAACTTATCAGGTACTCCGTTCAATATGATAATATTTCATCAAGCATTTTTCTTCATCCCTATAGAGTTATATGCCTGGTTTCACTAGCTTGCTGATTAAGCTTTCCAAGATTGTTGTTGCTGTCTCATTTTTTGGTGACTAGTTAATTTCACCTTGTGCGTTTGTTAGAAGTAGGTAGTCAAAGACCCTATAGTAGGCTTGGGACTGTAACGGTTGTAACAGTGATACTTGACTGGCAGTCACAGTACGTCCCTCAACATCAGTCACCATACAGCTAACTGTTGAATGTTTCCTGCTAGGAAAGTCTCACCAGAAGGTGGAGCTGAAAGAAGTTCTTCACTGCTAGACACTATCATACGTCTGCCGGGCCCACGAAATCATGAGTCAGGGTGCTTAGTCGGCACGAGAATGCCACGTATACATTCTAATGCTATTGTTATCGGCATCATAACTGCTACTGATCACTTAATACAGTTAGTCCATGTATGGTGGCAGAATGAGTGCAGACTTTCATTCATCACTTTTTCATTTCACTGAAACCGGTCACCGGTTTAGCAGTTCGGCTAAGACCCTGATCACTGACCACGACAAAAGAAATGAATGATGAGCTAGGAGTTGCTCTGTCCATGCTTGCTACTCATGCCCCATAGTGGCCGTGATTTACGAGCCGCACAGCAACTTCCACTTACTACTGGACAGAGCAGCAATCTCGCTTAAACTGACCCGACTAGAAAGGCAACTGAAATGTTTTTCGGTGTCTTCTACACTTCTTTTCACCCATTTATCTCTGCTTCCCTATCCTAACAAATTTTGCTAACTGTTTAAGTCTGATTAAAGTAGCATTCTGTATTAGAACCTGAAGTGAGACAATAAATATTGACACTAGCTATATCGGCTCACACTATCACTGCATCTAGTTCTGTACCCTTTTCTGATCAATTTATGATTGCCAGAATTATTTTGTATAAATGTATCCGCATATTTCTATAAGGAAAAAGGGGCTTATGCTTTGCCCTGACTTTCCTGTCTGTTAGCTGTCGCAGGATGTCATATGATACCATCTTATGGTTTCTGTTCTTGGCCTCTATTTAGGACTCATAAAGATATCTGTAGATGTTTTCTCCATATGCCTGTGGTTGATCCCTCTAACGCTAAAGGCTTATTTCTCTGATTTAGGTTAAACCTTCAACAGTACGTCTCCCGCATAAAAGGTCGCTTGAGGAGACTTTTGAAGTTCAGGCTTAATAAACGTAAACAACACCGACTGAAGTAGACGAACACACTATTATCATCAAGAGAATCGGACACAGTGAAATAACCAATTCGATAGCAAATCTAATTTAATGATGAGAAATTTTAACCGGAAGAATCCCTGCAATGTGTCGCAACAACAGCTTTTTTTGGCAGCAGTGGTGACAAGGACGCCGATCATTGCACACAAATTTATCCACACAGTGACGCGGACTCAAAACGAAGAAAAGGTAGTTTCTAAGTGGTTTCAAGGTGAATGTGGTCCTGCCCACTCAGTTCTTCCTCGAGGATCTAACGGCCTTTACCTTTCATCACTTAACATTTTTCTTACATTCTTCATTTTGAATCATGTAAGAAACAACATGATACAGTGGTTCTTTCAAGTACTTTTGAGATTAATTTTGTTAAGCGACAAGGATAAGCATTCTGAATCCCAGTATTTTTACACTGATTGTTAATTCGATAACATATACACAGAGAAAGTATGGCACGAATCTGTTCTGGCTTACGAAAATGCGTTGGCTACATTTTGCGAAATGCGCTGCCATTATTATCACGTTGAATGCAGGTTGTAATAAACAATTACTAAATAGCAGTCCACCGTACTTAGTGAGCAGTCAGCTGTTGTTAAAAGGACAGTGGATAATCGACATAAGAGCGGAGTAAGCGAGGAGCCAACTTGCCTTGGATAGAATATGAACTTTTTAAAACTGACGAAATGAGGTCTACCCTGATTATTATTGTTATTATTATTGATGACTAGGGTCTCAATACGTCCTGGATTAGATGATTTATCTTATTGGTCGACATATTACAGGATTAGCCATGGTGCGGTTATTGCTGTGGATCACTCCAATGGAAATATCATGTCACAATTGGTATGTTCCTGCATAAACAGGAATAAATATATATATATAGCACTGCTCGAGCAGAAAGCTGAAGTCCATTAATCCACACTTTGCCGAAGCTCAGTGTATCTTCTACGCCTCACTACAAATCACAACGACCTAAAGCATGAAATGTGCGCATTAACAGTAACCGGATTCAAATAAGCTGCATCATGATTTTTTAACCACCAGTAATTATGGGATGTCCAGACTTTCCTCACTCCAAATTCGACACCATCGTTTTGGTGCGATTGTGCATTTATTTCATAAGCCACTGAATTTTTTCCCTTACGCACTCTTCGTATTTATTTTTAGCGTCTGCTGTCTACACCACCACTGATATCTTATCGCCATAGACATTCAGGCGATGTGAGTAAAACTGATGCCAGTCCGTATTGTTCAGCACAAAATATTTGACGTAAGTCACAAGTTGTGATTTACTCCGTGATGAAATGATTTTACCAGACAATTATCTAAACTGTGGCTCTGTTTTGACTTTTCGGTCACTAAAACCGGTAAAACGTGGTTGTTGTCTTCCGAGGTTGCAATCATTACATTTAGAACCTAAACTAACTTAGTTTAAAGTGTATCCTAATTTTTGGGGGAATATAAGTTGAGTACGTTGGTGGCACGGAGGTTAGGACTCTCAACGACCATGCACATGCCCCCGGGTTCGATCCCCGGCCAACGCATTCCTTTACCTCGCTAAGCCAGAGATAAATCTAGTAGAAAGGAAAGGTTGGGCATGACGCTAGCAATCCCATCCTATAAAAATAAACACTGTTACAGAAACTTCAAGCCTCTAGCTTGAAGCTCTATGTTCCACTGGAAACTTGAAGGAATAAAAAATAAGGTTGTGAGTATGGTGTGTCACCATATCACGTAGAAAACAATAAAATCCATGAATGAGAGTAGAGAACCCATTGGAGACTTCTTAGTCCTCAATTTTTTGGTGACTGGAAGCAGTGGGTCCAATGATGAGGATGTCTAAGAAGTGACATGGGCTTCACAAGTCGGGTACACCGAAAAACAGGTGGAGACGTAAGATATATGCTGAGACCACTATCTTTTCAAGGAAACTCTAAGATCAGTTTTAATGCATTCAGAAAAAGCAAGAAAAAGAACTGATCCGTATCAACAGATGGAATCTGATCGAGAAGATAGTGGGGTGGAAGACAAACCAGAATTAGCAGAGGAAGGGATTCCTGAGTAAAGCCCACAATGTAGCGGACTAGCAGTCAACGAAAAATGCTGCTGAGGAGTGAGGAGGCTTTAGTGACAGTGTCAACTGAAGTAGAACATATAGCAGGTAAGAGAAATTTTGGATAACTTTGTCTTATAACCAGATCAATTCAGATGAAGCCAGTGATAATGGCAAAGCAAACCTAACTGCCGAGAAGAGAGAACAGAGATAACATTTGGTCGATCACTTCAAGGGACTCTTGAAATGACCACCACGTGCAGCTGACCCAGAAACAACAATAACACCGGCAATCATGGAAGTTTCAGTGGATGATCCTCGGTTAAGAGCGGAAACACTCGGGTTCAGTAGTATCTTCAAATCCAGGATAGGGGCGGGATTAGAAGTATTTCCAGTAGAAGTACTGAAAATGGACTCAGAAATCACAGGAGATATGTCCATCTTACTATTCCAGAAGGATTGAGTGGGAAGGAAAGTCACCTACAAGTTTTAAGAAACGCCATCCAGTGAACTTCTCGAGAAAGGGGTATAAAGGAGTATAAGAATTGACACTTGATCACTCTCTGGACCATTCTAGGCAAAATCTTGGGTATCATCTAGTAAAACTAGAAAAATAGATGGAGGACTTCTTTTGGAACGGGTGCAGTTCCACGAAGATGATTATCGGATCAGGTTGTAACACAGCGCGCTGAGCCTGAATGACCGTCAACCCACTGCCTCAGCCTCATCGACATTAAAACAGACTTCAACATGGTCGACCATGAGGTAATTTGCGAATAGATCCAAAGCTACGGAGTATCCCAAACCTTCTTAAACCTTATTCAACAGTACGTCAAGTGACTCACAAAAGAGAGTTCAGCAGAGCATGTGAAGTGAATGCAGTAGTAGGACAAGACGGCTTATTGTCATCGATTAAATTTATTTCTCAATCACGTAATAGGAAGTAGTGAGTAAGACACGGACATATGTTGGATCAATGAAGCGACACAGAAAGATCTGGATTTCGCAGATGATTTACATATAATGTCACGCAAAGCCGGAGTTTTGTAAGTTGAATGAAAAGAAACGAGATGAGCGTCTAATTTTTATACACAGTGTATCACGGAAAATGAAAATGATAATTTTGCAAAAACTGGCGGAGAAATTTCAGTGTTTTCGCTCGGAAATGAATGAAGAGCGGATGCATTGATGGAGCTTGATGTTCCATTCGAAACGCTAGGTCTGAGTATTATTGGAAATGGGGCTCACCTTATGGCAATAGAATAATTCTATGAGCTTCACACTGCATTCTTTCGTCCCCTGATTTTTCATGAGCTAGATACTCTATACAAGTCTTCATTTTCGTCTATATTAACTACTCGTTGACATGCGAAGGCGAGGCTTAGTAACTTGAAGTATTGGTATGGAAACACCTAGCTGTGAACGTAGGCGTTTTATTCAGCCTTTGAGCCCATAATAGTGGAAATGTTAGTCGGCTGGGTCAGTCTTTCAGACGGTGAGACACGAGATATTACTACTATCTAGCGAGCAACTTAGAGACTGTAACTGAGAAGGTATAAAGAGTCCATATGGGCGAAAACTGGCAGCCTCAAATGCATTAATTAATAGTACAACAATAAATTCATTCCCAAAGAAATCATATCAGTACCTCGATTCAGTACTCAACGACGAAAGATGAAACAAATCATTTGTACATTTGACATCAGCGGGATTTAATAGTGAAAAGCTCACTGTGGCGTCCGTATCGTGTAGCTTTAAGCTATTCGCCACCAGTTCCTGATCATTTGTGAAAATAACAGCTATATGGTACTCCAAAAGTTAGTTTAAGATAGTTTATACCTAAGACTATGTTCTAGAAATTGGATATTAATAATGTACTTCTGTGGTCTTATTGCAGTGTTTATCACTGAATATTTCTGTTTAGAGAAAGCAATAAATTCAGTATGGAATCACATTCGATACTAGTTAGTTTCTTACCATCAGCTCTACTCTAATATGGTTTTTCACATTATGATTATATCAACCACGTGGTTATTTTCCCCAATAAGAATTATCGGTTTACAGCATAGACAGGGGGAATAAAAGGTTGAAAATCTTCGAAGCTACAGAATAATAGACATCAGCATTAAGATACAATAATCATATTTTATTCACATAAATTAAGCATTTACATGATTGACATGCCGTCTGTACAGGCGTGGTCATATCTGACTATAACAATTTAAGACTGAACACTATCTTATGACATAAATATATGAAAAATTGTAGTGCATACATTTAATCGAATAAGTTATAAGATATTGGTTTAAGTTTAAATTTTAATCGTAAATATACGTATAGCCAGTCAACTTCGCGAGGGAATTACGAAATGTGGCATTATTGGAAGGTGATTTAACAAAATAAAAACTGTTATAGATAGAATACTTAACACTGTTTTCTCCCTTTCAGGAAAACTCCCAGGAGTCTATTCCATGGAGAAAGAGGCAAAACGTCTGTCAGGACTCAGTATCAATGATGAAAAGGAGACTGATTTGTTTGACCCGCGCTCTCTGATTTTAGCCTCTGTACCAAATACACGCTCTTACCAAGCCCTCGTCCTACTTCTCTGCCCAGTGTGACTGTCGCTAATTGTGTTACGGTAAGAAGAAAGATGATATACAGGTGTTAGAGTAAGGTACGTAGAATACAGAACTTACGATTATTATCAGTTAATCAGTTATACGGGGTTTGAAGATTTATAAAGTTCAACAGCAGCCGATAGGTATACCATTGTTTTGATGTTAGCGGATTTATGAGACCAAATTCGTGGTGATAAGCAGATTTCAAGATGGAGGTTGTTTCGTTATTCATCATATGTGTTAAAAATGTCCTGAATATCTACCAAATGTAGGTTCTAGTGATTTCAAAACTTCTTTCAAGTGACACAAACGAAGAAAGCAGCATTACTGTACATTTTCAGTGCTCCTTTGCAGCACCTACGAAAAGGGAAGAGAGAAGAAAACAACAAGAGAGGTGCAGAGAAAGCCAGCAAAATTTTAATAATTTAAACAAACAATATGCGATAAACGCATAACTAAGCATTTATAGTCATTTAATTTTATGGTGTTACGTAATAACGGTTGGTGCAAGTTTATGGTAGTAAAAAAATAAGAGAGAAGAGAATGATGATTGTTCCCACCTATATAGCGTAATGCTGGGAATAGATATTGAAGAGGTTAAATCCAAACGCCAAAGTACATAAAATGTAGAAAAAAGCGAGGGATTAGTAGTATTTACGCTGTTGTCCTGATTTATACAGTTAGATGTCCTTCGGAAGCAGAGAAATCATACCATGAGCTTGTTCCCAGAGAGTTTACACAAAAGCTGTGGGATTCAGGCAGTTTTTATCTTTCTTTTGTGAAGTTAATCAAACTCAGGAACCTTAGCGACAGAGAGCTTTCTCACATATAAGGGTGGTTCTCTAAGGTCCCACACATCATATCTGCTCAATAGCAGTTGCCACCTCCCCTCATTTCAATCTGTCATGACCTAGAGAAATGCTGCTTTTTTAAACATTGTTATTGCTCTGCGTCACATAGACTGTTTTTGCATTCACCAGCTACCCCAGCAAAGTTCATGGCATAAACGACTATTTTCAGTCAAGCATCTTGTATATCTCTTCTTTATTAGCATTTTAAAAATATGCATTTTCAATAAAAATGCAGCGAAATCAGAAGTTTGTAGTCTTCCCTCTAGATTTTGGATATAATCATATGGAAACGACGCACTTTCGATTAGTGCGCTACATATGCTTAGTTACACAAAGCTCATTTTTCTGGTGTTCCTAGCCAGGAAGATGTGTAAATTGTTATAATTCGTTTGTCTTCAAACACTTAATCTGTTGATATAATCTTACTGACTGTTTATATCTATAACCAACTGTTTGGCATTTTGTGACAGTTTAACACCAACGAATATCAGTAATTGCATCAATTATGGGATTTACATGCCCAAGTTGACCCAAGTTAGCAAGTCTATGGTCTTCATATCATTTTGGTAATTATATCTAACAGTGACATTACTGCTACGGTTTTGCTGAAGTCGCTGCTTCTGCTGTTGTGATTTTATCTGCTGTTATTATTCTGATTGCTTTATTTCCTATGTTCCTGATTCCGAAGGAGGCAACACGAAAAGTGGCTCCCCAGGAACTTATATATATGTAACAACTTCATCCTCGGGCGTTAGGCTAGCAAACCACCCAGTAAACAAACTGCTAAAGAAACTTCAGTACGATGTGCTCCTTGTGACGAAAGAAAAATTCTCTGTGGACACATAGAACGTCCGCACCACGAATAAGGCCAGCAAAGCTGCCCAGATTGCAAATGAGATAAAAAGATATGGTATTCAAGTACTGGGGATGTATGAAAGCATACGGAATGAGAATGGACTCGCCAAATTGTCGACGGGAGAGTCAATGATCTACTCCAGTCACCCAGAAGACAGCGCATGCAAAACATGGGTGCGGCTACCATGATGTCGCCAACGGCAACGAAGGCCCTGATAAAATAGGAGGCGACCTCGCCCAGGATAATGACCACCAGATTCAACTCAAAAGGTAGGAAATTGTCAGTTATGCAATGTGTAGCGGTTCAAATTTGAAAGAAAGCGCCAGTTCAAAAACCGGTGGACGCTGAACTGTAATAGCCTAGCTCTTTGTACCTACATGTATATAATTTTTGGACTTCTGTTGGTGTAATTCAGTGTCAATTATAAAGTGCTTTTTCTCAAGCCCTGTTCTGCTTCTCCGCTCTACCCTGCGTGCTTGACCTGTGTAATTGTTTGTGTTTATTACACAATGCTATGCACCCACAAACAACACAGACCTCGGAAAGAAGGAAGAGTTCTACAGACAACTAAAGGCAACAATGCACAATACTCCAGTTGGTAAAATTAAAATAATAATGGGAGACATGAGCGCCAAACTGGGACCAGAAAACACAGGAAGAGAACTCATTATGGGTAGAGAAGCTCTTGCAGAAATGAATGAAAATGGAGAACTCTTCGCTGGCTTCTGCGCCTTCAATGAACTAGTGACTGGTGGCAGCGTATACCAACACATGGATATCCACAAGGCTACATGGGTGTCACCTGACCGGCGAACCAAAATCCAAATTGACTTCGTCTCAATGCTACTGAAGGAAGTGGAGACGCAGATTACTGGACACAAAAGTAAGGAGAGGAGCAGACGTTGGCTCAGACCATCGTCTCGTGCGAGGAACACTCCAAATCAAATTAAAAGCTTTCAAAGAAACAGGAGCTGCAGACAGACCACAAGCCAAGTTCAATACTCAAAAACTGAAGGGCCAGGATACAAAGTATATCTTCACTGCGATCATAAAGAAAATGGCAGAGACACAAATCAGAACTAGCGAAGAGACCAGCGTTCCTTTAGTACTAATTACAAAATAATTGCAGAGGGCTTCAATCCTCCAGGAGTCAATTGGTTAAGTAGTTCCGGCCCCCAACGCTTCGACCAATTACTTGCCACTATCGATTGTTATGGATGGCAGCAACACGTCCAGACACCTACTCCTGGCGACAACACGTTAGACATTGTGTTTTGTCATGACACAATCCCAGTCTCCACCTATGTTGGTAACAGATTTTCCAGTAGTGACCATAGAATGGTACTCTGCTCTCTGCTTTCTCACCACTAAATACAGGAAACAAACAGGATTCAGGGAGCTTGATTTGTCGTAGTTACAAACATACAGACTGGGGATTAGTCCAAGAACTCATTCGACTCTGTCACTGGGATGAATATTTTACCACTGACTCCCTGGAGACTGTAGTGTCCCTATTTTACAGGAATGTTATCCTTTGTCTAGATACTGTTGCTCCTAAGAAGGTAGTGAAATTAAGTAGACACCAAGCTGAATACATTCCGAGGACATGCCTCAATAAGTTAAGGAAGTTGAAGAAACAGTACTATTCCACTAAGGATATATCACTACTGCACTCAATCCATGAGTCTCTTGAATCTATCAAGCGCCAACGCTCTCAAAAGGAACTCGACGAAGAAATAAGGGCACTTGAAAGCACCTCCAAAGTTTATAACCTAACAACACTTCTTAAAAACGAATACAGTCGACGAGGGACATCCCCTATTTACTTCATGACAAAGTTATCTACAATGAGCCTGCCACTATCTGTGAAATATTCAGTGAGTGGTTTGCAAACTTCAGTTTAGAAACGCGCATTCCTGGTGAAACCGGCCCCCTTACTAGCTCTTTCCTCGGAAGCATAGTGTTCACCGACCAATTAATAGAACAAGCAGTTAAAAGCCTGAAACCTTCCACTAGCACGGGACCAGATGGCCTTGCTTCTATAATTTTCAAAGACAGTGGGTGTGATATACCCCTACTTCTTCTTAAATTCTTCTCAATATCTATGAACACTGGCACTTACCCTACTGAGTGGAAAACTAGCTTCATCATTCCACACTATAAATCCGGTGATAAGGCAAACGTCCGCAATTACAGACCCATAAATATAACCCCAGTTGTCTCTCGAATCATGGAGAAAGTTGTCAAAGATCAGTTGTCAGACTATCTACTTAAGGAAGATCTTGTTACAAGGTCTCAACACGGATTTCTCAAAAAAGGTCTTGCGTTACTTGCCACTTCGACTTTTTCAAATGCATCACTAGTAGTCGCGAAGCACGTAAGCTAGTTGTTGTTCTCTACTTCGACATATCTAAGGCATTTGACATGGTATCTCAAAGTATTCTCTTTGGGAAGCTGTATTCATGTGGGATTCGCAATCCATTACTGATCTGGTTAAAATCGTTTCTAAGCAATAGGGTACAAATAACCAAGGTTAGATCTGTATTGTCTCATCCTAGGCAGATCACAAGTGGGGTTGTGCAAGGTAGTGTCCTAGGTCCACTTTTATTTACAGTATACATTAACAGCATTTGCAACTGCTTCACCTCAGGTAAATCATTCCTATATGCTGACGACCTCAAAGTCGTTTACTCCTGCTACGCTCATGAACTAAGCGATATGGTAAATAAAATACGTCTTGAACTAAGTAGTCTCGCAACGTAGTGTACTGAATCCTGTCTAAAGTTCAACATTGATAAATGCGGCTGGATTTGTATCGGAAACAGTAACCTTGACCTGAATCTTGAAATAAACGGGCGTAAACTAGCCAAGCTCAACTCAGTCGTAGATCTCGGTATCAGATACTCTAGCAACTTAACGTTCTCTGAACAAACTGATTATGCCAGACGTAAAACGTGAAGGCTCCTAGGATGCATAACTCGCAATTTCTTTTGTTGCGAAACTAGGGTTTTATTATATAAAGTATGTGTCCGACCTATTTTAGAATACTGCCCGTTTATTCTTAGCGGACTCAGACAAAATGACAAGCTTAAGTTAGAAGGAGTGCAACGGCAATTCACCTTAAGAATTCTTGGTTTAGAAAGTGGTCTCCAATACTATGAACGTTGCGACAGACTAAGTTTAGAACCACTCTGGAAAAGACGTCTTAAGCTACACCTGATTTTTACTACAAGCTAACTAATCTGCTCGTGCACTCCTCCGAGCCAATAATTAAACCTACCGCTGTCATCAGTTACAATCTTAGAAATCATCACAACCTAGCTGCTATAGAGCATTGTCAGACTTACATGCGGTATAATTTCTTCTTAAATAAGTTTTCAGTCATGTGGAATAGACTACCAGCTGATGTGTGCGTTGCAAACAAACTCGCAGTGTTCATCTCCTCAGTCACCGGACTGCTCAAAGATGACAGTGCACTTCTGCGTCTGAATCCTACACCCAATTTTTCGCCCAACATAGATATTTTAAGTTCATTAAACGTGTAGTTACAACAAACTACAATTATAAATTTTTATGTTATTGGAAGTACATGATAGACATTTTTACACAGGACAATAATATTAGTTCACACAATATAAAAGTTAGCATTACGGGAATAGTTAGTTAGTGCACCAAAATAACTATAATTACTACACAGAATATAAATGTATATATACGTATTAATCACTCCCTAAGTACTCCACTTGTTTTCTTTTGCGTTGTTGTTGTTTGTCTTCTTTTGTCTCTCACCATTTCAGCTTCCATTTAACTTTTTGAATGAGAACGAAGAATGTAGATATTTGCCCATTTACAATGACAAATGATCTGCAAACATTATTGGTCCCATATCTTACAATTCCCTCGTGAATTACGCATTACATTTCCCCACGACGTAACTTGGATTACAGTTGTGAAATATACCTTCATACCAATAAAGAAGTATTGATTTATAATACTTCACGATTGTAACTTACAACATAACTGATTGTTCTTGCAAAAATAGCTTGCATTTCTTGAAAACACCCGTTTATAAGAAAATACAGACCGTCGTTATTATTAGCCTACCTTGAGTACTATTCACTTGTGATGTTACGAAGAAAATGCTGACAAAAGTATACAAGAGTATTACTCATTTTAAATTATTATCAAATTTGGATATAAATGAAGAATAAGACTCGATGCCGTACACACCAAAGTTATATGGAGGAATTACTTCAAGCTTTATTTTTTTCCCAAGTATTTGTAATCCATCCAAAACATACTTGGGTTTTTTTGTTAATGCGAAGACAATATTTCTATATTTCTTGATGTGCTCCATTGAATGACTAGTTATCGTATTGTTCCCATAAACAAAATGACTGCAACCTTATAATTTTACCATGAACCAAATTTATGTAATTTATATAATACTTATCCATGCCTGTACAATTGGTGTGTCCTACACAGGTAGGGAAAAATGTATTTTATTAAATTACTATTATTAAATATGCTTACTAATCGTATATGTAATTTATCATATTGACGATGCCTGTAAACTGGCGTCCCTCATGTAAAAAATGAGAATATACTATTATTATTATAAAGAAAATGGCAGAGACACAAATCAGAACTAGCGAAGAGACCAGTGTTGAAAGGCACTGGAACAGCCTGAAAGCGGTGTGAAGTCAAACCTGCATGGAAGTTCTAGGCAGGAAGAAGAGGCAGGGCAAGCAGTGGCTCATTACACACACATACATGGAGACTAATAGAAGAGAGAAGGGTGTTAAAACAAAAAATTATTCAGTGCATTGACGAGCAACAAAAACAGGAGTTGAATGCTGCAATACACTGAACAAAATCGAAAAGAAGAGTGCCAGGGAAGACAAAAGGAAATATTATGAAGCTATGGCAAGTGAAGCAGAACAAGCTGCAGGCAAAGGAGAACTCGCAACACTCTAACAAACAACTAGGTACTTATCGGGCAAACGTTTGACACAAATCAAGCCGGTGAAAGATGACAATGGAAAGTCACTCACCAAAGAAGTGGAGCAAAGGAAACACTGGGCTCAACACTTCAAAAGACTCCTAAATCGACCGCCACCTACAAAGCGCCCAATAATACCAACACCTGAAGCAGAACTACCAGTGGATACAAACCCTCCGATGAAAGCAGAAATCTTGAAGGCAATCAAGATGCGAAACCTTGAAAAGCGGCAGGACCAGATGGAATCCCAGCAGAAGCATTGATATTGGACGCAGAGATATCAGCGGACTTGATGACACCACTGCTGCAGAAGGTGTGGAAAGAGGACAAGGTATCTGAAGACTGGAAGAAAGGATACATATTCAAACTGCCGAAGAAAGGAGACTTAAGTCAATGCAAGAACTGGCCCGGCATTATGCTCCTGTCTATATCCCGAGCAAAATACTAAGCTGCATCATCCTGGAGAGAATCAAACACGCCCTGCATGAAACACTTCGACCGGAACAGGTTGGATTCAGGAGAAATAAGTCGTGCATCGAACAAGTCGCAACACTACCGATTATCATTGAACAGAGCTTGGAATGGCAGTCAGCTTTCTACCTCAACTTCATTGACTTTGAAAAGGCATTCAGCAGACAGCGTCGATTGAGAGGTGATTTGGCAACTACTTCGCTCCTACGGGGTGCCGCCAACAAGTATACACCTCATCCAACGGTTGTACGACAATCCTGCATGTCAAGTAATCCACAATGGGAAACTCACGGAATCCTTCGAAGTGAATACGGGGGTAAGACAAGCCGGCTGCCTACTATCTCCAATGATTTTTGTGATTGCGGTAGACTGGATAGTGGACAGACGGCGGGCAGCTAGGAGGCGAACATGAAATGGACCCACACGAGAAACTTGGAGGATCTGGACTTCACCGATGATTTATGTCTGGAATATATGCAAGTGAAAAGCAACAAGTTAGCAGAAGAAGCATCCGGAGAAGATAGGACGTCGGGTGAACATAGAGAAAACAGAGGTGATGATGATTCCTGGCCAACAGCAACGGCAGCAACAACAACAGACAACAATCAGCATAAATGTGAGGAACTTGAAAGAAACAACTTATTTACCTACCTGAGAAGCATCGTTTCAACTACGGGCGGACAGAACTGACGAGGATATCAGAACAAGGATCGGGAAAGGAAGACAAGTTTCCATTACCCTGAAGTTTGTGCGGAGGTCAACAGCACTTAGCATGAAAAATAAGATCCGGATTTTCAACTCCAGTGTGAAGTCAGTGCTGCTTACCATACGGATCAGAGACTTGGCGCCACGTCAAGAAGGCCAATTCGAACAAAGTAGAGACCTTCATCAACAGCTGTCTTCACTCAATACTCCGGATCAGATGGCCAGAAAACATCAGCAACAGGGAGCTCCTGGAGCGAACCAACCAGGAACCGATCGTGCAACAAATATGCAGGAAGTAATGGAGGTGGATTGAATTGGCCATACTCTGAGGAAACCATCAAGTGACATCACACGACAGGCTGTCTCTCTTGAGTGGAACCCGTATGGGAAGCGGCGAGTTGGTCGTCCGAGGGTGACGTGGAGGAGGCCGTGTGAAGAGGAGGTGAAGGTATGTGGACAGACGTGGAGACAGGTGAAAAAGTTGGCGGGGAACTGGACGTAGTAGAAACGTGATGCGATACGAAAATTTACGAAAAACGCTGTACAATGGTACGTCATTATATACACATGCATAGAAAGAGATGGTAGTTAATTGTAATGAATGTTTCAGAAGAATTCGATTATACTGGATTGTAGTAACAGAAGAGTAAAATAAATTCCGTTAATATTTAAGACTCACATTGTGGTCAAGCTGATGATTTAGACGATCCCCCATGGGGCTGGAGTTTTTGTAGACGTAGACGCACGGCATTAGGTAGTCATCATGTATGATATTAATCCTGGTCATATCCAGGTAGAATTCTTACCACACCGAAATGCTTACAATACAGTGTTGCCAGGGTTATTTGCTATTATATTTGATTAATTCGACAGTCAGCAGCCGGGGTTAAATGGAGTTGAATGACTGAAAACCTTTGATAGATGAGGCTGGAAGATTTTTCCGGCGACGGAGTTGTGTTTACAGAGAGGAGAGTTCATGATGATTTGGTGCAGCTTTTGTGGTATGTTAGGCCATGTATTCCACTCCAGGTTTGTGTGAAAGGATTGTGGATATTTTGAGATTAGGCTTGCTAAACAAATAATTAAATCAGCTAAAAAAACTTATACCAGCATTAATACAACGTTGATTATATTCAATAAGTATGATAATTCTGACTATTACTGTTAATGTGTTGAGTGAACAGAGCTGTTTAGGTACGTAAGTCAAAGGGCAAAGAAACAATATCAAGAATTTTCGGCGTGTAGTAAACTGCGTCAAGTCTGTTTTTGGAGAAATATTTATTTAGTAGGTGGGTGAATCGTTTTTTGTGGTGCTGGCTTTGACTTCACTTGGCAAGAGGTTCCACGTTTGTCTATGTTTAACTGTAAATAAGCTGGAACGCCACTTAGTTAAACAAATAATATGACTTAGAGAAGGACCCTTACCGCATAATTCATACGATGAAGAAGTAAATAAAGGTCATTATTTGGAACGCATACTATTCCTTTGAGATTAAGTCGTCGACGCCTGAACCAAAGGGGTTCGATCTTAAGAGTTGTGCAACGATAGTTGTAGTGAACTTTCAGACTTGTTCTTAAAATTCTACTCGTAAATCTCCTTTGGACTCTTTCAGTCTTTACTTTGTCCTTAACAGAGATGCTGTCTAGGATACATGGACTGTAATCAAGGAGGGGCCGTATGTGCTTTTCATACAACAGCATTTTAGATTCTTGGGTTTGAAAGCTGTGAAATATAAATCCAAGTAATCTTCTGGCCTTAGAAACTTGTTTGGTAACAGTGAGAGAATATAAACTCAGAAGATTAATGGAGCCCGGGATCAACTAGAGTAGGAAGAATGGTGATTGGCTTGTCGTATATGTTTGTGTGTGGAGCGATACGAATGCCAGCTCAGTATAGCAGACCACACTTCTCCACGTTGATGTGCATCATCAACGACTTTCACCAAGTCTCATTATGATCAATATCCAACTGAATTTTACGAAACAGATTTGTCAATTCTTGGGTAGCACTGTGGCAGACGACCTCTTAGTCATAGGCATATAGGGAAGGTGTGCCATGCTTCATAACATCACAGACATCATTTAGGTATACAAGAAAGAATATAGGCCCTAGTACACTACCTTGAATTACGCCACTTGATATAGGAGTGGTACTAGAAAGTGTGTCGTTAATCTTAACAGATTGGGACTGACCACATATAAGTGAATTACACTACTGTAGGAGATCTCCAGATATCCCGTAAGCCTCTAGATTTTCAGGAGTAAACTAAGATATCCTTTATTGAGTGCCCACTTAAGAACATACATAAAAAATTTTTAGTCTGTAAGTCCAGTTATAAAGTCAAATAGTTCCAAGTGGTAAGTCATACATGACTTGGACTTAATAAAACTATGCTGAGGTGTAATGAGGTTTTCAGTCAATAAGAAGTCAGTGATTTTAGTGCAAATTATCTTCTCAAGTACGGTTAACAAAACAGGTGTTATGTTGATCGGCTTGTGACTCTTTACATCATATTTTGAGCCAGATTTAAGTCTGGGGATAATATATGCCTGCTTCCATCTAGAAGGATAAACTCCACTCATAAGGGACGTTGAAAATTTTTTAAGCAAAAGGTGAGGGAGATTTGAGGTACCATTATACAGGAAAGATGAGTCAAGTCCAGGAGTATAGGAGAATTCCAAGAACGTATTGCACTTTTTATAACATCAACAGTCAAGCATATATTTGACAGCGTTTTGCCTGTTACACATTCAAAGTCGATGCATGCAGAAATATCGTGCTTGTATGAATCAGAAAAATGCTTGTTAAAGAGTCCAGCTATGCCTGCATCATCTTTGACAAAGACATTATTATGAAGAATGTAAGGAATTTTACCTTGTTTTTGTTGCAGTCTTTTTTGGAAGAGTTTGCGAAGAGAAGTAATTTTGCAATTAATTTAAAGGGCAGCAAGTTCTTCTTCGTAAGTTTTATTGGCACTATCTGATCTGATTTTATCATATGCTTTTATGATGCTAGTGAGAGAGCAGTAGCCCATGGACTTATTATAAGTTTTACGGAGTCTTCTTAGCTTGATAATGAAGAGAAAATGGTTAGTTTTGACATTGTCAGTTTATACACACGTATACCAATTAATATGGCTGTGGAGACAGTCAGAAACGAACTCATTTCTGACCAAGAACTCGAACTTAGGACAAAAGTGCCACTTGAGGACATAATGCTGGGAGTACAGCTATGCCTGACTTCCACAGTATTTAAATTTCAAGGAAAAATATACACACAAACTGAGGGAGTTGCCATGGGATCACCAATATCCCCAGTTGTAGCAGATATATTCATGGATAAGTGGGAAAACATAGCGATTGAAACGTTCACCCCCACCCCAAAAGTATGGTGGAGGTACGTAGATGACACATTCACTGTACTTAGAACACAAGATTTAGATTTTTTATTTTTTGGTTACAGCTTGATGCCACACCGTATTTTCAGTACAAGTATGGCATTTTCAGCATGGATATCGGTAGCCCAAATTTAGCAGGCCGACCATAGATATCGGGTGTGCGTCGGCAGGGGATCGAACTCAGGACCATGTGCATGGTCGGCGAGAGTCCTAACCACTGTGCCACCGACGCACAGGTTTTTCGAACACATCAACTCGAAGGTTGAAGCAATTCAGTTCACTTATGAATTGGAAAATCAGGAAGAGGAGCTCCCAATGTTAGATTGCCACGTAAAGAAGAAGATGGGAAGTTAAACACTAGTGTTTACAGGAAACCCACACACTCAAACAGATATTTAGACTTGCGATCGTCCCATCCTATGTCAGCAAAAATAGGATCGGTGAAATGTTTAAATGACAGAGCACAAAAATTAAGTAGTACCAAAGAAAATCGAAAACAGGAACTGATACACATAAAAGAAGCTTTGAAACTTAATAATTGCCCGGATAAATTAGTCAAGAAATATGTAAAGAAATGTAAAATAAAATAAATAATGATAGTAGCGACAGTGATAATAACCATTATAATGATAATAATAATAATAGTGATAATAATAATATTAATGACGACACCAATAATAAGAAATCTAAATCATCAGTAGTAATTCCATACAAGGAAAGGAACCTCGGAAGCCTTACGCAGAAATCTTAACAAGGCAGGAATAAAAACGGCATTCAAACCCACAAACTCAATTAGAAACAAGCTTTGTCGGTTAAAGGATCTTGTAGAGCCCTTAAAACAAAACAATTTAGTTTATCTAATACCCTGCAATGATTGTCAGGTCAAATACATAGGTCAAACTAGTAGAACAGGAGCAGTCAGACTAGCTGAACATAAAAACCTAGCAAAATCTAGATTGGTTGACCCGAATAAGATAAGAAATCTAGAGAATAGTTCAGCTATAGCACTACATGCAGTCACACGCAACCATACAATAGGATGGGATAGGATGACAGTTTTGAAATCTAATGTCACAGGGTATAGGGAGAGATTGATAACAGAAGCCTTGTTTATCGAATCAACTACAATTACATGTAATAGGAATGATTCATCACCTGTCCCCGATATCTGGAAAATTCTACTACCCAAACGACAAATAGGAGAGAACAAAGAAAACTATAAAACTCAAGTGTCAAAGTCGTGTGATTATAATTGATATGATTATGAACAATAAATTTTGTTCGAAACGTCATCCAGTAAATAATACTGTTTCACTGTGTGATATATCAAATAAACAAACTAGTATGGAATTAGATATTTTCATATCGATGGAATGGGATGCGAACGGCGCTTAGCATTATTGCGATGACTGACAATTTCTGTTACCGTACTGCTTGCATTTTCATTGTTTTTTGTTAATTCATTCATAAATATACATTATGGATAACTCTGCCGAATACGAATTCCTGACCTATACCCTCTCTGTAATGCTTTTGGTTTAATGGGATGCGGTCATTGTGAATCACAATCACGAATCAGCATTTGAAGTGTTTTGACCCTGTGATTAGACAGTGGATCTCGACAAAACAAGCTAGTTTGTCTGCTTGAACGAAATGAAGCTCGTTTTTTAGTTGGTTTGGGACAGGAACAACGCTAACGACAGTTGTGTGGCCATCTATCTTGTTAGACCTGTGCTCTGGCCACATTACGTGACGAGTCTTTATCATCGCCCAAATAACCGATGTCCAGGCTGTTCTTAAAGCCGCCACAACTAGCGAAGAGAGAAAGGAACATCTACGGCTTCTGGAAGGCGTTTCTATTGACAGTGACTTGAAGACTGAGGAAATACGCAATCGCACTACAATGAAGCTTCTGAGCTCTTATTCCTTTAAAATCCATAAATCTGTCTCATGTTTCAACCTGCACAGACAAAGTGGCCGCTGAGGGGCCGGTTTATTTAGTGGGCTACTTTGGTCCCCCACAAATATAGCGTTCCATTTGTGGTGTTACACGATGCCACATGAATACCATGTAAGTTTAGATGCCAATGTTTTCTGAAAATATCACCCCTGATTTCTCCTTCTAGTTTAGTGAACAATCAGTGCTGATCTTTTGAGAAGCATCCCATCAGCCCCAAATAAACAAGCTGTTCAAATACCATATGATAATGCATGGGTCGCAGGGGTGTCGCAAGATTCGACGATAGGTAGAAATTAACCAAAATTCTTCAAACTACGATGAAATAAGCCATCTATAGTAACATCCCATCAAAGCCACATATGGAATATGGCACACTTACATAACAACGTTATGATCCGCACAAAAAATAAAGTGCATGGAGAGACAATTTAGTCACTGACAACCTAGAGACTAACAACACGATCAAGATACCGAATCACTTTTGCAGTCTTTCATCCCTAGTAGCTATCAACCGGTGAACCCAAAGGAAGTCTTTTTAACTTATCCGGGCATTATTCTTCCAACTGCGAGTGCCACGGGCTGTCAAGGTGACCCACTATCGAGAATGCACGACTAGCGTCCATCACTCTGAAATCGCTATAGAGTTGTACAGCATTAAGCGAACTGGCTGAGCTTCAGCGTAGATATCCACGGAGGAATGTATCAGTTCAAGTCGCCACAATCTGTGTGGCTCAAAGAGGTGGTGAGTGCTTGTGGCAATTGGGGAGCCAGAGTAAAGTGGTCACATTGAATCGATTGCACTGGGGACGTGAAAATTAGTCTCTGTGTTGCTCTTGAAATGTGAGGGCGGATTATTAAAAAATAACGATACATTTGTATCTGAAGGCTTATGTACCATATTCACAATAAATGACAGACGCTATGCACATATTCTAGCTGGTTTAAGTGTCTTTTTTCCATCCAGGCAATAACATAGTAATAGTGCTTTGTGTCGATGTAAGACCAAAAGCCCTCTGGGGTGAAATCATAAGGAGCAGGTAAGAGCAGTATTAGTGCATACGCGCTAGTGTAGAGAGTTAGAGCCAGACAGTGACCAGAAGTTAAATAGCAGTTTCAGGCACAGTAAATAGGAGGCATTTGTGCACATTAACGTCAAGCTGACTTATGTTTATGGTGTTAGGTACTTCATAGGAAGTTTTCACCTTTCATCATCCTCGACGAATCTTGGCCGTTTCTAGGTTAGTGGGGTGTTCACTAGTGGGATACACATCAGGACTACGTATAGGACCACTAAATACTACTGACGAAAATCTGATGTGATTTAAAACAATGAATGTTCAGGTGAAAAACATATGATACAGCTGTTTGTCTGTAAAGGAAATGACAGCTAATGAACTGATTTCTTCCATCATTGTTATGCCCCGCCTGAACACTGTCACCGTGTCTACACCCATCTCGTTTTTATAAACGCCAGAATTTGCATGGTAAAAGCTGGGCCACACACTCGAAATTTTACCCCCGAACGCCCTTAGGTTACCTCAGAAAAATCCGTCAACTCTTCGTAGCACACAAAGTGCATTCACAGTGGACCATAACGACAAATTATCAGAGACAAGCTCCGTTCTTACACGTAATTGGTTCTGCTTGAACCAGCCCAATACCTTTTTCCGAAATGACATTCTTTCTTTTCCATAAGATAACGTGGATGCATTTGTGGACGCTACCTCGTTACACCGTGGTGAACGTGTACATCCGAAAAAGTTTATTTCCGGCCATTTCAGGGTACCATACCTGGAATAAAAATTACCGCTTTGAGATTCGTTACAGACAATTCCGAAGGTGTCAACTCTGAAACGGCAGTAACGTCTACACTCGTGGTGTTAAACACCAAGCTCTCATTCTAAACTACAGTTCATACTAATTTGCTTATTTTGTCGAATAATTGGTTGAAAACCAATATTAAAAATTGTTAGATGGCCTACTAAAACTCCCTGGATTTAGAGTTACACGATGTAAGTTACTTACTTATGGTTCTGGATTACACTCGCGACATCACCCTGGTTGAACTTGAAAAGCGTTATCACCGAGGCTACATGAAGACGTATTTCACTGCTAAATGCCAAACAGATCACTGTCTACAGCAGTTCACACAGAATGCTATGTAACGTCCATTTATCCCTCATTTTTCCACTTTATGAGCTGCGATTTTTATGTTCATTTTCATTACTCAACGACTTTTGGTATCACAGGATCACATATAGATAGTGAATCCAATTTTGAACCCAACAGACGCAGCTGGTTGACAAGCTTGACGTCACCTACCAATCTGACTGTTGATTTGTTGTCACTGACTGCTCTAGTTTTTCTCCATTCCCCCAATTTTCTTGTGCTGGCTATGACCACGTTTTATTTACCGGTGGTTTGTAGGTGTGCTAAGCTTTCGTTTAGAAAACAGCAGACCAAATAGTTGGTAAGCTGTATGTTCCTAGTGCACTAAACAAATTTATCAGTTGCACGCATCTAATGTGTTCAATTTATAAGTCTTTTTGAGTTAAGACAATCTGCGTTTGCGAATCAAATAGCCCAGAAATTCTTCATTCAGTAATACAAAAAACAAAAGTGATGTTAAGTGAGTATATGGCGGCTGAACTTATCCCGCACACTCGAAGGTCATTTTCGTCCATGTTAGTGGGCCACGTTGGATTGTCGTTCCCTAACCGTTCGTTTACACAGTGGATTTCACGTTTATCCTGCAGTTATTCACAACTTATCTTGATCCACATTATTCACCAATTTGCGTTTCCACTCCATTATTGTTTCTGTTGTTTTGAAGTTAGTTATTTCGTTTGTTTCAAAAGTTTTTACCACCAGGTCGGTTCATTCATTTCATTGTAAAGGTTTCATACGTTGTGTTCATGCGTGATTTCAGTCTTTTAGTTGTTTTTCAGCTGTTTATGAAATATTACTGTGTGGAAGTTTCGGAATTTATGCACATGAACATGTTTTGGTGGCAGAAGCTATTGTTCCCAGTTCATTTGTTGGCTGCCGTTATTGTTGCTGGCTCAATTGGTTACTTAATATGTAAAATTCTGGAAAAAACAATATCACATTCAAGTTTACAGCATGCAACAATCTACGAGTCAGTCTGGTAAAAGCAGCACTATCAGAGTTGATATTAGCAGGGTTTTCAAAGAACATATTAAGCCTCGAGAAGTTAGAAACTGGGTTGAAGTTGGGAAAGCTTTGAAGCTTTTCGAGAAAGTGAGTATGCTATCAGTGTGTCCATTATCAGTCAAAAACACTCAATATGTTGTGAGAGAATGTAAATTAAACAGGGAGGAGCCATACACGAAGTATGAATATGTGTTTGTATGTACTTTTTAATGCCTGATGGGATGAAGATCGTCTCTCGAGAGTTGCATTTTAAAGAATTTCGCCGTATTCCATATCTAGGAAACCAGTTAGTTAGGTTGCTTGAACGAATTGGAGCCCATTTCCTACAGACTTCAACTAGAAATAATGCTCACGATCGTTGTGAGGCCATCTACTTCTAGCATTGTTCACACGGCATGCACACTGTTTAGTCCCACTCAAATGGCTTGGGGCCAGGCTGTTCTTAACCCCTCCCCCCCCCCCGATAAAAAGCGAGGATAGAATAAAACCCTTCACGGCTGCCCAAGGATGTATTAGTTAACGGTGGCATGAAGACAGTGTGGAGAAATACAGTCACACCACAGCGCACAGCAACATTCTAGTTCCTTGAAAACCTTTGGTCCACAATCTGATTCAGTCGGCGCGCACAAGCAAATTTATCTTTGTAGTGGCTGAGATTCCATTGAATGGATGAACTTCATTTACCCCTTACCCGGATACCGTTACAGCTTTCGAATGCTGCAGATTTAGCAGTATGGATCTTGCAGTGTGGATCATTAGAAGCTATCATGCCTTGCTAAATCGGGTAAAAATACTCAATAGAAATGAAGGCATTCAGGAAAGGAAATGGTGAGACTGAAGCTGATAAACGTTTTTACTATATTAGGAAAGAAGAAGGGGTAATCGAATCTGTCCCACTAAAGACGACTTTAAAGGGTTGAAATTATCCCGCATGCTCAAGGTCATTGATGAAGTGAGACGCTGCAGGAAGTGTGAAGACTACATCCAGTGATTTAACAACTAAACACAGGTCTCCTGCAGTAGATACGTTAAGTCCGGACGTTGAATTCCCTTTACCTGCTTGCGTATTAAACAACATCATGGATGGTATACATAGTGATACTACATGCAATGATCCAGGCCTCGCAGACACCTGCAAAACGTCTTGCGAAATGAATTACACGGCAAACATTTTGACTCCTAGCATTAATCCAGTTTCTTGTTCTACACTTTGTTGTGAAGATAAAATTGCAGAATTATTTTCCATTATTAGGGGGCTTGAAGTTAAGATATCAAAACTGGCAGTACCTAGTGAAACCGACAGTAATGGTACTTCACCTAGTAAGTTACCAAAAACCGCAAACCTGATAAACTACGTTGCAACTGAAGTATATCAACGTGTAGTGCGCGAGAAGAACATAATCGTGTATAATATACCGGATAATGCACAGATTAACAAGGTCAAAAGCACTATTCTGAATGCGTGCTCTATGAATAACGTCTCGTGCAGCTGCCATCGACTTAGAAAGTCTCATAAAAATAAATCTTGCCCACTTGTGTTGAAATTTGACTCGTCCTCTAATGCTGACATCTTTTACAGTAGGCAAACACTACTGAAAAATACACGTTACCATACGATTAAATTAGCTCGTGACAAGACACCGATCCAAAGAATGACTTATTCTAAAACTGTAAATCCCAGCTCCTCTACAACACCCCTGGGCACCCACACTTCTGTTGAGGCAGAGCAAAAGGGGGTGGATCTTTCTATACAAAGCACACCGTATTCGGAAACGAACTTGCCTGAAAATGTAAGGTCCAAAAATAGTTCAGTGTATAGCCGAACACTAAGAAAGAAATCGACCGTAGATTTAGATTCCTCTGATAACAATCCCTGTACCCCAGTGACAAACTGCAGTACATCACACCCAGTATTCACCAATTCAAGTAGTCTTAATTCCAGGAAGTTGAAGAATGCGGCTACCAGTTCGTCTACGCAGACAACGCAGAATAATAGACTAGTGCCACACACTAATTCACATGCTGACAGCTCGACACCACACCTCTCTCCAGAAACAAATATCCACAAAACCAATAGGTACAATAACCGCAAAACAGAACCCGAACCTCGTAGCTACCTGTTCAAAAAAGTAAACCCTCGCACCAATACAAACCAAAACATTGATACACTTAACTATAGGAAGTCGAATAGTGGTGACGTAATTCGCAACAATTCGAATAAGTTGAGCTTGCTTGGCAGGCCACCTCCACCTATTTACATGCCTACACCCAACAGGGCTGACTATCCAGCGATCAGCAGTTTTGCTGAAACGACATTACCATTTTTTATACAGGTTCACAACATGACCTCAAACATACTACAAATGCTCACCACTCTCCACAGGTTTCGCCCCCCAATATAGATATGACAGCTGATACAGCAATGTCTAATTACTGCCTGGAGCTCACCTTACATGACTCTGGTAATTCCCTTCTTCTCCTTCAACAACCCTCTGTGTCCTTTTCTTCTGACAGCAAATCTTCTTTACGCCCAAACTTATATGAAAACGAAAATTTAATTCACCCCCTCTGCACTTCTAGATTTCCTAGGGCATCTACAGGCATAGACATTTCATTGTCGTCTGAGGACACTATGACTGAATCTCACCACCAGCTACTTCAAGACATAGCTAAAATCCTAAGATATGACTCGGCTAACCCTAACATAGTTCTTATCAATGCCAGGTCAGCTGTAAACAAGATGGCATACATCCAATCCCTGCTACTGATTAGCCAACCTACAGCACTATTGATCACTGAAGCTTGGTGCACAAGTGAAATAAATGATGATTTCTTTCACTGCGAAGGCTACTCATTTTTCAGGAAGAACAGATCAGTTGGGCGGGGTGGAGGATGCATTATCTATGTTAAATCTGACTGCAGAGCTGTGCACTACGATGACCCTAACCTTAATATATGCGATACATTATGGGTGACACTCTACATAAATAAACAGCAAACTCTGTTATTAGGTTGCATCTATCGCCCACCCAACCATGACAGTGAACTGCTAAGTGAAATAACTGCAGCCTTTCATTACACTTCGAAATTAAACTTTACTTATAAAGTGATCGGAGGGGATTTTAACATGCCTGAAGTTTCATGGGAGCCCATCAGTGCTCCTCCCCGCTACAGCAAATTCTTAGATGCTGTTGAGTTATGTGGGTGGACACAAAGTATTCTAAGGCCTACCCGAAACCACAATATACTGGACTTGGTTTTCTTGAAAGACATTGCCTTATCCACCATAGACATCAGCCAACCATTTCCTGGTAGTGACCACAACACAATAATCTGCGCCCTCGATACCAAGCTTCACTCATCAAAATGCTTTACCCTGCGCAAGACATTCATGTGCTTCGGAAAAGCTAGGTGGGATGTATTTCACTCCTTCATTAGAAGCTTAGACTGGGACCTTTTCTTTTCTAGTAGCAACCTAGACACTATCCTAATAGCCTTTTACCAGAATGTAACTATATGCTTTGATAAACTTGTTCCTAAATGTAAAGAGAGTCCAAGACAAAACATAAAGAATTTCATTCCTATAAAAGTAAAGGCTAAGCTGCGAAAGCTGCACCGACAGTACCATAAAGAAAATGACTTCTCGTGTCTTGTAAATATACAGAACATTTATCTCAGATTGAAAGAAAATAACGACAACGTTCTACTCAGACAAGAAAGTGCAGCCCTTAAAGATAGCTCTAAATACACTGCAATCTGTAAGCTTTATCGCAAAAGGCTAAACTCTCGTAAAACAGATATACAATTCATCTTAGAAAATGGTGAGACTGCTACTGACCCTAAAATAATTTGTGAGCTTCTAAACTCCTACTTCTCACGGTCATATTCCCATGATGACAACACGTTGCCACAACCTCTATTCCATGTACGTTCACAAAAAACTTTAGAAACTATCAGCTTTTCCTTGGATAATATTAAGAGAGCAATCACGTCCCTTAAAAGTTCAAACAACCCTGGTCCTGATATGATTCCCTCAACTTTTTTAAAATACGGTGGTGAAGACATCCCTATTCTCTTTCTTAAATTGTTCTCTATCTCTCTATCAACTGGAACATATCCAGATGCATGGAAAACCACGCACATTACCCCTAGGTATAAGTCAGGCTCCCGTTCAAGTGTCATGAGTTACAGACCCATTAACCTAACTTCTGTTATTTCAAGGGTTCTGGAAAAGATCGTGAAAAGTGCCATTTTTGACTTCCTCTCTCAAGAGAAACTTATCACTCCTTATCAACATGGTTTCATGAAGTCACGTTCTTGCACTACATGCCATTTACAATTTTTTGATCACATCTCACAACTGAAAGATTCCAGTATGATCACAGTTATTGTATACTTAGATCTTAGTAAAGCTTTTGACACAGTAAGCCACCGACTGTTAATATCAAAAGTCCAGTCTTATGGGATCCAAGGTTCTTTGTTAAGCTGGCTCAGTTCATTCCTAAGCAATCGGATGCAAATTGTCAGGTTAGGTTCCCACACATCCAACCCCGTTCGGATAACAAGTGGAGTCATACAAGGTAGTGTTCTAGGTCCACTGTTATTCCTGTTATATTTCAATGATATTTGCGACGTTATTAGACATGGCAGACCTTTCCTATTTGCTGATGACATCAAAATAGTATACCACTCATTTAGAAATGAAGTGTCATGTGTATTTGATAGGATTCAGGATGATATTGATAGGGTTCAATTGTGGTGTAACACGTGGAAAATGAAGTTTAACGTTGAAAAATGTGGTGTGCTATGCTCCAAAGGCATTTCATCCGAACTTTCCATCTCCCTACACAACAATCATATTCCTCGTCTGCCGCTTACAACAGACTTGGGTCTAAAATACACTCCAGAATTTAGCCTAACGGAATACGTTAAATTACAAGTATCAAAGGTTAAAAGGCTTTTTGGGTTTTTATTCCGAAACTTTAAAGCGTGTGAATCCAAAATTATGCTGTACAAGTTATGCATAAGGCCCTTACTTGAATTTTGTCCTCCTGTCATGGACAGTGTTTCCGTAAAAGACAGGTGCAAATTGGAAAGCCTACAAAGGGCGTTTACCAAACGTCTAGTAGGTGAAAATCTTTGCATTTCCTACTACGACAGATGTAACATATTTGACTTGGAACCCTTATGGGTCAGACGACTGAAGTTTAACCTAAAAATTACATTTAGGATCGCTAAAGGGCTTATATATTTCCCCCACAATGAATTTACTTTTAGTTCACCTAAGAAATATAACCTTAGAAATAAATCTTCATCTTTTGAAGTGCCCCGCTGTCATACAAAGTACAGATCAAATTCTTTCACTGTCAGATACCGCTGCATTTGGAACCGTCTTCCAACTGAAATTAGAAACAGTCCTACCCCAAAAACCTTCTCATCTCTGCTGAACAAATATTTTATCAACACCGGGTTAGAAGGCGTATGTGACAGACTAAAAATCAGAGATCTAATACGGCACTCCACTGACCCTCACTGTTAGCTCCCGAAATCTGTGATC
Organism: Trichobilharzia szidati; assembly: GCA_944472155.2. Lineage (NCBI taxonomy): Eukaryota > Metazoa > Platyhelminthes > Trematoda > Strigeidida > Schistosomatidae > Trichobilharzia > Trichobilharzia szidati. Next base: position 124,333,388 of record OX235279.1, on the reverse strand, counting down.
TCTATGTTTGACTCTACTTTCACTATGATTGTTTTCACAACCCCAGTCACCTATTCTCAATCAGCCTTAAATTTTAATTATTTCTTCATTCAAATATTTAAAAAAATTTCTTTTTTCACATATCACTGATAACATGGTATTATGAGTATTTCAGCATGCTAAGAGTTCAGTCTCAAGTTCCAGATGCAAATCAACTGAAGACGACTGGTATTAAAATGTCTCTGGAGACTGCCTAATGCTACTTGTTAGCACTGTCTGCCTATACGCAAATTAAGGCCCGAATGTTGGTAGTCTAAATAATCAACTATACGGTGAGTCCTAAATAGTAATGAATCCTATCTTACTGTTCTATAACTATAATCTTGTGTAGTCAAATCTTTCGGAACAAAATATTATAAATTACTACTACTTATATGTTTAATGCTGCATGATTATGCACTGTTTTCCGAAATTACATTTGTTTATATCTAAAATGTAGACTCTGATAGTCTATTTTCCTTATACTTTTATTATTGTTCCTCTCCAAAATACTGTAACAGATGAAACATACATGACGGTCTTCTGAAAGTAGTCACTCATGCCATGACTTCGAATGAGTTGACAAATAAATATTTTTTTTAAAAAAAAGAAAAGTTTGTGGCATATTATAACAGAAATTAAAAGATATATAAAAAAATGAAGCATTTTGCCAGGGCCTTGCACAAAAAAGGTGGGAGGGTGGTGATTGCTAGTCAGCGGATATGATGGTGGGGACATATGAGAACCACCCTTATCTGTGGGACAGCACTCTATTGCTAAGGCTCCTGAGTTCGAATGGCTTCTGCAGAATAAGAGAATAAATAAAATTTAAAAAAAAAGACAACAGAAGTTGAAAATTTGCCTAAAGCTGAAGTTTAAATAACAAACTCCTCGAATGCAAGTACATGGTATGAGTCCCCTACTTCAGAAGGACACCTAAATGTATACTTCAGAAAAACAGTAGTTATTATTAAGCCCTCGCTTTTCTTCTACATAGTTCACGCACTTTGACTTTTGTGTTTAACTCCTATTTAACCTATATAAGTAGGTAAAATTATCATCTTTTTTTCACTTAAACTTTTTTTTCTTTTCGCAAGAAAGACCAGAATTCCATCACTAGAAAATCTCAGGGGGAAATAGTATTTTTTAAATGAAAAAAAACAAAAAAAATGATGAGCCCCATGTTTTTTTTACATATGTTTTGAATTATTAACACCTATTATATACTTCTGCACCTCTCTGTCGGTTTCCTTGTGTCTTCTTCTCTTTTCAAAGGTACTGCCTTAAACGAAGGCACTGAAACATTGCCGCTATCCTCGGAATATTGCTAGCCCACCTGGTGAATAACGGAACCACCTCTATCATGAAATCTGCTGACAAGTTCAAAGTTGGTCTCATATACAACTGGAAATGTCACAATTATGGTGTACTTACCGGTGAATTTGAAGTTTTATGGACTTTCAAACACTCTATGAATCATTTAATTACAATTACTGTTCATTCCGCATCTCTTATATTTCACGTCAGCACCTGTACGAAAATGCTACTTACCTTCCACAATTAACGTAATCGTTTATAATTCCCGCGTGAAATTGACATACCGTATTTTTTTTCAATTACAGTTTTGATTTGATGCTATATCTCATGAATTATTCAGTTGAAAGCATATCTCGAAAATTACCTATTGCCTTATTTGTACATTTCTTTTTAAATATTTCTCTCAAATTTACCAGTATTCAATCTATTTCTAGATTAACAAATCATATATATTCTATGAGTTCTAATTAGTGTACATTTGTTCATGCCTGTAAAAATGGCTGGTTTCTGTTCCAGAAATAAAATTATTATTATTATTATTATTATCAAAGGTCATTTTCGTCCATGTTAGTCGGTTATGTTGGATTGCAGTTCCGTAGCCGTTCGTTTACACTTTGTTTTTACGTTCTGTTGGCATTTATAGGTGATTAACATGTACTGATAGCATTCTTTTGTAAAATAGTACTGTTCTTCACACGAAAATAGCCACATTTTGACGTAGTCTTCATTGAATGGCACTATGTCGAAAGCTGCAGCTTCTACAAGAAATAAACTATTTGTGTAGATGACATTACCCCCCAACTACCCCATCTTCTTCATTCTAGAGATGTTTTGACGCATTCAGCATGAAACACTAATCATTACAACCAATATGCTAAGTGTGTGGCAGTCAGATTAAATGACGCGGACACCAACATAACTAGCCAGGAAACGAGAATTCCTATCAATCCAGAAAACATATAACAAAATTTTATTAAAAATTATTGACAAAAAAAATTTGCCGAGCGAAATTTCAACCAACATGCCGGATAAGTCCAGCCCTTTAAAGCATGTCATTCAGAGTCGTGAACCACTAATTTTTAGAATCTCGAGGTTTCCATCAACACAGCATATGGCCCTAATCGACGTTCAGGAACTACAATAATTAATTTCATGTTTTGACTCAACCACCTTAAATGCTACACCACCCTAATCTCGTCAGGGTAACATTATTTACTGATGAGCATTGTGCATTGTAATGTGTGGAACGCATTTTATGCAACGTGATAGGTGGAGGTGCACATATATCAGTAAACGCAGCTAATTAGTACAAGGTGGATATAGAATAAAGTGTGAGCTTATTACCGTTGTTGTCATCAACATGCCATTCTTCAGTGAGGGACTGTCATATTTTTCCCTGAGTGTGGTCATCACGGCCTGCTTTTGTGATTCATGTGAAACATTCAAGGCTCATGTATAAGGCACAGGGTACTGAGCAGTCGTTTGTTTAGATATCTTACACTCAAGTATGTAGCGAGTAATGCTAGATTCAGAATGTCCACTAATGTGGTATTTTCAGAGCAATACCTGTTGCCTTTTTCAACCAGAAAATTTCCCCGTAAATGCTAAATACTGAAGCTGCTGTATAGGCCATGAAAGATGTGTCTTTTTCTTAGGTCAACGTGCCTATTTTGATTGACCCTCTGTAGGGTCAGTGTATAGTGAATTCGTGACTAATCCACATCAAGACAATAATGAAAGCAAAACACACAGTTAAGAGAAGAGGCTCTTCCCGGAGAATTCACTTTCCTCTCCACCTACACGACCGCATTTACATCCATTTTATGTGAAAGAAGGTGGTAACAAAGATGATGAGTTGTCATAATCGTGGTTTTTAGTGTAGCCAATGAGTAAGAGGAGTTGAATAAATGCATTGCACTTATGCAGCGGGATGAATAATCTAGTGAAGAAGATGTGGTCATCATCCACAAAGAATCAGGGAAAATGTGGATTTAGGTAGGGGTTCTAAAGGAATACAAGGGTTATTCAGAGTCAAGCAACAAGCAAACAAAATTCAGGTCAGTAGAAATCAACAATTAGGTTGTTACCATGATTGTAGTGGTTGCATAATCTTCTGTTATATGCATAGCCTCGGTTTTTCCCAATCAATGGCTAAGGCTTCGGTAGTGCAAAGGAGACGGAAGCGTATTGCCTTTGGCAGGTTATTCTCTTTGTAGGGAGACATTTGCTGAGGTGAGATGACCAGTAGTGTCCGATTATCCTATTCTTTATGGAGCCACTGTTGTGTGTCTGCAGCCATGCGAGATGGTGTTCTTGACCCTTTTAAACGGGATACGCGTCGAATGACAGATGTACCTAACTCCACTGCAAAGCGAATTTTCAGGCCTGTTAAGCTGCAAAACCGTCTAAGGTTTCGGCATGCGCCTGATTTTTTCTTCTTAAGGATAGCTATTATACTGCTTATCGCAAGCCCTCAGTAAATAAAATTATTTTACGACTCAACAAACGAAACAGTCATTGAAATTTAACCCTCCGAAAAGGAAACCAAAAACTAAAGGACAGCCTGTAGATGTTAATAAGCATGAACAGTTAGCATAAAAACTCACAACAAATGAAGCAATGAATGCCATTTTGCAAGTGCATCTTTTTTACGGTCAAGTGGGTTAGTGTGACTGTCTCGGGGCAGTCCTTACAAGCACTTGCTTTTCCTGTATGCTATGGTCACGGTATCAGAGACGCGCTACCGTGGGTTGCCTGTTGGCAGTCGTCTAGTATTCAAAAGTATCTAATCCCACATATTAACCCTCATAAAAATTAGTAGAAGTAGTACAAAAGTTCATTATTATTCAGTTATTCCGAGATATTTCCAAACTGTAGAGCTGCCTTTGAAGCAGTTCATGACAAAACAAGGTTATGCGTCGAAGTGCAGTGAGTTATATAATACTTGAAGACCACCTAGTTTTGGGGACTTTTTCGAAGACTTCCACACATAACATGGTGAAAAGGGATGTGTAATATTTACATGTAAGGCATGAGACCGTTGGAATAGAATCCGTTCATCATGCTATCAATCACTGGAAACAAACTAAGAAAAACGGTTGGAAAAAGTATGACGAAGAATTGTGGTGTACATTGTCTAAGATAATTTGTTTGAACTACAAAATGTTGAGCTCATCACTCACTGCACACTTTCACGCTAGAAATTGACACTGCTTATTTTGGCTGCAGTACCAAATGAATACAAATCATTTAAACAGTGAGAGAAAAATACTCATCTTACAGAGATACACATGGCATTCAAAGTTAAGAAACCGAGTTTGTTACAAACTGCTTTAATGTGGCATGAGAATAAATAGTTTTTAACACTTTTTAGCAATTAGATTTCTCTGTCGCAGCTGCCTAAAGAAAATAGATGCAAGGAAGTAAGTGGGACCTGACAATCTTCATCCAGGGCTTCTCAAGGAGATATCAGCTCATATAGCCAACCCACTGATTGCAATCTTCAAGCAGACTCTCCTAAATAGAGTGTTACCGCAAGACTGGAAAGGCGCTATCCACAAAGTAGGATCAAAAAAATGTTATTCTAACTGCAGGCCTATTAGTCTCACCAGCACCTTAATCAAGACACTGGAAAGAATCATCAAGAAAGCCTTAGCCTTTTCGCCAAAAACGGCTTATTGTCCAGAACACAGAATAACTTTCAAGGAAACACCTCATGCTTCTCGAACCTTCTTACGGCAAGGAAAAGCTGAATCAAGTAAAGGGACAACAGAAAACCCGTCAACCTCGTCTTCATAGACATAGGAAGCCTACTAAACTGGATTAGAGAATTAATTATAGGTAGGAAACATATTTAGGATCAACTCAGAACTCTCCTCCAAAACAGTAGTACGTAGTGGAGTGCCACGAAGCACTGCACTCGGCCTCTCTTATTTATTTTGCACATCAATGAGTTATCTGGTTCCTCGATGGTCCTTTACGCAGTTGATTTAAAAATTTGGTGAGCTGAATAGTGGCAGTGTTGCGTTCACTTTGCACAGAGACATTGCGAAATGCTCAACCATGTGCGTTGAATACACAGGCATCAGTTCCTACGAACTAGAGGGAATATCACTCCCGTTAGTTCAAACTCCTCCGGATTTAGGCATCACAGTAAATCAAAACTTATAACCACAGTGGATTGTCGCGCGGTGGTTGCTCGTAGTTCCATATGTCTATAGGCGATTTACAGAGCCTTTACTAGGACCACCAGAGATATGTTCGCCTCTGTATATACATCTCTGATGAGATCAAGACGGGAAAACTGTATCCAGGCAGCCAGTCCTTCTCTTAAAGGGGACTCACATATTGTAGACAGGGTTCAGAGAAAGTGATCACGTGCGATTCTTGTCATGACTAATTTGTCATACAAGGGAAGACTAAGCAGTTTAAATCTCTTTTCCCTGTCATATAATAATCAGAGAGGAGATTTGATTACAATGTTTAAAATATGAAATGAAGACTGCAGACCTGGTCTACTCTCTCTTTTCCTTCCCACGAAGTCAGAACACCTTAGAAGATATAGGAGAAGAGTTCAAAAGCGAAGCAGAAGCATATGCTCCATTGGTTCCGACATCGTGCGTCGGTGGCACAGTGGTTAGGACTCTCGCCGACCATGCACATGGTCCGGGGTTCGAACCCCTGCCGGCGCACACCCGATATCTATGGTATGCCTGAATTTGGGCAATCGATATCCATGCTGAAAGTTCCACACTTGCACTGAAAATACGGTGTGGAAATCAAGCTGTAAATCAAAAAAAAAAAAACACACTCTCAGAAGAAGTGGTGTCTGCAACCTCAACTGATTCATTCAAGAAGGGTTTAAACAAGCAGAGAAATTTGCTTGAAATGGATTGACGTAGGCCTCAGGCCTTTTACACTCGAAGAAGAAGTCTGAATCTGCAAATCTTGTTTTAATGATCCATTTGGTCTCCGTGAATGCCAGTAGCATTTTCAAGTAGTAACGAAACCATGGCCGGTGAGCTGATGCTTGGAGACTTCTTTCCAGACTTCACTACTAACGATTTTGTAAGTTAATTCGAAATTCTGATTGATTATATAGTGTTCCACACAGCCAAGCCAATTATGGATGTCCGAAATCTTTGAGACACTCGATGAGCAACATGTCATGAACGAAGATATGCTGGCTGAAAATTCGCCCGATGGCATGAAGACTAAATTAGAGGCCCCACTTTCTGACATTTTGAATGGTGAAGGTAAATATCGATTTGTAATATTCCGTAGATACTGCAGACGACTTTTTTGTCGGAGACGAAGTAGAAATAAGTGAATCTACTCCGTTAGGATCTATTCTGCTCGATGACACCGCCAATTCTGATGAATCCAGTGGTTATGCTTCGTGCGTGCAGTCCTCCAAAAGTGCCTCACCGAATCCGCCTCGTCTGAAGACTATTCCGTCACGTCATTCTGCTGTTCGTGTAGTTTCACCTCCAAATACAGTGTCGTTAACTAATTCGCCGCGAAAAATCCATGTAACGCGCATCGATCCTCCCAAGTTTGGGACTCATACAGTTCAAGCGGTTATACACAAAACTCCTCCGAAGACTTTGGACGTAAAAGCGAATCGTGTGCACTTCATTTTACGACCATTTTCTGCAGAGTCTTCGAGTGTATCACTATCATCTGACGCAGTTAATTCCCAGCAAAAAACAAGTACTCCTCAGAAAATATCTTACTTGAATGAAGGTTCACGTGTTGCAAGTAGGTTGATTATAGTCTGTTGTACATCCCACTTTTCAGATTCTGAAGATATTTATGAATTAATGCATAACACTAAACAAGAAGCACTTTATGACCACAATGAGGTTTTACAGTCATCAACATCTATTGGTTCGCATTCGAGTTCGGAATCAGACAGCAGAGACAATTTTGACGATGAAATGACATGCCAAGAATTCTATCTAGACCATGAAAACATCACTACAAGTTCACCTAAGCTGCTAGCTAGTCATTTAAATTTCGATCTTACAAGTCATTCTGAAGATATATCATCTGCCAAAGGTCTTTCCAGATTGTCTGAGATTGATTCATTAATATACAGTGACAGTCCACTAAATGAGTATCGAAAGTCAAATAAAGTTGCACAGCAGCACTTTTTTCACGATCAGGTTAGTAAGCCAATATTACATAAGTGGTAACATTATATCTATCATTAGCTTAGCAAGTGTTTTTGAGTGGTATATGCTCTCATCAGCAATTAAATGTGGGCAATGTCCCTTCACAAATTCATTTTCTGAAATTTTCTTTGTAAGTGTAAGACTAATAATACTGTGATTGAATGCAATCTCTATGTTAGTAGATTAACTTACTGCCGAACCATTTTTACACAAATAATCAATGGGAGGTATGAAAGTCAGGAAAGCAACTTCACATTGCTTTCTCTTTCTTGACTTTCGTTTTGGTGTGTAAAGTTGGTTATTTAAGTTGGTAAATCGTTTCATGTATTCTTCACTGTAACTTACTATAAGTAGTACTGTTTTGAGGACGACGTGGAGTACAAAATTTTCCACGGGTGAAAGCTGAGTTGGTTTGCGATTTCAAGTGATTTATGAACTGAAAGGTCTCAATCCGACCGAGATGGAATCTTCAATACTCATCGACGTAATGTAATATGTTCTGCGGACGACCTTATTCTACTTCCGTTAGAATCATAGAAACATTATTTTCATCGGCCTTATTTATTTCTGTTTACCTAATACGATATAATTACCTAGTACACGACGACTATCTATTGTATGTTACCTGACTGCATTATGGTTTTTACCCTTAAAAAATCGTTGTAAACTGGGAAGGTTAGTCTGAGTACTATCACTGTAGCACTACCGCTAGTAAGATTAATATGCAGAAAATGTGCTATTGACAAATTGTGCGACTTTTCAAAGTATTGATTTCGAGCAAAATTATCGTCTTCTATTACATTAAATGCTGCTTTTTGCAGAAGTCAGTATCTTTCAAGAATTTAGTTCACTAAAGGCTGATATTGGAATGGTTTTCTTAAGATGCAGCTAAAAGTTTGCTAATTATTTCAGGTGATAATTATGGTGTAGGTAAAAGTAGTGTTTAGGTAATGATAAGCCAATCCGTGAATAAGAAACTTAAGAGTTTAACATTCCGGAAACGTCAAATATATTCTATAGTTTCAGAACAGCTTCATTGAAAATAAATGTTTTTATTTTGAGTTGGTAGTAAAAATAAGTGGCCTCCCTGTTATTAGCTGTAGAAGTTATATGTCTAGATTCCTTTAACTGCATTTAATTAAGTTTTTATTAATACGAATAAGTGCAGATTTTAAACAAGTAACAAAGATTAATAAAGCAGCCACTTTATTAAACTTTGTTGCTTTTTGAAGTTCTTACTGGGAAATAAATGTTTCCAATTCTTACAGTACGCATTTAATGGAAACAAGTACAATACGTTTTGAGTAACCAGTCTTCATTGTGGGAAAAAGCTTTGTAGACACCAAGCTGATTCACTTGTATGCATATTTTCAGTAATTTTTCACTGAAATGTTAATATAACCTTATATATTTTCAGCACACAGCCTTTTGAGATCATATTTATTGAAGTCACTTCTGGAGCCATTTTTTGCTTAGAATATTACTATAATTTTTTTCTTGGTTTTTTGAATACAGCTGCACTCACGTATGCGTGGACCAACACGAATTGGACGATCTGAAGTAAGTTGTAGTATGTACTGGTCTCATTAAACAATGAATTAAACCAAAACTTATTTATGGAAGTTCCGTGCACAGCATCGCGATATGTTTTGATATTTGTAAACTCAGTTTCATAGCGAGTATATATATATACATATGTATATATATATATATATATTTCATAGCTTAAATAGCTGTGTGTATAACTGGTTAGAATAATGTAAGTTGCTTCGGGATGCCTGAGTGTTCATGAATATTTATTTCCACTGAAGCATTGTGTGCTTGTAGCTTACGTAACCCACCCAACATCTGAAGCAGGTTATATACTTCATTCTTCCGTTGCGCTGAATTTTGTTTTGCATCTGTGTTTTATCATGGTGCAGTCGTGTATGACCATCGTGAATTTACCGCTCGCTTAAAGGGTGTATAAATAACTGACTTCCTTTTGATATTAGGAATAAGTGGTTAAATAATTTTCGTGGTATGATACAAAATTGTTATCAGTGTTTCGGCTATATTCACTCCTCATGATCTTCCAGATTCATTAAATCCCCATTATTATTCATGTAATTCTTAAAATGAACTGGGTTGAATGTTCACCGTAGAACTTTGCACGAAAATGCAGCAGTTCAAACTGTCGCATCTCATAAAGCAAACATAGAAGGTTTAGCAAAAAAGGGAAAATGCAAATTATGTGTGGAAAGAGAATACTCTAATAGAGAATAATGCAAATTTAATCCATCCAGGTGATAGAGTAAATTCATCCGCCCCTGTCACCAAAAGTATCTATCCGTTGTCTCCTGTTTCCATGAGGACCCCAGCTAGGTAGCCTACACCTTCCTGTTTAGCTCAATCCGGCAGTCTAAGACTTCATAGATAGGTGCCACGACTCTTCGTTGCTTTTCTTTTTCCTACTATGTGTGTGCTTTTATGAAGCCTGGCAACTTGAAATGTTACGATTGTGTACAGAGCTCTGCGTTGAAATCTTAACTCACTTTAGCTGACTTAAATTTATGATCGCTTCATATTTCATGTCCTAACATGACTATCGTATGTTAGCCATTTTTCAGGTTGACTCTTTAATATATGTTTGGTTTGCTTTGGTTGACACCCTGTATTTTGCCTCGTAGATTAAAAAAACCGTAGTTGCAGCGTAAGTATATTTTAATCAACTACACGTTAATACTGATTAAGTGAAACTACGTCAAACTATCATAGATAAAATTTAGTTGTTTTCTGCAGGAGACATTTTGTGTATTGTGCTAATATCTTTATCCTGATTTCCACTTTTTTCGGGACTGTATCTGATCAAAATGAGTTGTACCTCCAGGTAGGCTTCACTAATATTTGAAAAAATTAAGCCTATGCAAATGTTTTATACGTGCGAACATGTTTCGTCAGGCAACCGTTCGTCCTAGTAATTACAGATAGTGCAGTTTCACCTCAAGACGTTGCTTCGTATAAATCGAGCCTAACTGTAATAAAATCTTGGTTCCAATGTATTCAAAGATTTGCCTGTCATTGTGAAGTCGGCTACAATGAATTTGCAACCAAGTAGAAATGTATGCAAATGGCTACGTAAATGTCACGGATACTCTATGTCCTCACGTGTCACAATAAATTGGATAGAAATGTGTGGGTTGGCTTTTATTTGATGTTCCACCTTTTAAGAAGTTTTACGTCTAATAGTTTCAGGATTTTGCCAATCTGTCTGCATGTCTGAAACTCAAGCGTTTAGTCTAAGCTGTTAAACCTATCTGACAGGGTGGACATAACACATTAAAAGTACAAATACAAATCAATTTATGTATTGCCTGTAAGCTGTGTGTGTCTTTTGAAATCGAAACGCCACATTTCAGGCAGCTCCTTGGTTTGCACTAAATAACAGCACCACTACTATCGAAATTTTTAGAGCTTGAAGTTCTGTTTTCCACCCAGAAGAGTCGAAAAAGTCGTCTTAATTATTAATACCTTATTGACGTAAAAAAACAAGTTTAATATTTTTGGACAGGCCATTGCTAAAGTAAGCATATGTGCCGTACAGCAGCAGTGAAATTAAAATATAAATTGAGATAACAATAGATTTTCAATACATGTTGCGGTGACAGTGGTGTCAACATTGAAAGAAAAACATTTTTTTGTAAACGGAATACCAGGTGTGATAATGACTAAATAAATTGTTTATAATTTTGTACATAAATAGGCATGGATTTTATTATAGGGAGTGAATCTGAACGGAATGTTTCGAAATTTCAAGCTTTGACCATTGCAGTGTTGATAAGTATCTTAATGATATAGATCCTTATTTTGGAAAACACTCGCTGATTTCAATGAAATATGATGTTTTCACAATTTCGAATCATGTACTGTTGACAGCAGAAAACTTCTTGCTGTTGTGGTGAAAGTCTCAGTTTTAGGACGACTGTTCCTAGTATAATGCTGAAAACATCTGTTTGGGGGGCGTTTTTTATTCATTTCAAAAGTGGTTACGTATGTAATAATGACTTCTACTTACTTACTGCCTATTTGTATTATCGGAATATCCCTAATCACTTTGACAGGTCATATATCACATCATAAGGGTGTTCCAATTAATGCAGATTAGAAAAAAATATTTGTCGCGAATAAAAGTTTTTTTGGTATTGGTTAGGGTGAACATTGTTTTTCTTGTGTTACTTGTTTGATTCGTTGGTTTTTGGGAATGGAAATGTTGTTTATCAGTTAAAAAAGTAAACTGGTTAGCGTAATATTAGTTATTTGTGTACTTACATGTTATAATATTCCTCTTTGCAGATCAATCATCCTCATATGCTTGTACTCACAGAAGAAGAAAAACGTACATTAATTGCTGAAGGTTATTCAATCCCAACACGCCTGCCTTTATCTAAGCAAGATGAAAGAAATCTTAAAAAAGTTAGACGGAAAATAAAAAATAAAATAAGTGCTCAAGAAAGTCGTCGCAAGAAAAAAGAATATCTAGAGGCTCTAGAAAGAAAGTAAGTTGTTCCTTCTAACCTGCTAAACTTTTAAGATACAGAATTCATTTTTTATGACATTTTTTTAAATTAAAAAGAACTTTTTGTGTTCAGATAATTTAATATTAGTTAACTGTAATAGTTTCACACCTGTCTCTGCTTTATGGTCTAATTAGCACTTGAAAATCTCTGTTATTTCCTTGACGAGCAATGTTAGCTGACTTAAAATCGGGTTGGAAAAGGGCTAGTGGTGGTCAAACCAAATCCACAACAGTTAGATTAAGGAGATTAGGGAGGTTTTGATTTTCTGGTTGGGGTCCTCAGGATGTTAGAAACCGATGGCTGGAAACAACTGGTGTTATGGCTCAAAATCTTCGTTGTCAATGATGGCGCAGATGCATTCACTCTTTGTGATTTATCATATCCAATAAAATTCTATTGTTCTTTCATGTTGCTATTTCTTTACCCTTCACACTTTTGTTTATTATCTCTCTTTTGAATCTGTGTTTACTCTCTTCTCTTGCTTTGCGTGCTAAATGGAGAGTTGCAACTCAAATTGCCGCACCTCTGTGCAAATTTCTGTGTTGAAACCAGTCAGTCAGTCACGTATCATAAGTATATTAAATTTCAGACGTGTTTGATCACTAAAACAGTGTACTGTTCACATTTCCGTTTTAACAATCCATTATTTGATAGTTCACCTACTTTAGATGTGTAAGTTTAGTTGCATTCGATTGATGAGGGGAAATATATACTTCCAGGTAAACTTTGTCAAGTCCATAAAGTGCTTTTCTGTGCAAAAAAATGTCTTATGTGTTAAAATAGACCGTTGCGTTAGTTTACTAATTACTGCATTACGATATCATACAAAGCTATATTTCATCAGGTAATCCTATTGCCGTGTTAAACTAGTTATAAATACTGTGATCAGACAGATTTCCAGGTTTCTTTTTGGTTTTAAGTAACCTAATAATGCTTCTTTTGTTTTCATACAAAATACTTTATCTAATCGATTCTCATTTATAATAATTTTATAAATAGTGAATATCATATACCCAGTGCCCAAATGTTTTCAAACTATTAAACGTGAACTTGGTTTGGACATGTATGCCTAATTTATTGATGTTGGCTTTTAAAATACTGTGCATGTAGTAGAAACTTTTCAGTCTTCCTCCAGTCACGTATTAAATGTTAGTTTTTCAGTAACTGTGCCTTGTAGCTTAAACATTCACATTCACAGTTTAGGTTTTTATGATCGATCATTATCGTTCTTTCGTTCATAATTCAAATGAAGTAGTATTTTTGAATACGAATCTTATTGAGCTTCATTTCTATAGTTCTCACAAGTTTATTCATTCAGTTACTCTTGAGAATCACTGTTTAAACTCTTTTCTCATTGAGAATTTTTTATTTACTATCCAATTTTTCTTAGGTTATTTAAGAAGAACTTTTTGTGTACATGTTTTACACTCATAAATTGTTGGACTGTAGTTTCTTCTTATGATAGTGGAATTCTAGCGAAAGATTTAAAAAGTTCTTGAATTGTAATACAGAAACAGATCATTTTGCAGATGTTTGAAAATTTGGTTGTTTTTTACATCTAGTTGGAGAGTATATGGTTTATATTTGTTGTGCGTGCGTACTGTGTAGTATGGCATTTTTCGTAGTTCAGAAGGTAAAAAATATTTTTTTCTCAATTGGTATTTAAGTAAGCATATTGTCTTTTCGATTATTACATCTTTACTTTTTCTTCTTGTTGAGGTGTGTCCGATTGGTCTATGATTTGGTCTGTTTCCCTACTCTGGTTTACGTGAGGAGTCTATTGAGATTTTGGTCGTTCATTCGTGTTTTTGTGATCACTCCTCTAAACAAAAGTTGACGTTCATGTCTTGAAGCATCTTCTCTTATTTTACATTTAAATGGAGAACAGTAGGTATGGCATGAAGAAATGAAATGTTAATCAAAAACTCGCTTTTTCATGCAGATGACAGTGAGCGACACATTGTGTGTGGGCTAATGAAACTATCTAGCTGAAGAATTATCGGTGAGTGAAGCGGATTTCGAACCGGTGAACAACTGGTTGGAATTTGAGCGCCTAGGTCGATTAACCACAGCTCTACAGTAGATGTTGCTAGAATACAATACTCGTTTCAGAAAAACATAAGAATGAGTCAATGTTTTTCAAATGTAGACCGAAATGTATTGTTTGAACTTTGCTTGAACTGTAAGATATATATATATATATTCGTCTTGCCACATCGTTTAACTAAAATCACCCCAGGTACTAAGTCAATCATATTGCGTCTGTTTAACATGATAGTGTGTCAAAGGCATATATATCTGCCAAGGAAATGCAGTGACCTAATAAGAGAGTAGTGTTAGGAGTACTATGGAATTCAAATAATACCCTGAGTACATTTATATGGCTGTAGTTTTTCGCGTATTTCTTCCTACTTACCGATTTCATCCTTTAATTCCAAGAGGAACATAGGGCTTCAGCCGTGCGTCTCCATTGCGTTCGGTTCTCTGCTGGAGTCTTCACCTGGCTCCATGTCTGCCCACACGTTTTCATCTCTTCACATGACCTCCTCCAGGTCACCCTTGCACTGACGACCAACTCGCCGCTTCCCTCTCGGGTTCCACTAGAGCAATGGTTTGTCTAGTGATGTCACTTTATGGCTTGTTTCCTCAGAGTATGGCCAATCCATCTCCATTTCCTTCAGCATATTTGTTTCACAATCGGTTCCTGGTTGGTTCGCTCATTGCCAGAGATCTCTGTTGCTGATCTTTTCTGGCCATCTGATCTTGAGTACTGAGCGAAGACAACTGGCTGTTAATGAAGGTCTGTAGTTTGTTTGAGATGCTCTTTATGACGCGCAGTGCAAGTCTCTAATCCGTATGGTGAGTAGCATTGACTTCACATTGGAGTTGAAAATCCGGATCTTATTTTTGATGCTGAGTGTTGTTGACCTCCACACAGACTTGAGAGTAGTGAAAGCTTGTCTTGCTTTTCCGATTCTTGCTTTGATTTCCTCGTCAGTTCCGCCCGCCTGTAGTTGAAACGATGCTTCCCAGGTAGGTAAAAGAGGTTGTTTCTTTCAGGTTCCTCACATTTGTACGGATTGTTGTCTGTTGTTGTTGTTGCTGTTGGTAGTGTTGCCCAGGAATCTTCATCACCTCTGTCTTCTCTATGTTCACCTGAAGTCATATCTTCTCTGGATGCTTCTTCTGCCAACTTGTTGCTTTTCGCTTGCATATCTTCCAGTTTGTGGGAAATCAGACATATATCATCGGCGAAGTCCAGATCCTCCAAGTTTTTCGTGTGAGTCCATTTTATGCCTGTTTCCTCATTGCCCACTGCTTGTCGCATTATCCAGTCTATTGCAATCAGGAAAATCATTGGCGATAGTAAGCAGCAGTCTTACTCCTGTCCTCTCTTCGAAGGATTCCGTAAGTTTCCCGTTGTGGATTACTTGGCATGCAGCATTTTCGTACAGCTGTTGGATGAGATGTATAATTGTCGGTGGCACCCCGTAGTAGCGAAGTAGTTGCCAAATCACCTCTCGATCGACGCTGTCGAAGGCCTTTTCAAAGTCGATGAAGTTGAGATGGAGAGGAGCGACTGTCGTTCCAAGCTTTGTTCAATGATGATCCGTAGTGTGCCGATTTGATCAACACATGACTTGTTTCTCCTGAATCCAGCCTGTTCCGGTCGAAGTTTTTAATCCAGGTTGGCTTGTTTGATTCTCTCCAGGATGATGCGGCTTAGTATTTTGCTTGGGATGGACAGGAGTATAATTCCGCGCCAGTTCTTGCATTGACTTAGGTCTCCTTTCTTTGGTAGTTTGAATAAGTAACCTTTCTTCCAATCTTCAGGTACTTTGCCTTCTTTCCACACCTTCTCCAGTAGTGGAGCCATCAAGTTCGCTGTTGTCTCTAGGTCCATTTTCAATGCTTCTGCTGGGATTTGATCTGGTCCTGCTGCTTTTCCAGCTTTTAGCATCTTGATTACTTTCAGGACTTCTGATTTCGTCGGGGGGTTGGTGTTCACTAGTAGCTCTGTCTCTGTTGTTGGTATTGTTGGGCGCGTTGTCGGTGGTGGTCGATTTAGGAGTCTTTTGAAGTGTTGAGCCCAGTGTTTCCTTTGCTCCACTTCTTTGGTGAGTGACTTTCCATTGTCATCTTTCACCGGCTTGATTTGTGTCAAACGTTTGCCCGATAAGTACCTAGTTGTTTGTTAGAGTGTTGCGAGTTCTCCTTTGCCTGCAGCTTGTTCTGCTTCACTTGCCATAGCTTCATAATATTTCCTTTTGTCTTCCCTGGCACTCTTCTTTTCGATTTTGTTCAGTGTATTGCAGCATTCAACTCCTGTTTTTGTTGCTCGTCAATGCACTGAATAATTTTTTGTTTTAACACCCTTCTCTCTTCTATTAGTCTCCATGTATGTGTGTGTAATGAGCCACTGCTTGCCCTGCCTCTTCTTCCTGCCTAGAACTTCCATGCAGGTTTGACTCCACTGTCTTCAAGTTTTTCATCTCTTTATTTTTGTATTTTTAAAGATCAGTATCACTGACGTGTAGTTTCTGGTCATTGTAGTTGAAATAGTAAATTAGCTTTTGTAAATAATTGGGATTTACTGTAAGTTTCTCGGCGTCGTATGCTATAAAGGTTTTTTTTCAGTTGCAGTTTCCACTGTTCAGTGTCAGATTGTTTAACAAGCTAACTCAGAATCTCCAAGGTCCACACTTGCATGCTGAATAACTGGGATTCAGAATAGGTAGTACATGCAAGTGTAACATCGCATTATACATTGTTATACATTTCATTCAATTTGAAATTAATTTGTCCGGTTCACTTCGTGAAGCACCAAAATGTGTTATTCTATTTCGCCTAGTAAAACGTTGTTCGTCACATAGCATAGACATACACGACATGAAATTTGGTGTGCCATCTTTGAAGTACTAGTTAGAAGAATCAGCATTTCTTATACGCCTTGCTGTCAATTCACTACAGTCAACCGGCTTCATTGCCAGATGCAGTTTCTTTAAATTAAGTGTAAATTTTAAGAATAATTATCACAGCGTGTCTATGAGGCTGTTAATGATATGAATAACTTATTAGACACTCCAGCAGAAAGTGATGTCAGAGGTTGGACATTCAATCGAAGTGTATTAGAAAAATCACTTTTTTATTTGCCCTGCATTACAGATACATTGAAGTTGTAGAAGTTTAAATTATAATTTGGGAAATATATCAGTGGTTACCACTAAGTTATTCGAATACCGACTTGCAGTCATCACTCTTCCTTACTGAGTTTGCATAAGCCATTACTTAACCAGCACTGACTTCTTTATTCCTACTAATTTTGGTGACTAACTTTTGGTACAAACTTCCTATAGTTGTCCTAAACTTCATGTATTTTTAGTTTACTGACTGGTTTCAGCATATCTGAATAATTACTCCACTAATCGTAAGAATAGCCGACCAATTGGACATTCAGACAAAACTCCACAGAAGCAATAGTATTGTCTTTATTATACGTAATACCAGAGAATGGAAAATGATGAAAACAATAATATGAATCAACTCAAGAAGAAAAGGATAAGAGGAAGTGTTTGAATAATTCGGATAAAAACTGAAACGTTGCTGCACAATTGTTGCTTGCTACACCATACTGCAAAGTGCTGAATAAATGAACCGTTTATTCTTAAACACTGCTAAGTCACTACTGGAAATATAAAGTTTTGTATATTAATGGTTAAAATTTGTAACTCTCATGAATGTCTGTGTTCTCTTAGCTGAATGAATTTTTATATCAGTTCTTTGTCTGCCTTGAATCACCTCTCAGATACCTGCAGCTTGCACAACTGTTTCATAGAATAAAATTCTTGATTTTATGATCACTTCAGATTACTTGTAATACAATCTAGAATCAATTAAAATTTGTGTATAGCATTGTGAAAAATATTTGCTCCAGGATATTCCTTTTCGCATACCATTGCCATATGATCATCACTATTATTAGCAGCCAGTAATGAGATCCAAGGTGAAGAACAGTAATCACCTTCAATTATGTGAATCTGTGTCGTCCGTATCAGGCTTTTACATGGTGATTTTTATCAACAAATAGATTTTATACAGTGTTTTCTGCATTCCTTAAGATTGACCTCTTGTTTTGTTATACTGTATTTTAGTGCATCCATTCTTTTCTAAATTGATAGGTAAATACTTATTGCTCAAAAATATGTTATTTGGTGTGTGTTTTACATTATCTGTCGTACACCAAGAGAATTTGGCCGCTTTACATTGGATTATTAGCTTAAATCGACTCCACCTGCTTTGACCTGAGTAAGCATTTAGGATCATAAGTCTTCGCAATATATATATATATATATATATATATAGTCTGTAACACCTAATCTCCAAATCTGTTCAAAGTTACTGGGGTGTCCTTATTCAATTTTGAATTTAGTTGAAATGTTGACTATACAGTCAAAGTAAGGAACATATTCTAACTTGTAAGCTTTCAAATACACTAGAATACTTTCTACTAATCGCCTTGTGTTGATTTATTTCATTAACCTGCCATTCAAACGTAGTCTTGTGCTTATTCAGCTGTAAGATTGCGCTTCATTTTGTTGAAGGACCGTTTTATGAAAAGTATGATTTCATAGTGGAATATTTCTCTATGTTGTCACCATATCAATACTGGTCATTACAATGCCTACATGAATGAAATAAAAAAGTATATCAATCCACACAAATTTAAATCGCCGTTATATCATTTATAGTAGTCATATCAACTTTGCTAACTTGCATTCAGGCCAGCTGTTCAACGCGGAGCCTTTCTCTTAATACTGTTTTTAGGTTGTAATGGTTATGATTTTCTCGAATATTTCAGCTACAGAAATTTGTCTCAGTTTCAGTTTATATTAGTCGGTAAAATTAGCTGCATTTCACACTAATGCGCCCCATTGTTATTTCTTTTTATGAGGACGTCAATGTTGAATAGTCTAGCTAAACAATGTTAGTATAATATTGCTCTACACAAGTAAATTTCTAGTAAATTGTTCGACATTGTATAGCTTGGTTAACTGTGTCTACCAGGACTTCATGTTGTCAATAATAGTGTAATATATCTAGATTAAGGCACATGAGGAATTTACAAGATAATGAAGTGCTTATCATTTTTTTAAATCTTTACGTTCCCAGTGGAACACAGCTTCAAGCTAGAGCTTTGAAGTTTCGGTAGCAGTGGTGTTTATTTTTGCAGAATGGGGTTGCTAGCCTCAACCCCAACATTCTCTCTTTACCAGTCTAATTTACTAGCTTAACGAAGTAAAGGAGTGCGTCGGCCAGGTATCGAACCCCGAACCACATGCGTGGTTGGCAAGCATTCTACCGTTGGGCCACCGACGTGGCTCAATTGGTCTAGGGGATAACGTCTTGGCTTCTGAAATTATTGGCCATTGGTTTGAGTCTCAGTTTGAACACCATAACTCACTGGGCAATGTAGGTACACACAGATGACGAGTCACAGTGAGGACGAAGCGCACGATTTGTGGCTTCGTCACAACGATTACGAATAGTCATGAAGTAAAAGTGATTTAGGCGGATTACTTACAAACTTAAATCTGTATGTCCCTAGAACATGCTTGCATTGTAATGAAACCAAAGCAAAACCTACTGTCTACCGCGAACAGATTAGTAACTTTTGTAAAATTGAGTCGGCATAATGGGTTGGCAACTGCGGTTTATGTTTGATACCTATAAAACTCATAAATCAACAATATTTGCAATAATCTCAATATTTCTTGAATTGATCTATTCTTCAATTTCAAAGTTCCTACTAACACCGTGGGACTTGATGGTTTTAATTATCCACGGAGTGTATCAAATCATTCAGCAATATCGTGTAATTCTTTTATCACAAGCTTATTTTATAATGGAACATTTGGTGTATCTTGTTAACAATTTCAGTTGCTTTTTCGTTCCGAATCGAGTGGAGATTCCCACTGGTTCTTTGTAAAAGAATTGTAGTTCTGTCACTAATAGTGCAGACAACTTCACTAAGCTCTCATGGATTCTTAGGATATGTTGTCTCACTTCAAGTAGAAGCACCTAAAATAAAGATATTGCTTACTAAGACCTGATTCTACATAAAATCATCCATATTAATTTGTTAGGTTAATTTTGATTGCTCTATTTATTCCTTATATTTTGTTTTCATACACCTGTCTCTTACATGTAAATAAAAATTTGGTTTTCCAGTGGTTTATGATTCATTTGTTCCTTGTTTTGTCTTTTATTCCCATATTTTGTGTGTGTGCGTGAGTGTGAATTGTTCTATCAACTGCAGTGTTTAGAAATAATAATTACCGTTCATTGTAAGACTGAGAAAAATGAAATCAGCTACTTTCACACTTAAAACTTAGTTGTTCTAACTTTCTCAGCGTATAATTTTCCGATTTTGTTAGTCATCTGTGAATAAAAGAAGGTATTTGCATTCCTAGTCGTCTTACTACACCATCAACAAACTATGAGCTAAGGTGTCAATGTACTTGTTTATATGGCTTGGATGATTATTATCTTCTTTACTTTCACATTACTTATAAAGGTTAATCATGATTGACGTAAATTTCGGTTGTTTTATTACTAATTTCATGTACTTATTATTGTGTCTTTGTTATCACTTTCTTCACGTCTATTTAACATGGGATTCATCTCGGATACGGTGCATTATCAGAAGTTTCCGTAATGTTTACTGATCAAAGTTGCACCGTAGTGATCAGGTGATATTCTTTTATACTGTTATTGTCTTTAAATGTAGTAATATAAACCTTATAAAAGCAAGTCTTCATGTTACACCTTGTAATATTCCACTAGAAGCTCTTACACTACTTGCGGTAGTGTGAACGATTAATTGTTGAAGAATCTTTCTTAGATTGCTAACATTCACTCACAGTAACGTTTATTACCAGTAGTAAGATACAGAGAAACTCATGAGTTATTAGTCATTGTAACTAACTGACTATACATTGTACATTAGCACATTTTGGTGATTAGTTGATTTAATTTGATGTTCCTCTTTCTACATTTCCGTCCAAGCACATTCAGCCGGTATTGTACTTACAGTATATTCTAGTTTGGGTTTCTATTGTCATTGTTTTGTCTGGTTCTAAATACAAACTGAAGCCAGTTGAAGCAAGTAAAAGCAATGACTATGGACAACATTTGAATTTTGGGTGTGTCATGATCATCTTGCTAATATTCAATTCCTTCTGACTAATTTTATTTTATGACTTATTGTTTTTATTAAACAGTATACGTCTCATTTCTACATAAAAACTTGCTCATACTTTTTAATTTGGCTGGTGTTTGCATTTTGTACAGCTTTATTATTTATGTGTTGTCTGCATGACCTTCAAGCTGTTATACACTTATTGATTTGTAATTATGTACATTCATTAGACACACCTGTAAATCCAATGTAATTTGAATGTAAATGCTTTATATACGGTCACAAAGACGGTTAGTGTTAGATATACCAATTGGCCTACTTAACCGAATTATACTCTTGACCTGTCCCATTTGTTTTCTTTATTTTCTGTAAATGAAAAAAACAGTCATGTTCATACTAAGCGATGGTTTTTCGAGCAGTCAACCGTTATTTTACTGTTTTGTGCTTAAAAAAACAGCTGCTGGTTTAAATAATGAGTAGTTGCGATAACATTTGGATATTTTAGATTTTCAATTTCAAATCTACATCGACCACTCATACTGAAACAGCGAAAAACGAAAATCTGTAATGATGTCGCGGAAGAAATGTTACATGGTTACCAGATTATTTGAAGAGGTAATTCTGTGTATGAAAATAGTAGCCATCAGTTATTGTTTAGTTAACTTATTGGGTGTTAAACATCTCAGTTAATTTACACTACATAAGAATTAATGACGTTCAGTTTAAGTTGCAACACACGTATCGTTTGCTTGTTATCGCTTGGAAAGATTGTCTTTAGTTTGTTCGTTTTCCTCTTTCCCTTCAAATAACGATTTGATTTAAGATTTAAGTGTTTTCAAAAATTTTCCTCCATCACACTTGTGACGCATTTCTAATATTGTCATTGTCGTTTATTACTCTATCGAATTTCACTTATGTGTCAGTCAAGAATCATATGTCGTTTTATTTTGGGTAACATTTATATATATTGCAGAATGAATGCTATAAAATAACAGCTGGATTATGGCTTATTTATTAGGCTATAATCCGCACTCAAAATACAGTGTTCAGTTGTATTATGTAGGTAGAAAATAAGAATATTTGGCGAAAGATTTGAAACTTGTTGCATATTGGTTAACTATTGGTAATTTCAGTGAGTGAACTGTTCAATAACAAACTGATTTTGAATCGTGACTATTTTTGTATCTAATTTTTATTTTCATTGACAAAGATTAACCAAAAACTAACCGTTAATTGAACTAAGGTTTTAGCCAAACATTGTGCACACCAAATTCATGACAGTTATCATGCGAATTGTTCTCATATTTGGAGTATTTCTTATGTCATTTAGTTCTCCATTGTATGAGTAATACTGGTTAGTTAACTCTTGTGTTGCGTGTCTGTTGAGAAGTCACTTAAGTATCATCCTTTTGTTGAGTGTCATTTGAATAAACTGCATGATTTTTAAAATTTTTATTCTATTCTCATCATTACTGTTTAGCTTGTATTTTATTCATGTGTTGTAATTTATATTTTAAGAATTTAGACGTTATAGCATTAATGTATACTAGTGTGATTTTTAGTCAATGAAAGAATTATGTGATGATATCCGAACAAATAAAATGACCACTCAGTTTGATTACAAATTTTTGTGTTTTAAGTTCAGAGGGTATTTTGACTACGTCATCATTCAACTACTAGACAAGTCTCAAGATTTAGTCACTTCATCTCCTAATAGGCTGCAGATGTCACCCGAATTACTCACCAAATTTGTATACAGCCAGTGAAGCTAAGAAAGCTAAATGTTTTAGACATTCTGACATTACAATCTATCCACCTTTTGACTTTTTTTCACTGGTCATCTATAAGTTATAATGTATACAAATGAGAGCGTTATATAGTAGCATTGGATAGCATAAGTGCGTAAGTTGAAGAATAAACTACCTCTCCAGTTGTCATCGATTATGGGTATACATAGTCCCATCCACAAAGCGAAGGTCTACCAGTATCTTTATTGAGAATCTAAAGACCTATTGGCATTGTTAATGTCAGGAATGTATTTACTAGAACGACATCCACTAGCGTAACTCTTAACAATTCTTTATATGATCCCCACAAAACCAATAATTGAAAATTAATCTGATAACTGACCCTATTCAGGCAGTTAACCTGGGGTTCTGGTGGGAAGCCGTGACCAGTAGGGTACAGCAGGTTGAAGATGAGGCAGTAACTCATCGAAGAAGACATTGCGAAATGGTCGTGAATTGACAGAAGTTAGAATTCAAAGACCATTGGATCGGGTCCCAGTGGCTCAATGGTCTACGAGCTCGCCTTGTAACCAGAAGGTGCTGGGTTCGAATCCCGGTGGGTGGGTACTGATGAAGGGTCCCAAACTAGGACGAAATAGCCGTCCAGTACTCCCAGCTTTTTTAGTGGTTCTCTAACTGATGTCAGCTCATGATGAAATCCTCCATGCAATCAAACAAAATCCCTACAAAACTAATACTTGAAAATTCTTTATATCAAATTCCTTTTTAAGCTGAAAATTGCCTCAACTTTTACCACTATGCAAACGATTCCAAATCTATTATGATCATGTAGTGGTAGAGATTATTTCTCGCTACAGGATGTTTATATCATCTCAGTATTACTCGTGTCAATATTTCTGCGGTGCACTGCACAGTGTACTCATGGCGGAGTGTTTTTCTACTTGTGTTTATCATGAACTCAAATGCTACATACATATGGAATTTGCACTTTGATTAATTAGTTAGTCAAAGTATAGCTAGATAAGATTTATTATCACTAAACTGGTTAATCAATTTTAGAACAAAAAATATCGATTACTGACGCACTGGATTCTCACATTATACTGTTTCTCTTTCTGTAGAAGGTGGTGGGTGATTTTGAAATACACATAATATTGCTATTTTTATCTCTGCTACGACATCCTCCAAAGTACATAATAGAGTAGATACGATGGTAATAATAATAACATGGATTTTGTGTAAATTCTTTTTACTTTTTCTTTTTGTTTACTAAGATTGTTTGAAGTATATTTGTTTTTGCCTTTTTGTGCAACAACATTTTCAGTGCATAGAAATCTATTTGGTATATTTACTTTGTATGTATTGATCAGTGAAAAGGATATCTCCTCTTTATATGTTATGTTATAAAAACATGCTGAGCTTGAAGTATACGAGTTCTATACTCTTCATCATGTTCATATGTCCAAAAATAAATAAGCACATCCCGCTCAAGCGTAAATTGTATGTCGATATTGTTATGTAGGTGGTTCGCATAGACTAAAATGAATATATTTTTCATGATTATTGTTTTTAGTACATCAGTGCCATTAGATCACTCATTAAGATTTAATGTCGCTCACTAATAATTGATTTCGTAATACTCTGCACTTATTGAATACTGTAAGTGTTTCTTTTGAATGGATCTAGCCGATGGCTATAAGTGGATACCTCTCAGTTGATTATAATAACAACAAGGTGCTTTGGCGACTTGAGTATACGTGTAGTAGTAATGAACATTGTTAACCGTAGCACAAATCTATCTTACGGGCTAAAACGGAAAGATACAAGTTCATTGAAACCGTAAACAAAAAATCAAACGTCTGGTCTCAGTAGAACGGGTACTAAAATTTTTTTGCGCATCTGTTTGGTTTCAAGAATATGTATCACCTTATAAAGAATAAGAAGACCAAATCACAGAAATTAGCCTGCTCAGCAAGGGCTTAATTTGACTTCATCTCAACAAGAAATCTGGAATGCCTTTAAATTATCAAATCTACGGTATAGAAGCCCATTTTGTTTTCGAATTCCACCTACATATGCTTATGTTTAGCTCTATAATATTACAACACAATGAAAAATCAGCCAGCTTCATTGTCATTGGTTTATGAAGTATTATTCAGCTTTGTCATATTGATTACTTCGTTGGCTCTTGGAACATAACTGACAGTTGTGTCTGTTAGCCAGTTGATTTGTAATTAAAAATTAATGTATGACGGAAACGTGCTCATTTCCCATTGTAAAAATGCTTTAATCCTTTGTCACACACCATCTTCACACTAATCTTTCATTTTTGGGTTATGTGATATGCAAATTTTTCAGTCCATATTTATGCTGCTGTTAACCTCACGATAGTGTTATAGTGTGGTAGTTAAGGTTGATGTGTAAATTCCTGACCTCAGTCCGCCTGCATATTTTGCTGACGCATCCAAAACTGTGTCGGACACTCATTTCATTCATTTCTTATGTATGCTATATGTCATAGCGAGTCTTTTATGTTGCGATATCTGACTTTTCAGTGTAGTTATGTTCTCTAAGCTCGATAGTTTAGTTACGGTGACAACAGTTTTTAGTTGTAACTAAGCTGTCTAGCTCAGAGAACACAACTATTCCAAAATCATCCACCTGGGCTACGAATCTTCTCAATCATATCTTTATCAAATCTTATTCATAGTCTGAATATCCTGTTCAGCATTATTCTTAATCCTTGATTTATGAACTGTCTAAGTGGATTACTTTGTAATTTATTTGTCAAATTGTGGAGTGCTAACGTTGACCTCTTTCCAACCTGTTAGCTTCTACTTTCAGTAAGTAATTCATTATAATCACTGTTACATGTTCCTTTTGCGCATTTTATTAATTTTTTTTCCTCACCTTCTTCACACTTGTCAAGTGGACACAACCACTTGGCTTCTTACATAATGAACAATTTTCACCTTATGAAATTTCAAACCCTTACTTCTGTTGTGTCGTTAATTATCACGTAATTTCTTTTTATCCTTACAACCACTTCCTAGTAAGTTTTTTAGTTTATGACTCAACCACCTATTAATCAGTAATAGGATTACTTTTCAATTCTTAGTAAATATACATACAGTTAAACAACCGTCGGAGGTGACTCTTTCAATTGTAATCTGTGTCCATATATATCAACTGGTTTTATTGCGAAAAACTTATTGATTGATGAAAAGCACCGAGAAAAGCTTTATTGAACAAATGTTTTTGGAGTTAAGCTTAGTTTTATTGCACGTGGTGTCTATAATCCTGTACTCAGCGTGCATCACAAATAATGCACTTTATGTCTAATCGGTTCATGTGTAAAAAATATAAGTGAATTTGTTCGATAATAGTAGTAGCAGTAGTTCGAAGATCATGTCATAGTATTTACAAGCATCAAAGGTATGATTATTCGGTCTTATTGTTACTCTTTATTCTAATTGTAAACTTTATACATCTAGAAGCAGCAGTGATGTAATTAATATACCACATGGTTTCATTTGTCAGTAGAATTAACATACACTAAAGCTAAAGTGATCAATTTAATAGATTTTTTTAAAGAGTAAGCCAAGTAAATTGCATTATTTATCTATCATATCTTATTCGTTACAACAAGCTTAAAAATAAAGGTCGTTGTACATTCTGTAATTACAAACAGACGTAAGAAGTTGTTTTAATCGTAGTGTTGCTTATTAGCACTTCACCGAAAGATTCATACAGTAAATGGCTCAATAAGTGTGAACAACTAGTCGTATTAAAATCACTCTGATCATTCAGATATGAACACTGGCTGTTCCATATATAAAATAATTCTTTCCCTAGGTGAGATTTATGTATATGTATTTCTGGCGTACAAAACTGATTTCTAATTCGATTTTGTTTTTGTGTATTATTTTATTGTTTGTTTTGATTTGGTTTGCGCATAATCAATATATAGAATGTCCAACGAACAGGTTATGTGCATTGTAGGCAGTTAGTAATAAATATAAATATCTAGAAATATTTTTTGGACAGTCGAAGTATGGTGGTCAGTTAGCATTTAATGGTATTTGGTGATTTTCTGAACAATGCTAGTAAGCTTTTGTAGACTGTCAATTTTTACGTCAACTTTTAGTTAATTGTAGAATTCAGCCCATCTATAGATTTTTAAAGTCTTTCTTTACCAATCAGTATACATAGTACAGTCACGTTGTTATGGTTAGGTTTTTTATAATGCTAGTAGATTTTGTCGATATTCCCTGCCTTTTTATGCAGAAATGTTGATTTAAAGTGTATGCGTTAACAATCTGGCGCTATATAAAGATATCACATTCACTAATAATCCTTGTTTCGTTCTTGGATGGAACATCAGATTACTATCCCTGAGAAATTAACGCATTAATTTTTCATTTACTAGTAATTTTAAATATATCTTGAGCGTGTCGTATGTCTTGTTTAGTTGCTGTAACTTTTTAAATAATTCATTGTACGTACCATTTCCTTGACATTTAAAAAATTTTCCCTTTCAGAGTAAGTATTTATTCACAAGAAAATATAGACTTGAAACGCCGTGTTGATGGGTTGGAAAGTACAAATCGTTCTCTGTTGGGTCAACTCCGTCTTTTACAGCAACTTGTCAGCAAGTCGAAATTGAATAATGCTTCAGGATCGTCGAATTCTACTGACTTACACAAAACAAGTCATCAAAATCGTCTGACTACCAACTCTAGTGGGAACAGTGATTCTGTTCATGGTATTAATCACAGTAACGGGTCGCCATCTACTTGCTTAATGGTGTTCGCCTTGTGTTTTGCTGCTCTTCTTATTGGACAGCCTTCGGGAAACGAAAATCAAAGCTCGTTGAATTCAGGCCTAAGTTACACACTGAGTTCCCAGAATTCCTTCAATTCATGGATGTCTCAAGTCCCTCAACGACTAGTGTCCAGTTCATTATCTCAGGTAATTTAGTGCATATAAATGATTTTAGGATTTTAAATAAACTTAGAGTATGTGCTTATTTACATAATGTATTATCCAATTTTGTTAGATATCTGGTTATAAAAACAATTTGTTTATAATAAATAACGAAGTTTGCTATCCAACTAGGGAATTTTTTAAGGATTTACTATCTCGTCGTATTGTATAGACTATGCAGCACTTGACTGATATTTTTAACACAGTATTTATGATCTTAGCAATTTTCTGACAAATTAGGTTTTCAATTTTATCAGTAACAGTATTATTGTGTACGAACTGAGAAGATAACAAATCCTGTAAATTTGTATCCCTTTACCTCTCGTCAAACATTTTATGAACTGAACTTAGAATTCAGTTTGCAATCTGCAATTTCCTGTGGATAAGCATGGTTTTCTTAATTTTCCTTCTAGCTTGGTTACGATTTATCAAAACAGTCCCGGTCAGCCATATACACACATGATCCACACAATAAAAATACTTTGATGGATGCTTACACTACTCAGTCAATTAGTGATCATCTGCCTTCTGGATATTCGTCGCATTCAAACAGTCATCATCATTCTCATCCCCCTCCTTTCACTCAAAAGCCACAAGGTGAGTTGTTAGAATTTCTTATCATCATCATTATCTCTTGATTATCCCAACTGACTGGTCATTTCACTGTGTGTTTGTATGTTACTTGATGTGAACTACTATATCTGTAATTTCCTTGTAATTTGTATTTCTAACAATTTTTTGACATTTGGGAGTCTTGGATCCATTTGTCGTTCAAAACCAAATCATCACTGATTCGTCTTAGTTTGATAATAGTGATTAGGGTGATAGACCTTTCCTCTAGCTTTTGTTGCTGAGTTGGTTAACTCCACTAGAACTGAAATTGGCTGCTCATATAACTGTTTAACAGTTCAGTGGTTAGACACCCTAGTAGCTGTTAAATTGGAAAGTGAGTTATTAAATTTCAGTCATAATGTGCAAATTATCGCTATTACGTGTAGCAAGTGAAGTTATCACGGCTTAATTCATTTACTCCCTCTCTCCCTACTAATTGAGTTTATTCATTTAACTACTTATTTGGTTATTGAATGTCTTTGTTAACTCAGCTTAAGTGGAATACGATACCGCTTCGAAAAGTTCTAACGCCTAAGAGGTTCACCATTTACCCTTTCATTATTTATGATCTGTAAGCTTTATTGTCTCACTAAAATATTTTATATGTACATAGTTCAACGCTCAAGACTTTTGGGTGAAGCTAGTGAATTGGAAGATTGTGCACCAGTTCAGTCATTCTGGTCTTATTTATTCGGTAATCCAACTTCAACCAGAAATCAAGTTTGTGGTCGGAATACTGATTCATTCAAGAATGAACTTCATCTTATTGACGCCATGGAACAAAGTCTATTAATGACATCATCAAATAATGAAACAGGTCGTTCCGACTATTCAAGATATAATAAAACCAAAAACTCACTTCAGTTTATTTGGCCTCCTGTGATAGAATCATTATAACTTCAAACTAAATAGACAGATACTGTCATTATTGTGTCTCCTACATGAAATGGTTCATATCAGCTTGGTGATAAAATATGTGAACTATTTCGCTATGTTTGTGATGCTCTCTAATGTCTTATTGTTACTGTTTATTGGGTCCATATCTGTGTTTGTCTATGAAATAAAATTTAATGCATGCTATAAAATGGTTAACACTTGATATTTATTTCAGTCATATTTTTTCAACTTTCTGGGAAATTGGTCAGGTGTTTTGTCTGTGACTTGTAACCTTCGTCACTTCTTTATTTCTTTTGTCAACCACTTTGTAAATGTAACCTCATGGAATTATTTCCACTATCTTCGTGTTATGTCTTTCTTATATCATATTTTGTGATTGACTTCTGGTAAATAATCCTTATTTGTTATTGATATGTTATTTTTTATTTCTCACACTTTAACCCCCTTAGTTATAACATTGTGTTTGTCATCTGTTAATTGTAGGCGTTGAGTTATTTATTGGCAAAGATAAATTGTCATACTGTGACATTACTGATGATAAGCATGTAACGGAAGGCCTTATTGTTGTGCCAGATTTTGTATATGTATATTTTTGCATTTATCTTATAATATGATGAGTCTTTTGTAAGGATGTTTGATGATTTATATTACACTGTGAAAATTAGTTGTGGAAGACATTTGTGTGTAATTAAAAATGGTATAACTCCGTGTGTGTGTTTGATTTTGGCTGTGTTTTGGTTTTGATCTACGCTTTTTTGTAAGTGTTTTAATTTAAAATAAAAACGCTTATCTGCTATATCGCAGTGTTTTCAATTCACTATAAACTTGAGTTTATTATGATATGGTTTTAATTCTTCATCTGAAGTGTATGGGTGGTTATGAATCAAGCTACAAGTAGTTTAACTTCAGTTGTTCATCAGCAGCCATTTGTGATAATACTTTCTTAAGTCACCATTTTATTGTTGAATTTCGTGTAATTGTGTCTCTGATTTATTAAGCGCACACTATCAAAACTTCAGTTTCTAGAAGAAAATTACGAAAGTGGATATGTAATTACATCGTCATTTCATGATAAGAAATTTCATTCATCCTAGTGATTAATTTGTTAGTTAACTTTTTGGATGACTTTTTTTTGAGACTAGTATGAGACCCTGCGTAGCACAACGCTTTCTATTTCGTTTATAGTGACAAAAATCTCGTCTGTCTAGGAAACACAATAAAAGAATATCACAATCAATTGTGTACAGCGTTTCTCAATGCAGCTTTTACTGGTTAACTTGGTTCTTTTGTGAAAAACAAACCGACTTAGTACTTATACTTCGAAACTGCCATTTGCTTATGCGTTGAGTTATCGAAGAATTATATAATTATAATTACTGTTTGCTGTCACATTTCTCTTCGTTAAATGAGAAATTTATAATCCACTTTGTTCAACTTGAATAATGCTCACTATGTTGCGTATCAACTTCCTGTTGACAAATTTGATCTCATATTTCTCGAGTATTTTTCTGTAAATTTCGTTGTATGGGTACCAGTTTTAGGTGGGATATCAAGAAACATAAGGGCGTCATCAGCTTAACTGTGAGTCACACTGATTGTTCTCAATTTCAGATCAGTATTCTTTCAGGAACACAGCACATTATTTACAGGTCTGTTTTTAGTAGAAGAGGGATATTTCAATTTTAAACAAACTTTAGTGATCCTAACCAAAGAATTTGGGATGGAATGCCACAGTCTTGAATATGGCCTTTGTGATGAGCTGTCCACTCAGAGAACTTAATCGCTCGTTGTTATTTTTGAAGCAGGAAAAGATGACCTCTGCAGTATCTTTCTTTTTTGTCAGTGAATACACTAATATATGTTCAGAAGTTCATACCTTTCAAATTATTAAATGCTATTGGTTGATTCGGAAAATGTATAGTGACTGATACTATCTACCTTAACAGATACAATTAGGGAAAATATGATAACATACTTTCGACTAGAGTGGTCAGCACCAATAACTGCGACAACACATATTGGAATCATTTACAACAGGTATATGGTTTCTTATCACTGCAAGTGTGATTTATATATCTAAATTACGAATTCATAGGACATTGAATTCCGCCTCTAGCGGCAGTATAGTCAACGAGGAAGCTTCGTAATATGAAGGTCTTGATGTGGTTGCTGGTAGGGTCGTGAGTGCGAACTGCTGAGATAGTCCGAAACAGTTTTCCAATGGTCCTCTAGCTGATGTGGATTGGTAACGGGTGGCACACTGAAATATTTCCGGTGACACGTTTATAGTTCATGAACAATTAATTCGCATAGAACAAAAAAACGTAAGTAATCTTGTGTCATTTGAATGTATGGATAGACGACTGGAAAGAACACTATGAGGAGCAGTTTAGTTGGCCTACAGCCACACTTAACCTGCCGAACATCCAACACCTCCCTGAATGGGATATAGTCACAGGTCCTCCGTCCTTAACTGAAGTTACTAAAGCTGTCACTAATCTGAAGCAAGGCAAAGCAGCGGGACCTGATGGAATGACTCCAGAGGTATTTAAGTACAGTGAAGACAGTTTACTGTCTGCATTAACTGAGGATCTAGGCAGCGTCTGGGAATCAGAAGAAGTCCCATCGGGTTGGTGTAAGTCACTGATCATCCCGATATACAGGAAGGGAGACAAGTCTTCCTGTGATAATCACAGTGGGATTAGCTTGACTGATATAGTAACTGAAGTCTTAGGCTCAATAATATTGCGTAGACTAAGTGGTTCTCGGGAGGCACAAACACGAGAAAACCAGGGAGGTTTTAGGCCAGGAAGAGGGTGTATTGATCATATCTTCACCCTTCGACAGATTCTAGAACATAGGCATTCCTACCGGCGTCCAACAATCATTATATTTCTTGACCTAAAGGCGGCATTCGATTCTGTTGACCGAGAGGTACTCTGGCGATGCTTGACTGTAAAGGGAATACCAAGAAAATACATTGCACTGATTAAGGCACTCTACTCGTACTCATGCAGCCATGCTACCAGGGAATAACCTCGTTGACTTAGGATATGCACATGATATAGTCTTTCTAGGCGAGGACTCTGACAAAATGCAGAGTCTTATGAACACCTTGAGCAGCAATCTTCGTATGTTCGGCATGCAATTCGCCCCTGTAAAATATAATATGATGTTGCAGGATTGGACTACGCCAACCCCTAGATTAGAAATAGGAAGTGAAGTGGTAGAGTACGTTGACCGCTTCACTTACTTGGGAAGTATCATCGGCCCCAACGGGTTGATCTCTGACGAAATCTCAGTACGAATACAGAGGGCTAGTTTCGCATATGCCAGTGTACGCCGTCTCTGGCGTAGACGTGATATCCGACTATCGACCAAAGGGCGTGTGTACTGCTCATCAGTCCGCTCCGTCCTCCTTTATGGCTGTGAGACCTGGCCATTGAGAGCGGAAGACATGAAAAGATTATCTGTGTTCGATCATAGGTGTCTGCGTTCTATCTGCCGTGTGAAGTGGTATAATAAGGTGAGCAATATTGAGGTTAGGCGTTGAGTGCTAGGTAAGGCGGGGAAATCAGTCGACGAGACTGTGAAATTACATCAACTGAGATGGTCAGGACATGTGTTACGTATGCCTACTCATCGCCTTCCTCGACGGGCAATGTTAGCTGATATATGGTCAGGCTGGGAAAGAGCTAGCGGTGGTCAAACGAAAACATGGCACCAGTCGATGAAATCTACAACAGTTAGTCTGAGCCACGTAGGAAGGTTTAGACTTCCTGGTTGGAGTCCTCGGGACGGTAAAACCCAATGGTTGGAAACAATTGGTGACATGGCTCAAAATCGTTCTCAGTGGCGCAGATGCATCCACTCCTTGTGACTAATGATTTCCAATGAAACTGTTTTGTTCCTCGTTATTACTATTCCTTTGTCTCACACCTCTGTTTACTGTCTCTAATATACGTTTCTCCTACTTTCTTCTCTTGCTTTGTGTGCTACAAAGAGGGAGTGTGGCGACTTGAACTGCCGCACATATGTGCAAAGTTCTATGTCGGAAACCGACCGATTTGAATGTGTAGTGACTGAAAAAATGAATGATATAATAATCAAGTTTAGGTGAAAGACAGAATGTCATATGAATCTGTAATTTACATTCTACGACACTGAAATAAGTCTAGGAGTAGAGTAAACAGATCACAGTGAATTAACTTAATACTAAGCAAATAAACGTCTAGCCCACCTCCAGATACTTGAGGTATTTGGAGTTTTGTTTAAAAGGACACCGTGCAATTAGGCTTGGACGCCATTGCGTGTTCCTCCTTTGTTTTAGTAACACTCGCATCTACAGCACCCATATTTGAGCTACATTAGCCAGATAAGTTCTGAAAATTCTATAAATAATCTTGTTGAAATTATTGCTCATAAGAGCATATTAAGAAATAGCTGAGTCTTTTTGATTTGTGTTTTGCTATCAGTACTCGCAGTTCATGTAATGTACTGATCAACCGAGTCATTAAGCGTATTGATTTTGGCGAGGCTGCGCCAGTGTAACACATCAACACCACAACTAGCATTTAACCATTGATGATCCTGATTATAACTTTTTGCCCTATCTTTTGCTTGGTTTATCAGCTTTTATAGTAGTTGAATCACTTTTCATTTTCGCACAGTAGATTTCCACTTTGTATTTGTGCTTACACTTGTTACTTTTATAATCCGGTATTTCAGTATATTTGCTCGCTGTAACTTCTCTCTCCATCTCGTCTAGTTTACTAGCCTGTGTTAGGTCTGGGAAAAGGGTAAGGCTGGGTGTGGGGCTAGTGACCCTACCGTAGAAAATCAAACGAACCACTACAAAACTTCAAAGCACAGAAAAAACCACTGCCGTTTGAGAAATGAAATCACGTGGGCTAATGAAGTTAACCAAGGTATCTTTCTCTGAAAATAAAAGCAGGCAGGAAGACTTGGGATATTCGCACAATGACCGAATCTGGAAGGCTACTCAGACTGCCATAGAGTTGAAAAGATATGATGTAGGGATACTAAATATCCGTTAGAGAAGATGGGATGCAAGTAGATTCTCCACATTGTTAACCGGAGAGTCGCTAATCTGCTCCTGTCACTGACCTCAAGCTACTGCTATATTAGATAACGATGTCTCTGTCTGACAACAGATCAACACACATGGAACTACTGAAAAATATTGAGGGAAACCATGGAGGATAAACACGGAAAAAGCTGGGCTGATCACCACAGACGACAGTTGGACAGACCACCAACTTTAACTCGTCCAGAAATATCCTTAACAGACAGAACTGCTGATGAAGGACTGGGAATACGTAAGGAGACCGCTGAATGATATCACATGCTAAGCTCTCAGGTGAAAGCTGAGTAAAAAAGAAGGGTTGGATGTCCGAAGGTGAGAGGGAGCAAACCATGTGAGCAGGAAATGTAAGCAGTTGTGAAGACATTTGGAGTTATGGCGGAGTAACAGCTGCTGTGAAGATGTGCTAATGTTACACTAGGAACTCAAGGGAATGATAAAAGCGTAGCTGTAGGTAGTCCTTCAAAATTATTGGACACAGCATTAATCACTGAACATTGGCTGCTGACCGTCACTTGTTCAGCTGAAGGCTTACGGTCAAGCATCTACACTTTTCGACACGCTGTCGTATTACGTTCGTTCGTGCACGATCCGTAGCTAGTCAAGCAGTCAACTTCGCACCACAACTTGATCCCGAAATATACTTTGTAATTCAGACGATCAATTTGGTGTTTTGCTTTGTCTTTGGTCTACGCGGAAAGAATACTACAGAAGTTGTGGGTATTATTATTATTATGCATTGTTCTATCCGTGAACGTCACCATCCTCAGTCTCTAAAATAGCTTGTCTTTGAATTCTTGAAAACAACTTTGCTGTAAGGGCGGTATTGGTGCTTCAATTCTGTATACACTAGGCGTTTGCTTGGTCCTCGTTCAGTTCACTTTGAGGCGTACATTTTTACAAGAAACTAAGTCTAGCTCAGCCATTGTTAGCCTTCTAACTCATATCATAGAAGACGTTCCTGTTGTTTTTGATGATCCCTCTCCGAACCTATTTCACGATCTGGAAGTAGTCTTAATCAAGATAGTTACAGTATGAGATCAGTAAAAGGCACGAAGACTGTTCCGAAATGTTCACCTTAGAGATTTTAAGCTCGCAGTTGCTGCGCCAGACGGAACGGTTAGTTGTTAATCTCACAGTTGAGACACTTCCCTGAAGCAATTGTAGGTGAAAATATTACCTTATATGGTGCAAGGAATTTTCACATTCTTTCACGAGTCACCTTTGATAAATGAACCTGTCAAAGCAATAGACACTAACAGACCAGTCTTATCTGTTTCTACCACACTAGTCAACTTTTCACTGATCGCAAACCTTTAACAAAGCCCTTCATTCCATGACAGTTCGCATGAACTGCACGATACATTTACGTCAGATACTCATCCTCCTTCTGATACGATTGTCCTTGTGAAACATTGTCCCATATTTGCATCAGAAGCTCCTCTAATTGCTGACTTCAGAAAAAAGACATGAATTCAGACTCTCGATACGTATGTAGATAACTACAACCAAGTGAAGATAGGGTGTTTACCTCTTGGTACATGTGCCTCAAGATCATTGGTTCATCTGTCTTTATGACGAACAGTACTTAAATCTCTTAAAAGCTTCACCCACTCTTGTGTACGTGCACTTGGCCTACGGTTAACCGTGATAAGTAAAATTAAATGCTCTCTTGAATACAATGTCAACGCTCAGAAGTGTATGAGGATGACATCAGTTCACTGGATCATTCGCCACATATGAACGCCATTTAAGCCAAGTTCATCTGAGCACATTTGTTCCACTACCTAATTGTAATTGCAAGTCACATGTACTGACATGCGCAGGCAACTTTACTCGTTAGATAGAAGTTATCTTAAGCTCAAAACTTCCAAAGGAGACATGCTGTACAGTTTGTATGTCATTCCACCTTGACGACCAGCCGACAGCAACAATTTGAACCTGTATCCTTCAATAATAATAATAATATTTTCCTGTTTATGCAGGAACATACCAATTGTACAAGCATAGATAAGTCATTATATAAATTACACATATTTCGATGTATGGTGAATTTACAGTTTGGTTGTTCTTTCTAACATTAGAGTCAGTCGAAGCAGTCTGCTAAATAGCCTGTTTGTGTAACATATAAAGAGATATAGAAATATTATCTTCGCGTTAACAAAAATCCCAGGCATCAGATGAATGTGCTACAAATATCTGGTAAAAGTAAAGCTTGTAGTCAATTCTCCTACATAACTTTGTTGTGAACAGCATCCTTGACTTAAGGTTTATTGATGTATTATGTTGAGATCAGTGATATGTTTATTCCATTTTTTCCGAAGTCTTAGTTTTAGAACAGGGAAGAAATTTTTTTCGTGGATACGAAAACTAGATAAGGCTTTATTGGATTGTTTTACGGCATCAAATGTGGCCGAGGTCGATTCCAGAACTCACCATTGGCGCCATTTGTGTCTGCAGGACAGACTGTACACGTAGGTTGAGTAAGACATTGAAAACCAGTTGCTTCTTTA
Source organism: Trichobilharzia szidati (assembly GCA_944472155.2). NCBI lineage: Eukaryota > Metazoa > Platyhelminthes > Trematoda > Strigeidida > Schistosomatidae > Trichobilharzia > Trichobilharzia szidati. The sequence goes on along the minus strand of OX235279.1, from coordinate 124,296,262 downwards.
TTTCTTATCATGAGTACTCCTTGTACAGAATGTTGATCAGCGTCTTCAAATGGTAGCATGGGTAGCAAGAATCTGTTTAACTAGATCCACAGCATATCCTATATGCTGATGACATGATTAAGCGTTTTAACCAACAACTTAAAGTTTTTATAATGGCTTACGATAAAAATACATGAACATTCTTCACTGTCCCTCCTGATAAAGGCTGATTAGTTCTTTCCACCATCGAAGTCAGTATTTAATAAGCACATGCAGGAGTGGTTTACAGAACTACACAGCATATTTCTGGCGTACTTGTTACTTCACAAGGCAGTGAAACAAGCTCTTATGGTTCTCACGGCTACTCTCAAACAACTCTATCTCTTGTCTAAATCAAGAAAGTATTGTTTGATTCTGGGCATCAGGAGTGCACATACGTTTTATGTTGTAGGGCTGTGTTTAACTTTTTGCAAGCGTCATGTGATGGATCATTCATGGTTAACAGCAGGAAAGAAAGTTTCTTCATCACTGGCCAAACAGTACCTCAGGAGAGAGGACCCACTGATCACCGTAAAGCAACTTATACGAGCGGCTTTATTGCATATCTCCTCTAATTTTAGCAGCGTAGTCCGTCACTTTGTCAGTTCTATGACAAGTCATATTTTCTGTGTGGTTTTTGAGTGAAATTTTGTGCCAAATTTTTCTTTCTGATATACAAGTTATGGACGGCATTATATTCTTGAATTACGCTACATCTGATCCACTTTTATTAAAAAATGTCGCATGCACTCATGTCCGTGCAATGAGATGGGACAAACGGCGCGGTGAGTTCAAAAGTAGAACTTACACTTTTGAATTTTCATGAAATCATGGACGGCAATCTAGAGCCATCATTTTGTGGACGAGTCACGAAAACAGTGCAAACCGTTATTGTGGCCTAACATAACAAACTACAGAGACGCAGTTTGCAAATCACCTCCTATTCAAGATTTTCATGATAGAGTGTAAGCTTCTGTGAATATGAAATATTTATCTGCTCAGACAGCTGTGGTGTCTCTATTGCACCGTTACTCATTCAATGGGAATTCGGTCTTACTTACAGCCAGAAGGAATTTACTGAAACAGGTGGACAGGTGATGGATGAGAAACCGCTGAATAACTTACTGTTCGCTTCGGGAAGGCAGTGAATTTTTGCACGCGCTTGTTTAGTTTTATCCTGTGTTGTGTTGTACACCACAAAAGAAGAACTTTAACTCGAGATGTTATGCGTGAATTTTTTTGCAAATGTTATGGTACTTACAGAGAGTGCGTTTTCCTAGCATTTCGGTTTTCTGGTTTCTCGTAATTTCATGAAATTGTAGCATTCTTTATTTTGGTTATCTAATGTTGAGCGACTTTATGGCATATCTTCTCAATGACGCTTGTCGCTATGTTGCTATTGGTTTCAAGTGGCCTTGGTTTTGGGGGAAGATTTAACTGATGTAATATTGTGATTTCATAGACATAACTCAGGCTCATACGTGAAAAAAGTTATTATCCTGTAATAAGGAAAAGTTGTTCAGAATGTAAAGAGGACGTTATTTTTCAGTTTATTTGTGTATATACTATTGTGTACCGAATTGCACTGAGTTCTTAGTGCAACTGTATGTAACTGCATTTACATAAAGTGAAACATTACGAATGCTCCTGTTTCTAGAATAAAAAACATCATTACTTTCATCCAGTTTAGTAATGAAAAATGGAATTTCTTCCACGTCAATGTTACTTATTTGAAGTTGTAATCTGTGTAGGCCCTTAATTAAGGGCCTTTAAAGGAATAAATTCGGCATGTAGAACTCCTATGTAAACCGAAAGTGCTTTTAGTTTACTAAATCTTACTGACTTCCTGTGTAAATTTGATCTTTGTCAAGTGTTTATTTAACATCTGCTGGAGTATTCAGTAAAGTAAAAGTTGTAGTGTATAATTTCAAGACCTGTTGTAGTCATTGGTATCGCCAGGATACCTCTTACTCGTTTTATGCAGCCGAAATATACAAATCTCGCTTTACTGAGGAAACACTATAATGCCTGCAAAAGTATTGCGTCAGTTAATGAGTTTCATAAATTCCACAGAATGCTTTCTATTCAGTGATTGCTGTTTGCGAATTATCCGAGAAAAAACATTTCCAATTGGGATGTAACACAAGGCTGAATTCTGAAACTGTCATCCTTATATCATTTCAATCCAATCAAACATATATGTTCGTTTTTTAATAACAAGACTAAGTTACCTTTTGTAGAGGCAGATTATGAAAATATACCTTGGTCCAAGGTTGCACAGCACATGCACCATCTTCACCCATGCGTTATATCAGCATTGCTCCAAATGCCTTGCGCACTGGTTGTATATATTTACTAGTGCAGCTCAACGCCTAATGAAGCACTGAGGCTCAAGGACGCAGAAGTCTTCTCTCCACAGCAGGATCCTAATCAATGATCTGACGCTGAACATGGAATTAAGGTCTCTGACGAGACATCATGTGTGTTTGGTGCTTCAGCATTGGGAGTCACAGGGCCCTTCTCACCAGGGAAGATCTATTGAGGACGTCGTTTTTTCCGTTTCTGAAGAGCCCACAGGTATCCTTAAATCTCTTACAGGAACAAATTGGTCGGTCATGAGGTTGGAGATACATTCGGCCCAGAAAGCAAAGGCACAACTCAGGAAACCATTTTCTTACATGAACCTTAGGAATAAGAAATCCAATGGCATAACCAAAGAAGACCAGGGGAAAGCGGAAGAATTAGAAGACTACTTCTCCAGAGTCTTCACACATGAATGGTAATTCTTACTGCTACAAAACCGGATTTTTCTGCTCCAAGGGAAGACTACAGAGATACCGTCAAACTCCACAAATACATTGTATCCCTGTCCTTAAGGAAACTAGACGGTTTGCTTCTCGTTTTAAGACATGGAGCATTCGCACTCTGGGTACGATGCGTAGCATTGTCATAAACTTGTTTTTCAAGTGGCCTTTGTTTTGTGTAAAGATTTAACTGCTACAATATTTCCACTTCATAAAAATAACTTGGGCTCATACGGAAAAGAATATTATTGTCTAGGTTGAAATAAGGACAAACTGTTCAGCACGTCAGGAAGAATTTATTTTTTAGTTTATTCGTATAAAAACTACTGATCATCGAGTTTCATCGCGATTCCAAAAGATTATGGATGCCTTCCCTGCCTTCCGCATAAGAAAGTTAATTACACAGGAACGACTTCACAAGACTCTTCATGTTAAGTTTAGTAGGGACAAATATAAGTTTTCCTCTTCAGTGTTATGATTTAATTTGTGAACCCTATAGGCTTCCACAGTTATACACTTGGCAAGAAGACTTCATACCGAAATCAAAAGTGTACATATTTTACTAAATCATTAATAACGAAGTTAAACTGACAAACTTCGAAGTGAATAGAACGGACCAACTAAACAGTAAAAGAGGTGGCGTAGTCATCTACCTCAAGAAATGTTTAATTAGGCGTAACATCAAAGTACTCGCTCACTTCCTTATAGAGAAGCTAGGATCCTGGACTTCGAAATGTCGAAGTCTCGTAGTCGGCGATTTCAATGCCCCAAAAGTTGACTAGACGAGGCTAACAACTCCATCTTCATTCAACTCCTTTGATCACAAACTGCTGGAATCTAGTATATCGTTGGCCATAGTTCAACATATCATTAAGCCCACGCGCTACAACTCACAACACTCCTCCTGGACTCTGGACCTAGTTCTCTCCGCCGTGAAGATGTGGATCTCATGCAACATCTTCCTCCTTTAGGAAGAAGTGACCATGCTGTGTTCGCTTTCAAATTCACAGCAACAGCAGCAAGGGCCAAAAACCCAGCTCGACCAGGCGTTTTCGGAGCTGATGTAAATGCGATCGTCTCAGCGCCCAACTCATTGAACTGGTACATCAACACAGACTCCCAAGAAGAAGTCGCATGGAACCAATTCAAACAACTTTACGACCAAGTAACTGAAGCTTTCATCCCTTGATCTGTTCCAAGGGGTGAGAAACATTGCCCCTTTGGATAAACCAAAAGTTTTGTAGGGCACTCAGACGTGGACACAATGATGCAACTTGTTTGCTACACTCGAGACTCCTGAGACCAGGAAATTATACAACGCTGCTAGGAACAAGGCTATTGCAGAAATCCGTTTATCGGGGATGAAGTTCGAAGCACACTTGGCTCAAAATGAAAAGGCAAAACCTAAGAAAATTGATTTGTTCACGCCGCCAGATAACTAAAAGCCACCAGGTTCTGTCACAGATCGGATGCTCCCGATCAAAATAACGGAATAGGCATTCGTGTGCAATGGATATGCAAGCATCAGCCTAAACGAACTAGAGTAAATGACACTCTCATTTGTGGCTTCATTCCCTTTCAAGCTTGAGGAGCTATGGCATGCTTAACGACAACTTGATAGTCGGGAACAGAGAGTTTGGCGTCAACTTGTTTTAGTGGAATACCTGACTCAGGTCTCTGTGGTCGGGAAACGGGCTCTGAGCTATATGATGGACGTAGAGTCCGAACAATGATGAATTTTCGGCGAGCAAATGTTGATTGAGAAGACTGTCCGCGGCCACCCGTGGAGGATGGCCGTTGTCATTGTCGCCGTGTTTATTGTGGGCCAAAATTATCTTTATATCCAACACCATTGCAGTCTTGGTATCGGTGTGGCTTGTGTGGGCAAAATTTGACGAAGTGCTAAATGCCACAACGGTAGCATGATGATGGAGGTCTCATCTTTGGTTACCAATTCACAATGGACGATGGATGTTTGGAGGCCAGACTTCGCGGCCGGAGGCCGCTGCTGAAGTTCAGAGCTTCTGTTGAACTGCACCGGATCCAGGATCACTTTGGTTCCCCGATAGGAAAGGTCGGTAAGTCCAGAATTTTTTCCATGTCGAAGGAGAGCCAATAACCCCACCACCAAAAATGTTCTGTTCCTCAAAGCGTGAAGATTGCGGTTGGGACGCTGAGTTGGACACAAAACGCCGCTCGGCTGCTTCAAAAACATTATACGACAGCCAGCTGTTTCCCTGGAGTGCACTACGTAACCAAGAACACATGCTGACGTGAACTGCAAAATATTTTTTATGCAATGAATATACTGTTGAAAATATAACCAGAGATATGTCAGTTTGTCTGTATTATGATGAACAAAATACCGTACACTGTTTCACGTGACCGGATTCTGACTGGTTAATTTTCACACCGAACATCTACCGCCAAATGAGTCTTATATCTCATTAACCTATGATGAGTGTATATTTTGCTGACTTTATGTTCTTTTTTAGCGCCAGTCAACTTACGTAATTCAACGAGGCTCAGTCACGCAAGTAAGGAAAGCAGAACCCGAGCTCCGTAAGATCGTATATTCTGAACGACATCAGAGACGGGACTACTGGCGCTAAGCCCTTGCAAAAAATCAGTCTTTCTGTTACCACTGATATCAAGTATTGACAGAAGTTATTCCTCCCTGTCCACAGAATTGACTCTTGGGTATTTCCCTGGAACGAAAAAAAATTATTAAATAATTTTTCTGTGAAGGTCCGTATTTTGTCACACATGAAGCCACCTACCCACAGAAACCCCGCATAAGAGTCGACAAGTAATCTTGATTCTTATGCATATAATTTTGATACAACCAATTAATTCATATTTTATATGGTGGAAAAATTTCTTTAAATGCCCCTCCTGGATCTTTATTTTGAATATTTTAGTTATGCAAGGTACGCCATACGCAAATGCATATCCAATTGGTATTGACTGACGTGTTCTCCTGAGACCACGGAAGGATCTGAACAACAAACTGATCCTTCAGTATACGAGATATATTTCAGATCAGAAACGTGGAGTGGTGATCACTGCCCAACTTGTTATGGTTGGGTACATGTCATATGTCTCGGATGCTTTGCTGCGTGCTGTGACAAGTTGACTTGAATATCTGCATCCGATGCTGAATGGATAATGCCATAAATTAATAGTTTAGTTTGATTATCTGTCACTAAATGTCTTTTATTTTGGGTTGCACAACTGAACAGAATACCGAGAAAATGGTCAACAATCGAAATTTCTTTTGCATACTATTGATTGAAAGCGATTATGATCTAGCACAAGCGATGACTTCGTCAATCTGATTCTGATCGAATTGTTATTAAATACCATCGTAATTCATCAATATCACTTTCAGATTACTACAAGAAAAAGTGGTTTTTCGATATATTTAAATAAGTAAAATGCCTTGGCTAGATATTTCCCTTTGTAATAAGTGGGTATGATTTATTATTATTATTTTTTTAGATTACAGCTTGATGCCGTACCGTATTTTCAGTACAGGTATGACATTCTCAGCATGGATATCGGTAGCCCAAATTTAGCAGGCCGACCATAGATATCGGGTGTGCGTCGGCAGGGGATCGAACCCTGGACCATGTGCATGGTCGGCGAGAGTCCTAACCACTGTGCCACCGACGCAGCGCTTATAGAGCAAAGAGTTCATCTATTTATAATTATTTCAGTTTCTAGTCTTCCCGAAAATTAAAATAATATTCAGAAGGTTAAGACTTTATCTTTCCTCATTTAATAGTATTTTTAGCTGCTGAATACCACTGAAGACATTTTTTAATTCAGTTATATCATATATGTGACACTACATTTTCTTTATACTTACTATCATCTAAACTCATTCAGCTATTAGAAGAAATCAACCTGGAACGAGGACTTGAACTTTTCACTACACATAGCACTTCACTTTTTCGTGATTTTCACTCATGTAGTATGCCATTACAGAAAGATCATTTCCTGCAAGTATCCACTTTGACAGTATCTTATTTAATTTCACTCTGCTTTGTGTCGTGAGTAAATTCCATCTAGGCCTGCATTGTTTACATGAACTACGAAACGAGAAAAACAAAGACAGCTTATGTCAAATCCTAGTGAATGTACTGCTTCGCAGCTTCCATTAAATCTCTTTCGCCTAGAAGAATGTTAGACCAGTAAATTATATTAATTGGTGACGAATACTTCTTTTGCGTCTAACTTATTCATCATTTGGCTCTCCTACAAGCATCCATACTAAACACTGATTGTATTTCGTTGTTGTGCCTTGTTCAATAACAAGCGATGTTCCATAAAACTTTGACATGCTCTGTTTGTTTTAATATGGCGACTTTGTGCGCCCTAAGGGTTATCAAGGCCAGTCGACACGGCCGAAAGGTGTGATTTTTGTTCGGGACGTATGTTTATGTTCTAGACTTGGTCCCCTCAATCTTTATTTAAGTTTTAATCCTAAATCTTCTGTTTTTTCTTCATTTCTTCTTCAAGTTTCGTTGTTTACAGTGTCGATACATATAATGTAGTGCATAGCATTCCCTGTATATGACTGGTTTTTCAAGGTCAACTTTTGAAATGCCTTGGCATTGACTATGATATTTCAACTTAGCCTATATATATGTATATATATATATATTTGTTATTGCATGTAGAACACAGTAGTACTAGTGAAAACTTATGCGTCATGTGCTGCAAAATGACTGGGTTCTTATTTCTGACTTCACAAGGCGATTGGGCACTCCGTGAGGCTGTATATATATATATATATATATATATATATATATATATACAAAGACCTCATTTGTAAGGCAGTCCTCTAGGCTTTATTCGACGAATTGACAGAGTCAACTCTGGAGATTGCTCCCTATTCTAAACAGTCACCACTTAAGCCATTAAAAATGGTGATAACGATTGACATCATGAGAAATTTCCAGATCTCTAGCTACGTACTCCTTTATATAACTGACTACTGCTAGATTACTTTTTGGAAGGGGCTCTACCAAATTAGCCAATAAGGCTGGATAACACATGGTCATTTTTTCAGTGTTTCTTGAGGCAATGGTTGGTCTGTTGCGAGAAGTAGTGTGAAATGTTGGAAATAATAGGTAGGAAAAGTGGGTCAACTCATAAAACTGGTCATCATCAATGGGTTAGCTGTGTACTAACTTTGACGACCTACATTTTATAAATCGGACCACTAGGATGAGAAAAGTGTTTTAAAATACATTGAAGTGCCTGTGTAACGGTTTGCGTTAGATCTATTCATTTCTTTGCATACAGGGATGGCAAAGATATATGTGACACCGTAATCATGGAACACTTTAAGGTATTATGAAAAGAGCTAAAAACCAAAGAAGACTTGTATTGCACCTCAGATGAAAGTAAGGTTAAGGGGTATTTACATAACTGTGATGGACTCTGAATCTTGCATTTTATAGCCGTGGTTTCCGGTTGTCTCTCCTTTACACATGATTAACAGTTCACTTCATGGATTGGCATAGTACTTCCGTATAACCATACAACCACTCAAACGTCCCTCACCCCTAATGACGATGCTTTGCAGTAATATTGGCAAACGGAGCATATTGTGTAATATAATGAATCCTTGATAGTTAGAATGGTATCTCCTGCACCTAAGTGAATACTAGACGAGACTCAAAAGACTTCGCACTACAACATAAACTGAGAATATCCTTCGTGCTCAAAAACTTGTTTGGTTATCTTTGTGACTGAAGAGAAACAATTAGCTTGGTTCTTAATGGAGTTAATGTGCAGTTAGTTTTCCGATTTTTATGCGTGAGTTTCTGTGTCTGCAGTTGTTACTATTTTTAAGTTGAGGATAACAAAAACGCGAAATATTTGTGATTCAAGTAAGCTCAGTCTTATCGCTGTTTACTGATTTTTATTTATTTTATTCTATTATTTCATAACTATCAACTATCTTGCTCTCAAACAGCCGTCATAAATATGTTGTTTACAGTAGTCATTCTGCGTTATGCGTCGGATACGAAGTATCAACATATTCGAAGTTTGATAGGTAATTATCTCATTAGCTATGAAGAAGAGCTTAAAATTACTTCAGTCGTCTTAAGATTAATCTAGTTTGAGGATAAAATCAGATCTCTATCGAATTCACTTAAGTGATATGAGTACGACATATATGAGTAGTTTGCCTAGCAAAAGAGTCCAAGAACAAGTAATCGTCGCGTACGATGTCATATTCTGCTGCTAGATAGATGTTACCCAGTTACTAAAATTTCCTCAGTACAAGTTTTTTCTTCTCTTCCAGAAATTCCTTTATACACTATGGAAAATAACGTTAATCAGGAAAAAGTACAACTTAGCGTGAATGGAGCGAATTCACATTCTGAATCCGTACCAACAGGTATTCCCAGTAGTTCTCCGAATGCTTTATCTACAACATGTACTCCTGACGCTTCAAAGACAGCATCCTGTAATGCTCATGACATGTCCACAACGTCGTCACTCACTAAGGAAACTCAAAAAGGGATTCCATCTGATTATGTATTTGGTTCGAATATTTCCTCACGTGTTGTAAATGCTGATGTATCAAGAGGTGCTTCAAGTGATTTGTGGACATCAACAGGTAATGGTTCTACTTCATCTGTGTTTACTACATTGGCTAAGGCAGTTACAGCTGCTAAAACGAACAGTAAAGATTCCAAAAATTTGGAAGATTCTGCAAAAGAAGTAGTTGAGGATAAACGTAAAGAGACACTGACTTTGGCAGAAGTTGATCTAGTTACTGGTGAAGAAGGAGAAATACCAGTTATTCGACAACATTGTCGGGCTTATATTTTTGATGCTAACAAGCAGAAGTGGAATAATCTTGGGGCTGTACATTTCCACTTAAATGACATCCCAAACGACAGTGCAGAGGGAAATAGTAATCCTTCCAGTCGATCACGAATAGTAGTTCGTTTGGTGTCTACGCGCAAGTTAGTGATCAACACTGTTATCTGGTCTCAAATGCCCGTTGCATTAGTTGATTCGAGAAATTTGAGAATTGGTGCAATTAATGATGACGGGCGTATCAAAAGCTATCTATTCGCATTTCCACAGGATGATCTGGCTGCAAAAATATCTGAATTATTACATCTTAGAAAATCAAATACTACTATTATTTTTCCACTCGAGACTAGCAGCAACAAATCTCCAGGTGTCAACAAAGAAGTGGTAACCGGCTGCAAACGTCAGCTTGAAACAGAGGCTACGTCAGATAGCGACCGTTTATCTCATGCTCCCGCTAAAGTAGCTAGTACAAGTGTACCTCTGCCAACGGCGAACCTGACTGTATTTCCTAAAACCAACATTTTCAGACCTTCAGTATTTACTCCGTCTTGCCAAGATACGTCAAATGGTACTCCTGCTTCTAATTTGACTGCTCACACAGGAGAGCTTCAGTTTCGCAATTCACCTTTGGATAATGTTGTAAAGCGTCTATATGAAAGTAATCCATCTGGTGCAGCTGAACCCCCTACACTGCCAAATAATACTAAAATTGTCGATTCCCCTAAACTATCTTCAAACGTATCTTCCAAAAGCATGTCTATTAGTTCAGTCTCAAATAATAGGTGTGCAGATTTCGTATTTGGGCATAATGTTTCGGAACGAGTCACAAATACTTCAACCACAACGGGAAGCCGCGATACTTCTAGAGACCTCCCAAGCGAATCACCAGAGCCAAACGTCCGCACATTGTCCCCGGAAAGCGAAGAACCTTCAGATCCTTCCGAGATCGGTGAACACTACTCTATTCTCCCTAGTAAACAAACTTTAGAAGAATCCGCAGCTGCTGTCGCCTCTGAAATGCTTGAAAAATCTACTTATTTGCTAGCCAATCTGCCAGAATCGCCTATCCTCACTGGGGAAGAAGGAGAGTACCTTACTTTGAAGGCATATTGCCATTTCTACTGCTTTGATCGTCACAAACATGAGTGGGTCGGACGAGGGCAGGCCTATATACATCTAAATGACGTAGCGATGAAGCCTTCGTCGGTTGCCAGTCAGATGTCTCCTTTTCCGTCTGGACCACCTGCCCGTTCTCGTTTGGTGATTCGTACTTGTCAAACACTGAAACTCTTAGCAAATGTTCCTGTTTGGTCAGGTTTAAATGTTACGATGGCTGATGAACGTTCAATTCGACTCACGACAGTTTGTCATCCATCAGAGAAAGTGAGTGAATCACAAAATAAGGTGAGTTACTATCTAGGTGAATTCGTATCACCAGTCGCTTATGTTTGGTCTAATTTTTTACTATCACCTCAATGGCCTCACTATGGTTTCCTGCTGAAAATCTATTATCGGTGTGTATCCCATATCCATAGAGTGAAACTCTTTAACGTCATTACTTCTAAATTTGTATTTCCTAAATAAAAATCCTATTTGTAAAACTTCAGCGGAATCGAAGTAAGGAATTTCAACGTTTCTCCCGATAAACTGTTCCGAACTTCTTCAGGGAAATTAATCAAAATTAAAATAAGACATGTATATAAATAAAAGGGCACAGCTTGTCTTTATAATCCTTGTCCAATCATATGAGTCATCAACAGACATCAAAATATTATAAATAAAACTGCGTACTTCTGAAGAGCCCTAAAGTAGGATGAAACAGCTGTCCAGTACTCCCAGGTTTTCCAATGGTTCTCTAACTGATGTCAGCTCATGATGAAATCCTCCAACCAGTCAAGATTGCATGAATTGTGAACAAAATTAGACCACATACTTACAATTTTAAGTGTACTTTTGCTATTCACTGTAAACTGCGTACTTTTGCATAAGATTTTAAGTGATTGCGTTCGACTATAATTCATAGTTATAGATAAGTGAATATAAAATATATATATATATATATATATATATTTACATGCGGTATGTGTGTGCATGAGGGGAAAATTGTAAATCACTTGTTAGCCTCCATAAGAAGATATAAGCAGTTTGGGAATTTAGATTTAGTGTGATAAGTTAGTGATCCATATCCGTCTTTATTTATTAATCAGAACTTACAATGGATCAGCTAACACCACACCATTACAACTGTTCAAGCTGTTGGGATTCACCAATATATGTAGGGCTTCTGCAGTCAGTCTTTCTTTATACGAATCAAAACCTTTCTTTAGAACCTTAGTCCTTTCAAAGTCAATCTTGTGTCCAGTTTCTATCGAGTGCAGTGCAATCGCCGATCTGCTTTCTAGCTTAAGTCTGTAGAAGTTTATGCTCCCTCACTTTTATATTTACCTGTCTGGAAGTTTCTCCTGCGTCGTCACAATCCCCACAGTTGATCTGGTACATATAATTCTGTTGGTTGTCTTCTTCTTTTTTATCCTTAACCTTCACCAGTAGTGATCATAGGGTGTCCGTTGCACGAAAATACACTCTTGCGTCATGATTGTTAAGGATTTGGTTTATCTCATCCGATGTTTCTTCGCAGTAAGGAATCACCACTGTGCTAACCCAAGTCTTAGCAACAGGTTTTGATTCATCCTTATCTTCACATTTTAAATATTTTTTTAAAGGCTTTGGAATAATAATTTGATTCAAGAGTGGAATGAACAAATTTTAGTTCCCTGCTGATCTCTTCCTCCTCAGTAACTAGACGTTTGGCTCTGTTAATCAGATTCTTGGCCAAAGTTACTTTGGTGGTAAAGCGATGTGTTGAGAAATAGTCTAAGTATCTGTCCAAATGTGTTGACCTTTGTGAAAATGTTTAAGTTTACCGTCTAGTTATCATTTTATTAAACAGTCCAGGAATGCCAAATCATTTTCGTCGGATTCAAACTCTGGAAAACTTAATGGTTTCTGAAATATTGTTTATTGTATGAAAAAGTTCATTCAACATGTTGCGTCTGATTATGACGAAGGTATCATCCACGTATCTTAACTATATTCTTGGAGCACTAGAGCATCTCAAAACTGCATATGTTTTTGATGAGTGCATAAACAGATTGGCGACAAGCGGTGATCCAAGAGGTATGCTTCTGTGTAGAGGTTAAGAACCCCTCTAAATGTAAATAACGTGGATCGTAAACACAGTTCGAACGCCTTTATAATTTCATCCGGATTTAAAGGACAATAAACACTGAGTGCGTTGTCATAACGAAGTAGATTATAAATAATACTTAAAGGGTTTTTAATGGGAACATCGGTGGATAATGAATAAACATCGACACTTGTCATTATTTCATCTTCGCTATAAGGCGTGTTGATTTTTGTCTTAAATTCATGCAAATACTTCACTCCATATTCCACTTCCATTTCATATGGATTTAATATTCGTGGAATGTATTTGGAGAGTTTGTAGGCTGGAGAATAAGTAAAATTCACAGCTGGACGTAATGGAACATCTGGTTTGCGTGTTTTCGGTAATCCATAAAATCTACCGGGACTGCAACGTTTTTGAGCCAGAGTAAACTAAACCGATACACTGATTTTCTCTTTTATCGACTAACATTTTGATTGTTTCAGCCTTTAATTTATTCATTGTTGTCCTTGACTTCGTCATGTTGACTTTTTCATAGGGTCCAATAATAAGGTATTCCATAGTTTTCTTCTCATGACCTACAGAATTCGTAACAACCGTGGTATTGCCTTTATCTGCGCTTGTAATGACAATTTATCTATCTTTCTGTAGTTGTTTTAACGCGAGTTAGTCGCTTTTGCTTATATTTGGCGAATTTGGCTTCTGATTTAGTAGTGACAGGCTTTTAAGGCATAGTTGATTTGGTTATAACTGTTTGTTAGTGAAGTGTGTAAAAGACGCTGTTCGTAGATAAACATTTTACAGTTTTCCCAACTTCCTGAATTTTTTATGTCTTGCCAACGGAGGAAGATGGTTGTGATTTATGCTTCCATTGGAATATTCTGTTGTGAAAAGGACTAACGAACTTATATCTTGTATTTCCTTTCCTAAGAAATTCGTCAACTCTGGCTATCGTATTATGACCATGAACAGTCATAATACTGGGCAACAAACTTGAGGAGCGAATCCTCCTACGTCTTAACTTAAAGTAATTTTCCATGTCTATTGATCGGTAGTGATCTTGATTGTGCATCAATGCAGATAAAAGTATTCGGGTTGAGGTTCGTATTTGGGGTTATCTAGTTAAAGATCTTGTATAAACTACGTAAGATGTTAATTAAATTAATTAATTAAATGAAGCAACGAACTATCAGTGAAACTCATCGCGCGCTCTTAACAATGCTCTCAAGCAGTAATAATGTCCCAGTTGATAGATCTCTTTCCAACCTTACTTTTATTTTTATACTTAGTTTCCTGTATTTTACCTTTCCTAACCTTGACTTCTTAACCTTCGACAGCCTTTCGCCTTTGTTTGGATTCCTAGCCTATCTGTGTCGTTTCGAGATGTTAGTGAGTAGTCCTCAAAATGGCTGTCCCCAATGTGACTTCTAACACAGATATCCTGAAACCGCGTGCTGCGTTCTAGCTGGCTACCTACAATGTTCGGACGCTGATGCAAATCGGACAACAGGCAGGGTTGGCAAGAACTTTGGAAAGCCTCGCTATCGATGTCTGCTGCATTTCGGAGACCCGCATTCAAGATCCCAGTGAAGTGCTTCGACTGTCCTCTCCATCTGGAAGTTCTAGTAGTATGTACCACCTGCGCTTATCCGGGGACGCTGTGGCATCAGCATCCGGCGTAGCTGGTGTCGGTGTCGCACTGAGCGCTAGAGCCGAAGCTGCACTGCTCGACTGGATTCCCATTAGCAGTCGTTTATGTGCTGTGAGGCTGGAAGGTTATACGAAAGTAAGGAGTAGTAGGCCAGATAGGCGGTGTCTATTTGTTGTCTCTGCCTATGCACCGACGGATTGCAGCCCGGATGCAATGAAGGATGAGTTTTACTACCAACTGAGCGACCTGTTGAAACAGGCGGGTCGGAGGGATATCGTAGTGCTAGCTGGGGACTTGAACGCACAGGTCGGGCGTCTAAGCTCAGAGGAGAGTCGTCTAGGTGGTCAGTGGGGACTACATGGCCGCAGGTCAGATAATGGGGACCGTCTTCTGCAGCTTTGCGCGGATCACAACCTATTTCTAGCCAGCACCAACTTCCGGCACAGCCATCGCCGTAGCGCTACCTGGCGTCCTCCCTCTGCGAAGCAAGCTTGGACTCAGATTGGTCATATTGCGGTCAGTTTCCGGTGGCGAGGGTGCATACAAGACTGTCGCTCCTTCTGGAGCACATGCCTGGACTCCGATCATGCGTTAGTATGTGCCAAGTTCGTCTTGCGATTTGGTGGGGTTCGTAAAAACCGTCGTCTAAGCGTTGATGTGAGCAAACTAGTAGCACCTACTACTTCTTTGAAATATCAGAACGAGTTGAAAACAATGCTTGCCAGCAACCCCCCAAGTAGTATAGATGAACACTGGCTTCATGTGCAAGGTGCCATGCAAAAGGCGAGTGTAGCCGCTTGCGGCTTGAAAGAATGCTCCGCTAACAACCACTGGGTTTCTGCGAGTTCCTTGCAACTCCTGGATGAACGCCGGTCCATCCCGGCTGGCAGTGAATACAACAATCAGCGAAAGGCGCTCACGCGCAAGATTAGACAGTGTTTACGTAAGGACCGCGAAGCCTGGTGGTCAGAACGTGCGTATGAGATGGAGTCAGCTGCTGCATCTGGCAACAGTCGGAAGCTGTTCCAACTCATACGAGCTACCGGCAGCAAGAAACAAGGTGTCAGCGAGACGGTCTGTGAGGCAGATGGCACTCCAATTACCAGCCTGAAGAGACGCCTGGAACGCTGGGCAGAGCACTTCGGGAAGCAGTTCAGCTGGCCACCAGCTTCATTGTCTACTATCATTAGCCCGAGTGCTCCTTGGTCGGTTAGTACCGACCCACCCACCGAAGCGGAGGTCCGTAAGGAACTCCAAGTTCTGAAACGCCATAAGGCGCCCGGCCCAGACAAATTACCCCCGGCTCTTTTTAAAGATGGTGGCGAGACTCTCATAATGGCTCTAACTGGGTTGTTCAGGAGGGTGTGGGAGACAGAGAGCGTACCATCAATGTGGAACGAAGCCATTATCGTCCCCATCTTTAAAAAGGGTCGACGTAATTCGTGTGACAACCATAGGGGTATCAGTCTGTTACCAGTTGCGTCTAAAATATTGGCTGCTGTCATGCTTCGCAGACTGTGCAAAATACGCGAAGGATTGATTCGCGAAGAGCAGGCTGGGTTTCATTCAGGTCGTGGATGCATTGATCATGTGTTCACCCTTCGTCAGTTGTTGGAACACCGCCACACGTATTGCAGGCCAACGATCGTTGTGTTTCTTGATATTAGGGCTGCCTTCGATTCGTTGGACAGAACTGTGCTCTGGAACTGTCTGTTAGAGAGAGGTGTACCTGAGAAATTTGTTAACATCTTGAAAGCCCTATACAGAAACACCTCAGGTAGAGTGAGGGCATACAACCAACTATCACCACTGTTCCCAACCAACAGTGGGGTTAGACAGGGTTGCCCAATCTCACCATTTCTCTTTAACTTTGCCATCGATGACATTCTGGAGTCAGCGCTGAAGGATGTGCGTGAAGGTGGTGTAGATCTGCTACCTGGAGATAGACTTTTCGACCTCGAGTATGCAGACGATATCGTCTTACTGTGCGATAGCATGCAGGCTGCCCAAATCGCACTCAATCAGTTGGCGATCAGTGTCTGTAAGTATGGTATGTGCTTTGCGCCGTCTAAGTGCAAAGTACTGTTACAAGATTGGCAGGAGCCTGTACCTGCACTCACTCTTGCGGGTGAACCGCTTGAAGTTGTCGATAAGTTTGTGTACCTAGGTAGTTGTGTGAGTGCTGGCGGAGGGGTGACGGATGAGATTTCCAACCGTATAATGAAAGCAAGGGTGGCATACATCAACTTGAGCCACCTCTGGCGCCGTCGCGACGTTAGCCTGGCTGTCAAAGGTCGGGTATACAATGCTTCGGTGCGGGCTGCGCTGCTCTACGCCTGTGAAACCTGGCCTCTCCGAGCTGAGGATGTGAGGCGACTCTGCGTGTTCGATCACCGCTGTCTCCGCAGGATTGCTTGCGTTCGATGGCATCATCGCGTGAGTAATTCTGAGGTTCGGCGGCGTGTGTTTGAACACAGTGGAGATCACCATTCATTGAATGTCGTCATCTGGAAACACCGGCTCCGGTGGCTTGGACATGTGCTGCGAATGTCACCCCAGAGGCTTCCGTACAGGTCTCTGTTCGCTAGCCCTGGGACGGGTTGGAAAAGACGGAGAGGTGGTCAGCCCATGACGTGGCGTCGTGGGATGAAGGATATTTGTGCTAGATTAGCATCGGTTGGTGTGTCACGACTCCCTGGTTGGGGTCTGAGAGATAGCTCAAATCGATGGCTCGAAACGTTATCGGATATGGCCAAGAATCGTAATCAATGGCGAATGTGTTGCGATTTCCTTCTTTCTTCCATTCCCGATGATAGTTAACGAACACTGTTTGAACCTGTTAAGAATGAGTGTTTTCCTTCCAGATGAAGTTCATTATTCGTTCTCTACTTATATATATTTTTTCTTTTCCTGTCTTCCTTTTTTTTCATCTATGTTGTTTTATTATTATTGTGTGGCGCATCCTTCTTGGTGCCATATTGTACCAAGTTTTAATGCGTTTAAATAAATAAATAAATAAATAACGTAAGATGTTTCCACCGCTTAAATTACAGTCGTTTGTTCAGAATTTGTATCGCTAGCTTTGATGACCCACGATCGTCTCTATATAGCAGTTCATGTTTGATCTTTTTTATGTGCTCAGTTTTCTGTTATAATGAGGAGACTATCATTTTACATAGCCTCAAGCAGAGATCATATCGTAGGTAAGAAATGCTCCAAATGTAGACTCAGAAGACTAGCTGATTTAATACTGCAACTTTAATTGGTCCTTGTAAAGCCTGAATTTTTTATTAGACTTCTTTAAAACCCAGTCGCCACTCACCAGATATCGTGGTAAATAAACTATTTTGAGAAAGATCTTCACGCGGAGTTGTTTAGGTTACCGAGGTAAACACAGGTCTATGCCCTTGTTCATTTCGATGTAGCCAGTCCAACAAACCAAAATGTGTTTCGAATGCAGTAACAGACTGGCATAGATTCTCAAATTTTCTGAATCTCATTCTACTGAAAATATTAATGCGAACCACTGATGTAATGGAAACGTTCAATGGTAGTCCCTTGCTTTCTGAAACAAAAGGTTCTACTTATGAAACGTGGAAATGATATGAAGACAGAATATACAACACAGATTGTGTAAGCAATTTGTGCTGATAGCCAATCTTCACTAGATGTTTGTAAATTATCTCGTTCAGGTATAAAGAAGTTTAAGCTGTAAACGCAATAGGTACTTAATTCTAAGGTTAGTAGTAAAACATTCATAATGTTAGACATTATGATTTGATATGTAATAATAGAAATTCAGTGAATTTTAGGGAAATGTAAGTGCGAAATCTGCTTTGTATTAATAGCATAACTTTTCTCTTCTTACAATATCACTGTACTAGTTGGGAAAAAGTCACTGAAGTGTAAAAAAAATTCCTCAATCATGGCGGTGGGTTAAAAGTATCGTTGGTATTTCAGAATTTTAATGCACCTAACCTTTTGCGTTTGCTACAAATATGCTAATGGTTCATCGTATTTTTCCTTATTTTCTAAAACAGATCTCATGTCCAACCGATTCTGCTGCAATAAAACCGGAGTTTTGTGCTTACTTACTTGTGATGCACTCACACAAAGAAGCAGATAGACTTTTTCAGGCTCTTAGTTCACGTATAACCACTTTTAATAGTCGTTTGAACTCAGAGCTTACTGGTCTTCAGGAAACTAATAGCGCGTCAAACAGTCCTGGAGATTTTCCTGTCGTCCATTCCCGTAAGAATGCTAATCCAGAAGAGGGTGGTGATTCTCCTTTTATCGGTAAAGGTGACGAAAGAACACAAAGTGAGTTCTTTTCTCATACATGCGTATGTCGGAATTTTGTTTTAAAACAAATTTTCGGATACACACGTTGTAGTAGTTCCTACTGTTGCTCCGTAAACAAACAATTCATGTATCTCCTGATACGAAGATGGCATTTGGCCTTGGGGAAAGTAGTACCGAGAAAGTATATTATACTAATCGAGGCACTACTCGGACTAATACAAACCTAAAGGTCTCATGTTGAGCTTTTTTCTGAAGTAATGACAACCAGTTGTTCAGGTCAGTGTTGCGCACTATCAGGGAGCTGTTACATATCACGGAAAACTTTCGTTGAGTTAGAGTGTGCCGATGATACAGTCCTAGATGAAAACTGACGAAAATGTAGTCTTCTTAACGCCCTATGCAAATCTTTGGTAGAAAATCTAATTAACTTGGGTAGGGATTCCGTCCTTAGTAAATTTAAGATAATGATGATGATGATGATGCACAGTTGGTCTGCAGCGACTCTTAATTTAGCTGTTGGGAGTAAAGTGGTTGAATGTGTTGTCGACTTAATTTATTTGGGGAATTCCACCAGTTGTGATGATCTGATTGATGACGAAATTCCAGTATGTATAGAAAATGCTAATTTAGCATTTGGCGATTCACTTCATTTTGGGTGCTGGCCTGATATTTGACCATCAGTGAAAAAAATGTGTATACTGTGTGGCAGTTCTCTTCGTCATTCTTTATGATGATATAGCAGTTAGAGGTTGGAGGTGTGAAAAGAATATGAACTTTTAATCATAATATGTACAGTAAATATGACAGTATTAGGGATTAGCTTGACTAATATGATATCTAAAGTTCTAGGCTGAGTAATTATATGCGTAGATTAAGTGGTGTGTCTGTTTGTCTATCTGTCTGGATTCAACATAGAACTTGGCACCGAAGTGCAGCAGTTCGAGTTGCCACGTTCCAAATAGCACACAAAGGTAAACAAGAAGATGAGTGAAGCGAATCAATAGATTTGCTAGTGTGGAAAATTCCTATATTATGAATTAAAGGTCAATCTGAACGAAGAATATTCTTTTCAATAATTTCTCTTCAGGTTCTTACAGTTATAAAATATAATATTTGTTGTCGTTACAATATAGGCCAGTTATACGGCAGATACATTTTTAACGTAGAATAACAGATTAGTTATGGGGTGTCAAAATAAATAGTCGTATTTGTGTGACAAACGTGCTAGGCTGAATTCGATTACAAAATATTGTAAAACGGGAGACAATGGTGATTAATCATAATAGATTTGTAGAGTGTGGGGTAGGAAAATTGACAAATCAGTTCAAGGTTATAAAAGGTGTCAGGTGAGTGGCTAGTACAAAGTGGCCTGTGTTAAACAGGAGATAGGAAGACTGCAATGAGAGGTTCATAATGAGACAACGAATATGTGAAGTGAAACACGTGGAGGCATATATTGAGAAAAGAGATAATATCACTAATAATAAGTCGGGATAGTATAAACGAAAAATCCGATAGTATTGAGAGAATGTTTGCATGAAGGGCATAAATTATGACGAATAATGATAATAATATTAATAATAATAATAATAATTGTAATGATAATAATATTTGTAATAATAAGCAAAGGAAAAGATGCCAAGAGGGTTAAGGGGAAGGAGCACTCTTGGTGAGAAGAAGAATCATCAATCCAAGTTTGGCCACGGTAGGAACAGCGTCTGGACGTGTCTCCCGTTTTACAATATTTTGTAATCGAATTCAGCCTAGCACGTTTGTCACACAAATACGACTATTTATTTTGACACCCCATAACTAATCTGTTATTCTACGTTAAAAATGTATCTGCCGTATAACTGGCCTATATTGTAACGACAACAAATATTATATTTTATAACTGTAAGAACCTGAAGAGAAATTATTGAAAAGAATATTCTTCGTTCAGAGTCAATAGAGTTTTGACAAGTATAAGAGTGAAAGAGAATGAGTAGTGGTAGAAAGGAATATGGAAGATTACATAGACTGAATAGATCTGCGCCATCGACAACGATTTTGAGCCATGTCACCTATTGTCTCCAGCCATTGATTCTTAGAGTCCCGAGGGCCCCAACCCAGAAGTCTGCATCTCCCTACCTGACTCAGTTTAACTGTCAAGGATTTCATGGATTGATGAGGCCATGTTTTTGTTTGGCCACCACTTACTCTTTTCCAACCTGCACCGATATCAGCTAGTAATGCCCGTTGGGGGAGGCGATGACTAGGCATGCGCAGCACGTGACCTAGTCATCTCAATCTATGTGTAACTTTATAGCCTCGTCGATTGATTTTCCCTTCTTGCCCAACACTCTACCCCTAACGTCAACATTACTTACCTTATTATACCACCTAACGTGAGAAAGAGATCGTAGACGTCTATGATCAAAAACAGTCAACCTTTTCATGTCCTCAACTCGCATTGGCCATGTTTCAGAGTCATAGAGAAGGACGGAGCGAACTGCTGAGCAGTACACACGTTCCTTGGTTGATAGCCGGATGTCACACCTACGCCAGAGATGGTGTAAGTTAGCGAAAGCAGCTCGAGCGTTTTGGATCCGTGCTAAGATTTCGTCACCAATCAATCCGTTGGTGCTGATACAACTTCCCAAATAGGTGAAGTGGTCAACATGTTCTATCACTTCACTCCCTATCACTAAGCTAGGAGTTGACGTAGTCCAGTCATTCCTGTAGCAGCATCTTACATTTTACAGGGGCGAATCGCATGCCAAACATACGAAGATTGCTGCTCAAGGTGTTCAGAAGGCTCTGCATTTTGTCAGCATCCTCCCCTAACAGGGCTATGTCATCCGCATATTCTAAGTTCATAAAACTATTCCCTGGTAACAAGTCGATTCCTAAGTCGTTAAGTTCAGTTAAGGATACTTCCATTAGCATATCTATGATGAAGTTAGACAGAAATGGGGAAAGTGGACATCCTTGACGGACACCACTGTTTGTTATCAATTCAGATGACAATTCCCCATAAGCCCTTACACGGCTACGTGAGTTTGAGTAGAGTGCCTTGATTAGTGCAATGTACTTTCTTAGCACTCCCCTCCCAGTCAAACATTGCCATAGTACCTCTCGATCCACGGAGTCGAAGGCCGCCTTCAAGTCAAGAAATATGGCAATTGTTGGACGCCTAAAAGTGTGTCTATGTTCTAGGATCTGTCAGAGAGTGAAGATATGATCTATGCACCATCTACCTGGCCTAAAGCCTGCTTGATTTTCCCTCGTTTGTTCCTCCCGAGTTCTGCTTAGTCTGTGCATGATTACTGAGCCTAGGATTTTAGAAACTATGTTCGTCAGGCTGATTCCTCTATGATTATCACATGAGGACTTGTCTCCCTTCTTGAATATTGGTATAATACGTGACTTACTTACTAGTATGTCTCTCCCATATTTAAACACCTCCGGAATAATTCCGTTGGGTCCTGCCGCTTTGCCTCGTTTCAAATTACAGATAGCTTCTGTGATCTCACTTACAGATGGCGGACCAGTGTCTATATCCCATTCGGGTGTGTGCTGGATGGCGGGGAGGTTCAGTGTGGCTGTAGGCAAGTTTAATTGTTCCTCAAAATGTTCTTTCCAGCGTTCAAGGCATCTATCCTGAGAGCTAATTAAGGAGCCATTTTTCTCAGAAATAGTTTCACTTATGATTTGCCTTCTCCCACCCGTTTCTCTGATGAGTCTAAAGAGTTGCTTAGTGTTGCCTATCGCCGATGCTTTTTCCGTCTCTTTCGCCGTTGTCACCCACCACTGTTCACGGTCCTTGCGGAGACTTTTCGTAAGTTTCCTTTTGTGCAGCTTTTGCTCCTCATTGAATTCGGAGCTCACCGGAATAAGTTTTCTAGCATTTATCAGTTCGAATGAGACAGTCGAAATCCAATGTGTTTTTACTCACCTTTGGATTTACCTAAAATCATCCCATATAGTCTCACCATCAGATAAATGTGACAAAAGTTTGAGTGTTTAACATTCAATTAACGAGTTTACGATTTTCTTTTCAAATACTTATTTTCATCTGTCTTTTATTCAACATTTCACTTTTCTAGGCACTAAATCAGAAACTGACGACTTACCCACAAATGTAGACAGTGAATCTTCGATTCTTACACCATCTACAGATTAAAGGTGATCTACTCAAACGTACGAGATTCCCTACATGTGTATTTTATAAACATTTTCTTCACAAATCATCTTGTGTTTTCTGACGTTATTATCTGTATGTCATCTTTATAGATATTTACAAATATACGCGGTTTATCTCCATTTTGATTGAATTTTACTCACACTCACAATCGTATTAAGCCAGGATATTATGTGTTTATGCAATTTATCTATCCCAAGTATGTTATGAATTGACGAAATAAAGCGACACTCTTCTTGTTCAAATTGTTATATATTCATTACTCAAGCTTCTGTTTGGCCATCACTATTCTTTTCGACTTTTAAAGTTTCTTGACTGAAGTTTTTTGACTGACACTGTATATAAGTTTTCAGTTACTATACTTTTTCATTAGTTGTAACTTAAAAACGAATGGATAAAAAAAGGCAAACAGACGACTGGTTTTTTCATTTAATGGTTTTCCTATGTGTCTATATCTCAGTGGTTTCCCAATAAATGACCGAGGATTAACGATATTGTTTTCTCTGGCCATGAAAAGCAGGTTCCATTTTTTGTTTGAAACTTATAAGCGAAATCTACTAGAACTCAGGTAGGTGCACTGTAATGTGCTACACCATATCGCGGGGTTAAGCTCTAAAGTCTAAAATTTGTTATCAGGATAATTAGTTCATTTTAATGCACCATTTCCTATTTAGCCTGGTCGTTGACCAATTTTTTAAGAAATACAATTCTTATCTGTATAATAAACAGCAACCTATTGCACATAAATTCATTTCATCGACTCTTAATGGTTTTCTATTTCCTCATCATGGTGGTGTCTTCTCATTCAGAATTGCTTAAATTGTTAAGTAACACGTTTTATACAGCGTATATCCGCTATGCTTTAATACAAACTTGTTGTGTTAGCTTTTGTATTATGGTTCTTTAGTTCAGTAAAAGCTATCCTTCCAATTATACGAAGTGAAGGGTTATTTTTAGTTATACTTTTACCATAATGTTTCCTACCATAATTTTATTAGTAAACGATAGGTGCTGTTTTTCTATTTATGCAACCACCCTCATGGTGCATAGTGTTTCGCTCCTAAATATAAGCCGTTATGGGTGTGTAGGAACGCATTCCAATTTACCAAAACTTAATTTATCTGAGAACTAAAATTGCTTTTCGCTGCAAACTGTAATATACATATACTCGATTTCTATGTCTACAGTATTTTTTGCGTGAATTCACTGTTGACACTAAAAATATAGTGCAGTCTCCCACAACGTAATAAAATCAATTTTTAAATATCTGACCAATCAGCAGTCATTTATAGACTAAACTAAATTATGTCTAGGCAAATGAAATTTTGAACATCACTTTGACCACTGATAGAAATATTGATCGCAATTCGAACGACTGAATCATTGCGAATGTGAAAATTCAGGTACGTGAGTAGAAATCATTGTTGACCAATTGAAAGGCGTTTATGGAAGTAATTTGAAAGTGGGCAGAAGTGAACACCACTTACGACGACCTTGAAAATATTTCATATATATATAACGAATTTTCGCAAAGTTTTGTCAGTCTACCTTATAGGAATTCAAAGCATGCCTCCTCTTTTACTGTTATACGCTATACTCATAATCATTAATGCCATCAGTCAGAATTATTATTTCAACAATCTCCAAGACCACAAGAAAGGATCACCTGAAGATTCGAATGAAATGCTGCCAAGCCAGTATCCGATTCCGACTGAAAATGAACCAAACAGACTAGAAACTGTTGATGGCAACGCAATGAACAATGCGCCTTACGCATCTGAGACACCAGAAAGTGATGAGTTGACAGAAAATTTCAACAAACCAATGAATCAGAAGACAAAACAACAGAATTTACAGGAAGCGCCGAATAGTATGGCTGAAGTGGATAGAGGAGATAAATTGAAAGAGCCTTGGGAAGATGATGACAGTATTAACGAAGATATATCTCGTCAGTTGGACAGGGTTGAAAAAATCTTAGCGAACTACTAAATTCCATTTGCGTGAAGATAATAAGTAAATAGTCTTTTATTATTGGAATGTTGTTATTTTATTGAAACTGTGTAATAAAAATTGTTCGTGGAAATGACTTTGACAAAATCTCTTCCTTTTTGATAAGTTTTATGCAGTTACCGGTAATATTGAGTGAAAGAGTGTCAGTGGGCATAGTATTTATATATTTATTGGTCACAAGTAAATTTATCATGATTAGTGCACGTATGTGGGACTGTGCTTGCGCCTTGATACTACATGCGTAGGGACACATTCGTTCGAACTCGACTTGGTCAACATCAAGTAAAGAAATACGAAATGGAGTCAAAACGCCTAGGTAGCGATATGTTATTTGAAAAGCGATAGATTGATTGGGCAGTTCTTAATTCACCTAGGAACGCATAACAAAGTGTGTATTGCAGAAACTAATATTTGATGCAAATATTCGTCACTTTAGTCCAAATGTGTGTTACCTGTACATGTTGTCTGCATGGTGCAAGTATAGTTTACAGAACACGACACTCTGTTCCGCATGAATGATAAAACTTCCTTAGTTATGCATCATTTGCATGTAGCATTCTTATAAAACGGAAATCTATTATCCAGAGTAAGCGAATATCAGTATGAATGAAACCGAGGCAAAAGCTTCGTACTGAACAATCTTAGGACGATTTAAATCGACATTTTCGACTTTTTTGAGAGCATATACAATTAGCACTGTCTACCAATGTAGGACCTTAGATGTGTAATTACAAAACTTTCATTGACTAATGCGATAAATAGTCAGGACGTCATATAAATCAAAGTTCAGCGAATTGGATCTTTAGGAGTAACCAAGAGGGAACTAATCCTCCACAATCCACAGTGGCAGCGAGATGTGTTAGTAAATCTAGCACATTAATCTCTCAATTGTCAGTAGATTATGCTGTGTTATTGCAGACAGAACCAATTCGACAAAGCTGTTTCGCAACATCTTAGTCACTCCTTTGTGTCATAGTCGTACTCCTCTCTGGACTCTGAGAATCAGCCTCACGCTAGCTAGCTCAGTGAGGATGCAATAATTCAGAACAAACTTACTAGATTTATATTTTCTAACTAAATAAAGCGCCAGAATCAGCCGTTAACTCGACGAACAATATAAGCAGACAAATAGCGAGCCACATCACCTTCCTATATATGATAAAACATCCACCTGGAAAATGGCTATGGAAATTGTATGACTTAGCGATTAGTGTGTTATGATTTTGAGAATTAGATGACAGGAAGCAATCCACTGAAAACTGAGATTGTCCATATAGATGAGCTAATTCAAACTTATTATATACATCACATTAACCTATATTTCTGAAGGAACCCAGGTAACTCTAAGGTCACAAATGTACCATTTTCAAGAATGACAAGGACAACTAACATCGATTTACAGTCTTATAGCAGTTAATTACAACTATTTAACAGCACACAATGCATGATGGCACATAGCTAGCTAAAGAGTCACTAATTTTTTCTTTGCTTATAAATGTTCCGCTGAGGCAGGCACTTTTACTAGGATGATTTCGAGTCTGTTTAGTGACACTTCGAGCATAGTAAATCAAAAGCTGTTACCTGTTTTGAGTGATACATGTTTGTTCTCTAATCAGCACCTTTTTACTAGTATGAATTTTTTAACCGGAGAAGATAATGCTTAAAAAGTTATCAAGTGTCAGTTGGAAGGGTTTTTACTGACTTGGAAAGAGATTACAAAATGATACTAGTTAGAGAACTATTGGCAATAAGGAAGTACAGCAGACCTGTCTCATTATAGATATAAGTATAAAACTTGGGCACTGTGGTAGAGTAAACCTCCATTATAGATGAAAATTTTCATTTTGATAAATAACGCAGTGTTATACAGTAATATTAACTGATGACGTTTCGAGCACAAACTATTGCTCATAATCATATCAAGTAAAAAGTTACGTGAGTGACTTGATATGATTATGAGCAATAGTTTGTGCTTGAAGCGTCATCAGTTAATATTACTGTATAACACTGCGTAACTATCTCATTATAGTTTGTGACTCTTAAGCAGTACAAGCTCCTGACCTCACCGAGAATTCAAGACAGGAATCAGGGTTAGGAGACAAGCCCGTTGACCTTACAGTCACTGGGACAGAATCGAATGTACCACTGACATAGATGCCAGGAAATTATCTGTAATCAAATGTTCATTTTATGCATTAGTGGATTTTAAGATACGGGTTTCATTTTATTCAAGATCCATCTGCTAAGTGTTTCAAATTTACTCAGTGATTTAGATCAGTTTTCATAATTATGACATCTGAATGTTCTGTAATATTCTTCTAAGTCATGACTGTAATCATCTAACAAGTAATATGATAATTGGTTCAAACATCTATTTTAGGAACAGAATAGTCAAAAATTACCTTGTACTGATAGTTGGATTGGTGGATTACCAGTATATCTTATCCTTTTCAAAGTGCCTGCTGTCTTGGGACAGAATTACGTAGTATTTTATGTGTACTTCAGTTTGTTATAGATACTTCTGCTTTGAATGTGTCGACGTGATCTCCTGCTCATTCCAATATTTATTTTCCGTTAATTGATGGGCTGGTGAAATCAAACAGAAATTTTATAACGATGGTTGTAGACAGTTGATATTTGTGCAGTACTGACAACACAGAGTCTAGGCTTCGTAATAGTTAAAACACAAGGTGACTTGCCATAAACTTTATCTGTTTCTGAAATATAAAGGAAACTATAGTCCGATGAAGGTAACAACACAAAAGCGGATATCACTCAAGTATGATAATATAAACGTTTACTTTATTCCAAATCAGTGCTCATGATATAGTGTGAAATTCTTAGCATTTGGTACAGTGCTGCATATAATTTACTCGACAACAGGGTATACGTAAGCAGAATTAAAGATAACTGCTTTTTGGTATTAGCAGTGACGTTAAAGTCAAAAACGTACAAAAAGTGTAAAATAATGATAATAATAATAATGATTGATAAGTAAAGTGGTAACATAATTGAAATAGTGTCACCATAAATTACAAACAGGAGAAGGTAAACGAGCTGGCTGCTTCGCTAATTACATGGTAAGTTATAGGTTTCACGCTTAACACTATCTCTATCCCATAGAACGCCATTCAAATAGGCTACTGTTGAGTTTTGTGTTTGGTTGTACGACCATATAATGTTTTGTAATAAATTATAGTCCTACCTCATAAGAGGAGAGTTGTGAAGCGAGAGGGAGCAGCACTTTGAGGACACCGGTTTCAGTAAGCAAGGCATAGAAAGATTTGCCGTTATCTATAATATACTGGATTTTGCTAGAGGAATAATCATGCAACCAGTTAGCAGCCCAAGACTCAGTTTGTGTCAGGGAAAGCTTATTTAACAGAAGGCATCTGGGAACAGAGTCAGAATTGGATATGTATTCAAGGCAGGCATATCGGACATATTTGGCTCCTTTGTCTAAGCAGGAAACAATATTACCATGTAGTCCTAGGACAACAGCATCTGAAGTACTCCTGCCCCATTTATATGCAAACTGTCTTTTAAACTTTTCGACGTTGAGTAAAAGTAATTTCTCCTTTAATTTCAAAAAAGGAGAGGTAATTGCAACAGATCTAAATTTAACATTCATACCAGTACATGATTTGGGTACCAAGATAATTTCAATCTCTTTCCATGCTACGGCTACAACATTAATACAAAAAGAAGTATTGAAAGTATTTACAAGAGAATAACATAAAATATCGGCACATCTGAGAAAAACAGCAGATACAATATCAGGACCAAGGTTTTTGGAAGTTCTCAGAGTGTGTTAAAGCCATGAAAGTCACTAACCTTATGGTTTGTAGCACCAGGAATGATAACGTCGGAGGAGAGCATACATAATACACCGCTTACGTCCATTGGAAATTCTATTAATAGGCTGTTTACATGGTGAAAGTCTTTGGTTGTAAATCGTATTCCGACTTTGGATTTCAGATTTGATTAAGATGTGAATCCTTTTGAGATCAGACTTGTCTTTAGACTTGTATGACCGTTCTTCTTCTCTATGTAGCTTTTTGAGATGAGGAGAAGAGAAAGGGTCAAATCTTTTGAACAGTATTTGTTTCAGGCAACAGATATCTAGGCAGAATTCGAGATAATCTGTTATATTACTGATTGTGTCACCAAGTGTATGTTCGGTAAAAAGATCCCAGACCAAACAGTGCTTAAAGAGTAAATGGATCTTCACCACTGAGAACTATTTTGACCTATGTCACAAGCAGTCTCCAGCCATTGTCGCTGCGTCTCTTCAGGACTCCAGCCAGGCAGTTCACGCCTCTCTATGTGACTCGAACCAATAGTCAAAGATCACATAGACTGATTCCATGTTTTGATTTGACCAGCCTTAACTCTTTTCAACCCAGTCCTATCTCAAGTAACGTTGTTCGACGAAGAAGGAGGGGACTTGGTATATGCGACATTTGCCCTAGCTATTCCAATCGATATAGCTCCACAAGCTCATTGACTGACTTTTCCTTCTTACCCAACACCACGCCTAACCTCTGTGTTATTCACCATATTATACTAATCAATATGGTAGACAGAGAGTAAACACTTTGTGGTCAACGATTGTTAACCTTTTCGCATTTCCCACTTCCAATGACCACGTCTCGCAGTTATAAAGAAGAATGGAGCGATCTGCTGTTCAGTACATAGCCTGCTTAAATCTTGGGCTACCAAATACCTTATTCATTACAAATCATATGCATCTAATTGCTCATTTCCAATTTATTTTAAAAATTAAATTTTATTCTAATATGTCCTCTAATCGGATTATTTATTCTCATGAGTATTTAATATCCTTAAAACCTACTGATCGGATATGCCATAAAAAAGACAAAAAGAAGCATCATGCCGGCTGGCAAAGAGCTTAAAAAAACACCCCTATTCAATTTATGACCGTTCCTGCAATCATGAGTACTAACTGTCGCTCCCTGCCAACGAAGATTAACTGTCTTCAATCACTCGTGTCTTCTATTATATGTCGAAATACTGGGATCATATCACTTCAAGAAACATGGATGGCTACATGATCTATACGATGACAATCTAGTGTATCTGCATGATTTCAAACTATTCAGACAAGATCGGTGTAGTTCTAGGAAGAAACGTGGTGGCGGTGTCGCCATCTTCATAAATTCACAATGGTGTACATCTTGTAGCGGTAAATAATTCCCCAAAATTATTAACCACAGCAATCATCACTCAACATTGGATGCTGACCACCACTGTTTAAGTCGACTTGTTTAGCTGAAGGCTTACGGTCAAGCATCCCCGCCATTTGGTGCTTCGTCGTGTCACGTGCGTGCACGATTACTAGCTAGCTAAGCATTCATTCCTACCCGCGATTTGGTCCCAAAATATATATCGTATTTGGACGACAAAATCTGGTCTTTTGCTTTACCATTTGGTACTCGAAGAACGAACACTATAGTGGTTGTTGGTATAAGATCTTGCGTTAGTATAATCCGTACAACTCGTGAACGTCGATACCATCAATCGTCTAAACTGGTGAGCCCAACCACGAACTACATCTTCAATTCACACGCAGATAAACCCGGTGAGTTCGTTCCTTTTTGTGTTTATTCTTGTACTATATTGTTATCGGCATACGTTTCGTCATGAGTGACCCTAGCCCCAAGGTTATTCGCATACGCTCAACCGCCAAAACAATTCAGCTAGTACCATATTGGCCAGATAATGCTGAAACGTGGTTTCAGATTGCTGAGTCTGATTTTTGTGAACATGGCATAACTGATCAACGTTCACAGTTCCTTGCAGTTATTCACGCCCTACCGCGGGAATTCAGCAGGTGCGTAACTCTGCAGATGTCGGTAAGTAACTCGTACGAGTTGCTAAAAGCATCCATACTCAAGAGAAACGTTTTCACAGATTTACGTCTGGATGAGTTATTTCGTAACATCGAGTTAGGAGATCAGTCAGCCGTGAGCATGCTGGCAAGAATGAAAGAGATCATTGGCCAAAGTCAGTTCGATGAAGGACTGTTCAGAGAACTATTTTTATCCAAACTGCCACAGTTAGTTCAGACTGTACTTGTGACACTTCAGGGTGTTCTCATAGATGATTTAGCTGTCTCTGCAGATAGAATTCTAGAGATAACGAAACGGCCAGTCACCGAAGTATACTCTGTTACCGAACAGACTTCGAAGAAGGATTCTGCAATGATAGAGTTAATCAACTCCGTCCAGCAGATGCTTAGGTCAAACAAGCCTAGCAATTCCTCCTATCGTCGTTCTAAATCCCCTCAACGGCAAAACGCACGTGGACGATCTAAGTCCAACACGCGTTCTGTCAAAAATCCTGACTGGTGTTGGTATCACAACACCTATGGCAAGGAAGCGAAATGTTGTCGAAAACCTTGTGATTTCGGCAAAGCCTCCAAGTCTGTGGGAAACTATTCCGCCGGCACGCGTTAGCGGCAACCGTCGCCGGTGGCACTAGCCGCTTACTTTACATCCATGATGTAATTAGCCAGACCAGATATCTAGTCGACGCAGGCGCCGAAGTCAGCGTCCTTCCTGCTACAGCAGCAGATCGACAGAAGGATCCTAACTTCAACCTACAGGCTGCAAATGGAAAACCAATTGCAACCTATGGTCGGAAATACGTCTATCTGAACGTAGGTTTGCGCAAACCTATTCGGTGGATTTTTCTGATCGCTGATGTCACAATGCCCATCATCGGCACGGACCTACTTAATCATCATGATTTGCTCGTAGACGTCCGCCGTAAACGACTAATTGACAACACTACTAGCTTGTCTATCAAAGGCATAACTTACGTAGGCCCAAGCTTGTCAATCGTTAAGATGAAAGCAATCCCCGATCCAACTTTTCAACCGATTGTTGACAAATATCCGGAACTGAATTGCCCATCTAACCATCTCCCGTGTATAACCAGCAATGTTATGCACCACATCATAACCTCAGGACAGCCCGTGACATCTAAAGCACGACGACTGGCCCCTGACAAACTGAGAATTGCCAGAAACGAATTCGATCATATGCTCACCCTTGGCATCATTCGGCCATCGAATAGTCCATGGGCATCCCCGTTGCATATGGTACCGAAAAAGGATAGCAACGATTGGCGACCCACTGGTGATTACCGGCGAGTGAACGCCAAAACAACTCCTGATTGCTACCCTTTGCCTCACATACCCGACTTGACGGCAACATTATCTGGAGCATCTATATTCTCCAAAATCGACTTGGTTAAAGCATATAACCAAATCCCGATGGCAACGGAAGATATTCCGAAAACGGCTATCATCACGCCTTTCGGACTTTTTGAATTTCTACGTATGCCGTTCGGCCTCCGGAATGCGGCCCAAACATTCCAACGCTTCATCAACGAAGTATTTCGCGGTCTCGACTTTGTATACGCATACTTAGACGACTGCCTCATTGCCAGTCCATATAAGGAAACTAACCTTAGACACTTGGACTTGGCATTTGAAAGGTTACGCCAACATGGTGTTACCATCAATATACAGAAGTGTCAAATAGGCGTTGACTCACTCGATTTTCTGGGTCACACTATTGACTGTCAGGGCATTCGCCCACTGGCTACTTCGGTCGATCACTCTAGAAAAACGCGTTCTGGACGTCACGTTAGATTCCCAGAATACCTTCACACCTATCTCACATAACTGAGTGACACATCAATTTTTTTTTATGTTGCGTCATTTAACACAAGTAAATGATATTTTTCCTATAACCGTACATAAAATTATATAAGATGTATATTTTTTTTCCCGATATTTTGAACTTTACATTATTTTACTGTATAGTAGATGCATGTCATATTTTTTTGGTAAAAAAAAACGCTTATTTGGTACATTTTTCTTGACAAGGTTCTCAGCATTCTTGTTTTCTTTTCCAGGTGCAACGGGCACTGGACAGGAAACAAACGAAGCACGGGATCCAACGAACAACACTGAGGAAGCTATGTACAGACACCCTATTAGCATAGGAAGACAGACCAGCAGGCACTCCATCAAGCCGCTCGGAAGATTTTTTTCACCCGTCAGGGAACCATCGAGATTTTTTTACTTCCGGCTGGTCATGTCTTAGGGTCCTCACAAACCCACTAGGGGGGGAGTGAGCTGTAGCGGTAAATAATTCCCCAAAATTATTAACCACAGCAATCATCACTCAACATTGGATGCTGACCACCACTGTTTAAGTCGACTTGTTTAGCTGAAGGCTTACGGTCAAGCATCCCCGCCATTTGGTGCTTCGTCGTGTCACGTGCGTGCACGATTACTAGCTAGCTAAGCATTCATTCCTACCCGCGATTTGGTCCCAAAATATATATCGTATTTGGACGACAAAATCTGGTCTTTTGCTTTACCATTTGGTACTCGAAGAACGAACACTATAGTGGTTGTTGGTATAAGATCTTGCGTTAGTATAATCCGTACAACTCGTGAACGTCGATACCTTCAACCCCTAAAATCTAATAAAGTATGCTTCAAATTCTCTAGTGACAACATTGACTGCCTCACCGTCAAATGTCGACCTAAGCATTTGTCAAAATATAACTACATATACATCTCGAACATTTATATTGCGCCTGGATGCAATTCCACTGAATTGTCTTTATTTGCTGATGAATTTACCTCCTTTGCTGCCACCTCCTTCGGAAACTCCTTGTCTATATTTACTGGAGATTTCAATTCTAGTGATCACAGTTTCCTTATTTCACTTGGTCATGATAACATTGTCAACTTCCCGACTCGAATGGATAATATTCTAGATCTTGTGTTCACAAATGACATAGGAATATTTGAAGCTCGGAAAAGAGCCCCACTACTTAACTCTGATCACTGCATCATAAGAGTATTGCCCAAGGTATATGGAAAGCTGCACAAAAGGGTCTTCTCCCACCTTGGAAAGAAAACACAACACAGATGTTATTCACATGACAACATACAGAATCTAAGGACAATGTTAAAAGACACAAACTGGGACCTGTTTACTGAACAAGCTCTTGACAACACAATTAGTAACATAACACATTATCTCAATTTCTGTCTTGATGTTTGTTGTCCTAAAGAGACAATCTTCTTAAAGTTCGACCGTTTCGCCTCTTCTCAACTCAAAAAGCTTCGCCGTGAAAAAGAGAGGTTATACAAAACGAGAAATAAATCTGGCGTTAAGAGAATGAACACTTTAATTAAAGCCGAATTACAAAGACTAAATGCTCTCTCCCTATAACCAGAAGTTTCTTTCATGTAAATCCTCATCTAATATGTGGAAGCTATTAAAGGAAATCACAGGTGGTAAGCAAATAATGAATGATACTTCCGTTGATAATAATAATAATAATATGCTTAATAAATCCTTCATATGTATCCCTGCAGATGTTATGATTCCCAAATCTAATAGTATAAATAATGACTGCTTCTCTTGTTTTAACACGAATGATGTCCTCAAGTGTCTTCAATCTCTCAAACCTACCCAGTCCCTTGGTCCTGATGGAGTTCCTGCTGTTATCCTTAAGAAATGTGCTGACATCTTATGTTACCCATTAACCGACATTTTCAATGAATCTTTTTCCATAAGTATTATTCCTGACTCATGGAAAAATATCAAGGTTGTTCCAGTGCCCAAATCAACAAGTGGACCTACTGTCAAGTTTAGACCCATTGCTATTACCTCACCTTTTTTAAAAGTTATGGAAAGACTTATTTTACTTAATCTTGAACCCTCTTTAAAGCCTTTCAATGACCCCAACCAGTTTGCTTATAAACATAGTAGGTGTACCTTAGATGCCGCTGTAGTTCTATATCATAATATGGTCTCTAGTTTAGATAGAGGAGCCAAATATGTTCGGTGTGCCTTCCTTGATTACACATCTGCATTTGATTCTGTACCTAGGTCTCTCTTGTTAAGTAAGCTTGCTGCAACACAGAGTGAGAGCTGGATAAATAAGTGGTTGTATTCCTACTTTTCTGATAGGAAGCAGTACACTGTCTACAATGGAAAGTCCTCCACTACCTCACTTACTTTAGCTGGTGTTCCTCAAGGTGCTGTTCTTTCTCCTTTTCTGTTTTCTTTTTTCTTACATGACTTGCCCCATTCTGATATAGCAAATTTTGTCAAGTATGCTGATGAACTCTCTGTCTCCATGCCTGTCAACTCTCAGTCAGACTGTTCCATATTAAATAACTTTCTCTCGGAAATTAGTCAGTGATCCTCTTCAAACGGTCTTAAGCTGAATCCGTCTAAATGTCAGGTGGTCAATTTCACTTTCAGACGAAAAAGTGACCTACAACAACTAGCTAGCTCACATGGTCCCACTATCATTGACGGCATAGAGGTTGAAACTACATCTAATGTCAAGTACCTTGGACTGAGTATTTCCTCCGATCTTTCCTGGTCCTCTCACATCTTGCTAGTGACTAGAAAGATGTTTCGCTTAACGTTCTACGTTAGGAAGTTTAGACAGTCTGGTATAAAGCAGTCTTTGCTTTCTCAGTTTGTCAATTCCTGTATTCTACCCATCCCTCTTTACTACTCCCCATTAATCTTCCCTGGACTACTTAAGAAAGACTTTGCTTCGCTGCATAGGGCACTAAAAGCTGTTAGTAGGGGAAGTGGGATTTCGTTAAACCAACTGGTTAACACTATTGTGGATAGACATATAATGTCATGTAAGAAACTAGCGAATTCTATATTGTCAGACCCCGAACACCTCTCCATACGCAGCTCTCTCCTTGCATTTCATCTGGTAAAACTAGAAGCAACTATAGGAAGCTATATGCCAGGACTACCAAGTATAAAAACTCCACAATACCTTATCTGGCACGGCTGTTATGTGATGAGAAAACTGTTAGGCATGACACGATCAACTTGCTGAGGCACTCTAGCAAATAGTTCCCATTAGCTTTTGTTCTCCTTTCTTTGTTACTATTATATTATTGCTCATATATTCTATTACAGACTAATTTTATATATCATATCCTGTGGTGCATTGTTTAAACATGTGAATGCAATGCTGTTCTTTTTTTATTTCTCTGATTTCTCTTTTCTCCTTTTGTTGTTGTTGCTTTTTATTTTTAAATCCTTATAAAATTTATGAGGTAATTAGATGCAATATTGTAATGAACGCTGAAAATTCCATACCTGTACAACAAATACTGTTTGGAATAAAGCCATTATTATTATATCACGTCTATGTCATAAATGATGTAAGTTGACAAATGGCACACCAGCCTTTTGTATCTGTGCTGCGATTTTGTCAGCAACCAGTACTCATTGGCAAAAAAAACCCAAAACTGCACCAAAATGTTTTATTTGGGGTCCATTGAGCCTGATTCAGCTTCCCAAATAAGTGAAGTGGTCAACAGGCATACTCCCTGTATTTAAAATGGGAGACGATGCAATCCAATCCTGAGGCACAGTCACACATTTGAAAGGGGCGACTCATATGTCAATCCCTTGCGTGACTGCTAAACGCCTCCATTTCTGTTTAAACTCATCCCAAATGTACTAATTTATATCACCCAAGGATTTAGTTTTTACCAGGGTCCAGTCTGGTCAACTTAGCCTGTCGAGATTTTATATTCTGTCAATGTGAAGACGCTAACATATTGCCGAATTTTATGAGCACGTTGTCAGACAAGCTTTTTAGCTGTATGTCATCCTATTTTGATAATAACAGATTAAGAACTGTGAAGTTCACGCAGTTTGTACTAGGTGAAACAGACTGAATTTTGTAAAACATATCATTTAGAATACACCGTGCATAACCACTTTCAAGTAAATATTAAAACACTACATCATCTCTCACTTCAGTTTCCTCCAAAAAGTAGGTGGATTGTGTGTCATCAAGATAGAGGTGAAAACTCAGTTTTTTATTTGATTTTACTTAGTATACAAACTTGGCTCAATAAAGCATCAAAACTGCACTACACAAAATAATAAAGCCACCGTGTTAAGCAAAATATGTTTGGGCGAAATCAGACAGAAACAAGTTCATGTATTTATCAAGTACATCGAAAATAGTGTCCATTGCATCACATTACTTTCAGTAGAAGAATAAACGATCATCCTGAGGAAATTCACTGTTAGATTCACTTCTTAGCCATACCCAATAACCTAAAGCCACCAAAAGGCGTGATTTTTCATACTCCACAGAAAAAGTTGTATCACACAAACAAATGCTAACCCAATGCAATCATCCTTCACTTCACGGATTAACCACCTTTCAGCATTCTGTTATTACATCAATATCTACAAAACATAACGGTGTGTAGGCTACTGGGATGACATTCCAATAGACGTCCCAGCCACTAAAAATGGTGGTAACGATTGACATCACGGATTGAAAGACGGCCACTGATCTACTCCAGCACATGTGCGTCTGTGGCACAGTGGTTAGGACTCTCGCCGACCATTCACATGGTCTGGGGTTCGATCCCCTGCCGGCGCACACCCGATATCTATGGTCGGCCTGAATTTGGGCTACCGATATCCATGCTGAAAATTCCACACTTGTACTGAAAATACGGTGTGGAATCAAGCTGTAAATCAAAATAATAAAATAAAATGTTGTTGGACTTCAGAATTACTTCCAATGTCACTTCACCCTATGCAATCAGCTATACAAAGACAGCAACTATCGTACACGCCGTTGTTATACGTTATCAGATGGAGACCAGGTTTCATAGGCATAGAGGAAGGTCCCATTATAAAAGACAGACGTGCATTATAACCACAAAATAAATATGACTCACGTGGTTTTGATCATGAATTTAGTTACCGTTTTGTATTATATGAAACATTATATTCTTGATTGTCGGGATTCATTCCGAACATTAACTTCACACATTATAAGACACAACTTATAAAACTTCCACTTTTTACTTTCATTCTTATTAGTATTTTCTGCTCATTGTCACACTTGATAACTGATGCCACACTAAAGGAAAGGCTGTTCGTTTAAGTTTGACCTTGTCATCAAACTTACCCTAAACTAAAGCTTTTTAGACGAAACACACCCATTCAGGGGAAAAGTTACTTATAGTACCTGAATCATTCTGGACCCATTAAATTGTTCATAAGTGATTATAGGGCTGCTAAATTCATTTTTCCTGAGTTTCTTATTAGCATGTTCATTTTCTCTTTGGATGACTGTCAAATTATTTGGCCATACAAAAATAACTGATCACGCTAAAGCAAACAATCTAAAGTGGAAATCGGTTACTTCTGTTTCTGTACTCACTTGCAATAGACAGCGGTAAATTAACAGGAAGGGTATAGGAAGAACTGGTTGTTGCCAAGTCACGGGCAATGAGACTAAAATACCAGAATTTCAGAAGTTATAGTCTAACCAATATGAGCATTAATCCAAAGGTTAGTCATGGAAATCTGTTATGAAATTGTACCTGGATGAAAGTACTCTGTTATCTCTCTTAGATCGATTAAAAATGAATGCATCACTCATGTGACTATATTAGTCAATAATATGATTGATATAATTTTAAAGTGAAAGTATACATTGGTGTAGGACTGTTAATAAGTAGCCAATCTTTTGTTTTCTAAAGGTTTAAATGGAGTTTTTATGTCAGTTCTTTGTTATTAAGCCTACTAACAAAACTCGAATCGTCTCCCAGACTTATGATAAGTATCTACTTTCTTGCCTTGTTATTTGTAACTAATTTTGCCTCCACATTTCGCTGATTGTTATTTCCTTAAACTACGATAGTCATGCCAGTTTGCTGCTTCATAGAATGAATACTTTGTATTCTTATTACATAAGTACTGTATTTTAGGTCGTCTGCAGCTGAACAGAAGCCGTTAGAATACAAAGTAATCAGGGGCGCGGAGAGCAAGAATTGTGACTAAATAATAGAATCCTTTAACAATATCCAGTTTAATAACCGGTCCTGAAAAAGAAGAGAGGTTTGGTGTGAGGATAGCAGCTCTACACCAGGAAATCAACCAGATGTCTACGGAAATTTCAAAGCTAGCTGGAAAGGCTGCTGAGATTGCAAAGAAATGAGAAGATATGATGTAGTGGTATTACAAATCTGTTAGAGCAGATGAGAGGCAAGTGGACTCTCCAAACTGTTAACTGTAGAGTCATTAATTTACTTCAGTCATCCAGACGACAACTGTGAACACATTGTGAGAGAGGCTATTACGATATCATCAAGAGCATCGAAGGTTATCATAGGATTGACGCTGATGGGCATTTTGATGTCATTCAATAGACATAGAGGAGTGAGTGAACTAATATTTGGACGTATTTATTCTTATGTAGAATTTGAGCAAACTAGCAACATATCGTTTACCATCAGCCCTGCTAAACCAACACAAATAAATTTCCCACAAAGACTGATAATCCTAAGAGGTGAGCGAGCTCAATGTGGGGAAGGAAATCTGCTGATTTGTAAAAATATTTTTACAATCACGGGTGTAATGTATTCATGAGGAAACGAGTCATTTGAGCTTGTTCATGTGGTTTATAATCTAATATACAGAAGAAATGATGGCCTTACTCATCATTCCTATTCTCTTGGTTGTTCCCTCTTAGCTGAGAATGTCCTATCTTACTTTTTATATTGTTGTACGGCTGAGTTCGAATAGTGAATATCTAAACTCACTATACGAAACAGGAGTGGTGTTATGGAGTACTTGGCTTCGCCATTGGAAAGACATAAGGTAATGAGTCAACTGGTTATCCGAAATATTTATTTCGATATCGATTTTCGCCAGTCTCTCAACAAACCATATAAAGTCAGCCCTTGTATGAGGTAGGAGTGATAGCCAAATTCAACCAAAAACAGTGATGCATTCTTTTTTTTATTTCCTTCACGTTCCCCAGTGGAACATAGGGCTTCAAGCTAGTGGCTTGAAGTTTCTGTAGCAGTGCTTATTTTACAGGATGGGGTTGCTAGCCTCATGCCCAACCTTTCCTCTTCACCAGCGTTATTTCTGGCTAGCAAGGTAAAGGAGTGCGTCGGCCGGGGATCGAACCCCGGACCATGTGCATGGTCGGCGAGCGTCCTAACCACTATGCCAACGACGCAACAGTGATGCACAACTGGTGGGGCCCTCGCACGATCTCCTCCAGGTCATCCTTGGATCAACATCCAACTGGTCGTTTCCCACTCGGGTTCCACTCCAGCTATGGCCTGGCGTACGGTGTCATTCGATGGTCTCCTCCGCGTGTGTCAGGTCTATCTCGATTCTTCGGTTAATTCTTTCTAGCCATTTGATCCTCAATATAGAGTGGAGGCAGCAGTTGATAAAAGTCTGCAAGAGACTGTTAGAAATACTTTTCGTGACGCCACATGTTTCAGATCTATATAGAAGGACTGAGTGACTTAACATTGACGTTGAAAATCCGAACTTTGTTGTTTATGCTGAGTTGAGTAGATCTTCACAGTGATTCAAGAATGACATCTGCCTTGTCTTTCCGATTCTGGTACTGACATCTTTGTACCTGTATTTGAAACGATGATTCCTAGAAAAGTGAAGAAAGTGACATCTTTCTAATTTATTCGATTGATAGTGATTGGTGCTTGTTTTTGATTCAATGGATACTTTTATCAACTCCATCTTCTCTATGTTCGATTGAAGTCCTGTCTTCGCTGGCCGCTTCTTCTGCCAGTTTAATGGCTTTCCTCTGCAAGTCTTCGATTTTGTGTGACATTAAACATAAATCACCCATGCGCGAAATCCAGATCTTCTAGAATCTTCTTATCGGTAGTCCAGCGTATTTCAATATTCACACTCCCAAACATAGTCTGTCGCGTAATCCAGTCCGCCAAAACTAAGGATATCACCCGTGATAATAGCCAGACAGCCAACTTGTCTTACTCCTGTATTCACTTCGAACGCCTCATTGAGTTTCCCACTGCGGATCACCTGAGACGTGGCACTATCATATATTTTGTGAATGAGGTTGACACATATTTGGCCACTGCACGCCATAGTGTTGAAGCAGTTTCCAAATTAATTCTCGGTCAATACTGTCTAGGGCTTTGTCGAAGTCAATGAAGTTCAGGTGGAGGTTTGACTGCCATTCTATGCTTTGTTTGATGACAATGCGTAGCTTTTCAAATTATCAGCACATGATTTGCCTTTCCTGAGTCCAGCTTGTTCCGGGCGGAATTTTGTATCCAGTGCATCTTTTATTCTCTCCAGAATGACGACTTAGTATTTTAATTGGCGTGGACGAGAGAATTATTCCGTTCAAGTTCTTTCACAATCCTAGGTCGCCCTTCTTCGGTAGCTTGACGAGTTAGTGTTTCTTCCAATTGGTAGGTACCTTCCATTCTTTTCAAACCTTTTATAATAATAGTGTGAGAACATCTGCCGCAGACTCTAGGTCGGTTTTCAGTGCTTCGGCAGAATTCCGTCTGGTCCTGCCAACTTCCCAGATAGCCTTCAGTAGCTTGATCGCATTCAGGAATTCTGCCTTCGTTGGAGGAGTGGTGTCCACTGGCAGGCAGTTTTGTGCGTGCTGTTGATGGTATTTCCGGGCGAGTTGCAAGTGGTGGTTGATCCAAGAGTCTTTTGAAGTTACCAGCCCATCGCACTGTTTGTTCCTCCACCTTGGTGATCAGGTTCCTTTGAACATCTTTTAGTAGTTTCATCATCTGGGTAATCTTTAAAAGTCGAAAAGAATAGTGATGGCCAAACAGAAGCTTGAGTAATGAATATATAACAATTTGAACAAGAAGAGTGTCGCTTTATTTTGTCAATTCATAACATACTTGGGATAGATAAATTGCATAAACACATGATATCCTGGGTTAATACGATTGTGAGTGTGAGTAAAATTCAATCATAATGGAGATAAACCGCGTATATTTGTAAATATCTATAAAGATGACATACAGATAAGTGGGAAGAACAACATGAAGATACCTTGCTAAGAACTTCAAAGTTTCTCAGTAGACAAGCTTTCTTAAGACCTTTCTCATAGAAAGATAAGCCTGTTCTCACCAAAGATGCTTCTCCTGTGAGCATAGCTGCAGTACTTGGGCGAAATGAACAACCTGCTATTTGCTTTTCACGACGCCTAAATAAGAGTGAACGAGGGTACTCAGAAACCCAGAAAGATGATCTAGCAGTCGCATGGGCAATAAGAAACATGCACAAGTATCTTTTTGGTACTAGTTTTCACATAGTTACTGACCGTCAGGATTTGAAATTCATTTACAATCCGGGGATATCTTTGAATAGGTCATCTTCTGCTATGGTTGAAAGATGGAATTTAGAACTAAGTGCATATGATTACACTACTGAACACATACCGGCTAAGGACATCCCTCATGCAGACTTCTTATCTCGTTAGTGATTTTTTGAAAATTTTCCTAATGACACTGATTGTTTTTTAGTTCCGCCATTACCTCTAGATATAGTTCGACTTATACACGATTCTAGGAAATATAACGGGAGCACTTTAAATGCAACAGAAAGAGGTTGGAATAATCAGTGTGAGCGAAGACTTCTGGACTTTTATAAGCGAAGAGGTGAGATTTCAGTTCATTCTGAGGGATTCCTATATCTGAATGACAGAATTATTATCTCTCCAAGTTTAAGATCTGAGATTTTTGATGATCATCATTCTGCTTGTTTGAGAGCTGATAAGATGAAATCATTAGCAGGCGTAACGTGCTGGTGGTCAGATATTGATGCCGAAACTATCAAAAGATCAAGGAGCTGTTGTAGTTGTTTGCATGAAATATCCTAGAGAAAGTCATTGAGGAAACCATAGCATGGGTCTTATGAGATTCGGCAGCATGTTCATGCGGCTCACAGTGATCCATTCTCAAATTCACACTATGCTGTATTCAATGTGGATTCTTATTTTAGGTGGCCAGAAGTAATAATTATAGATAGTCCTGACGCTAAATTCACACGCAGAGCTTTGAGGAGGATTGTTAGCCGGGAGGGAATTCCGGATGTCTTAGTTACTGGTAATGGTACTCATTTCACTGAGGACTTCAATGACTGGCTTAAAGATATAGGTTATCGTCGTCTGTACACAACACCACGTCATCCTTAATCTAACGGGTTGGCAGAAAATTTCGTACGAACATTAGAGTGACATAGCATCGGTGAGTCCTAAGAACCTTGACGAGCTAGAGAGATGTGTGGATAACTTCTCACTTCAATATTGCAATGTGGAGCACACAAACACCCACGGAAGTCCTTCTAAGCTATTCAGGTCTCGAACTCTCCGAACGTATCTGGTATCCATGACTTCTGATAAACATTCTTATAGAGGGAATAACTATAGACCTTCTGCTGGAATCATACTATAAAAAATGGGAAAACGAATGGTGAAGATATTAGACATTGAAGATGATTCAGTTCAAAGCAGACACGTGGATCAAGTGAAAATAAATGGAGTAGGTCATTTCGATTATAATTTTAATGATTCCGCTACCGATCCTGATTTTGTGCATAATTCCGAAATACATCCAGATGAAGCCGGTGAGAGTAATCACACAGAATCAGTTAGAAAGTTTGAGAGACTTGAAAACAAACTGAAGCCTCATTATAAACATGCAAGGAGATATTCGACATGTGGCGGATGTGATGATTGACAATTTCTATTACTGTATTGTTTAAATGAGTACTGTTGTTTATTAATATTTATTATATAAATTACAAATAATGCTGTCAAATACAAATTCCTAAATTCCACCCTCTCTGTGTTGTTGTTTGGTTTACTGGGATTCGGTCATTGCGAAATACATTGCGACTTAAGTTAAAACATTCTAGTCAATTATATTACATCATCTAACTTACTACCTCAATCTTTTTTAGTTGGTGTTTAGTTAACCCTGTTTCTACATTAGATCATTCTTGTATTACCTGATGAATTATCTGAACTTGACCAACCTCATATACACATAGACACAAAAATATTTATATATAAATGCGATTGCACAGCTTTGTGAATGAATTCACCGAAAATAGTCTCTTCGCTGAACTTCTTCTCTTTGTCACAAAACTCAGTGCGCATTTTAGAAACTTAGAGGTAATTATTTTTACTTTTTATTTTGATAACAGCTTGATGCCACACCGTATTTTCAGTACATGTATGGAATTTTCAGCATGGATATCGGTAGCTCAAATTTTACAGGCCGACCATAGATATCGGGTGTGAGTCGGTAGGGGATCGAACCCCGAACCATGTGCATGGTCGGCGAGAGTACTAACCACTGTGCCACCGACGCACATACCTGGGTTCCTTCAGAAATATAGGTTAATGTGATGTATATAATAAGTTTGAATTAGCTCATCTATATGGACAATCTCAGTTTTCAGTGGATTGCTTCCTGTCATCTAATTCTCAAAATCATAACACACTAATCGCTAAGTCATACAATTTCCATAGCTATTTTCCAGGTGGATGTTTTATCATATATAGGAAGGTGATGTGGCTCGCTATTTGTCTGCTTATATTGTTCGTCGAGTTAACGGCTGATTCTGGCGCTTTATTTAGTTAGAAAATATAAA
This sequence comes from Trichobilharzia szidati, assembly GCA_944472155.2. Lineage (NCBI taxonomy): Eukaryota > Metazoa > Platyhelminthes > Trematoda > Strigeidida > Schistosomatidae > Trichobilharzia > Trichobilharzia szidati. The sequence goes on along the minus strand of OX235279.1, from coordinate 124,251,702 downwards.
TCTAGTAAGTTTGTTCTGAATTATTGCATCCTCACTGAGCTAGCTAGCGTGAGGCTGATTCTCAGAGTCCAGAGAGGAGTACGACTATGACACAAAGGAGTGACTAAGATGTTGCGAAACAGCTTTGTCGAATTGGTTCTGTCTGCAATAACACAGCATAATCTACTGACAATTGAGAGATTAATGTGCTAGATTTACTAACACATCTCGCTGCCACTGTGGATTGTGGAGGATTAGTTCCCTCTTGGTTACTCCTGAAGATCCAATTCGCTGAACTTTGATTTATATGACGTCCTGACTATTTATCGCATTAGTCAATGAAAGTTTTGTAATTACACATCTACGGTCCTACATTGGTAGACAGTGCTAATTGTAAATGCTCTCAAAAAAGTCGAAAATGTCGATTTAAATCGTCCTAAGATTGTTCAGTACGAAGCTTTTGCCTCGGTTTCATTCATACTGATATTCGCTTACTCTGGATAATAGATTTCCGTTTTATAAGAATGCTACATGCAAATGACGCATAACTAAGGAAGTTTTATCATTCATGCGGAACAGAGTGTCGTGTTCTGTAAACTATACTTGCACCATGCAGACAACATGTACAGGTAACACACATTTGGACTAAAGTGACGAATATTTGCATCAAATATTAGTTTCTGCAATACACACTTTGTTATGCGTTCCTAGGTGAATTAAGAACTGCCCAATCAATCTATCGCTTTTCAAATAACATATCGCTACCTAGGCGTTTTGACTCCATTTCGTATTTCTTTACTTGATGTTGACCAAGTCGAGTTCGAACGAATGTGTCCCTACGCATGTAGTATCAAGGCGCAAGCACAGTCCCACATACGTGCACTAATCATGATAAATTTACTTGTGACCAATAAATATATAAATACTATGCCCACTGACACTCTTTCACTCAATATTACCGGTAACTGCATAAAACTTATCAAAAAGGAAGAGATTTTGTCAGAGTCATTTCCACGAACAATTTTTATTACACAGTTTTAATAAAATAACAACATTCCAATAATAAAAGACTATTTACTTATTATCTTCACGCAAATGGAATTTAGTAGTTCGCTAAGATTTTTTCAACCCTGTCCAACTGACGAGATATATCTTCGTTAATACTGTCATCATCTTCCCAAGGCTCTTTCAATTTATCTCCTCTATCCACTTCAGCCATACTATTCGGCGCTTCCTGTAAATTCTGTTGTTTTGTCTTCTGATTCATTGGTTTGTTGAAATTTTCTGTCAACTCATCACTTTCTGGTGTCTCAGATGCGTAAGGCGCATTGTTCATTGCGTTGCCATCAACAGTTTCTAGTCTGTTTGGTTCATTTTCAGTCGGAATTGGATACTGGCTTGGCAGCATTTTATTCGAATCTTCAGGTGATCCTTTCTTGTGGTCTTGGAGATTGTTGAAATAATAATTCTGACTGATGGCATTAATGATTATGAGTATAGCGTATAACAGTAAAAGAGGAGGCATGCTTTGAATTCCTATAAGGTAGACTGACAAAACTTTGCGAAAATTCGTTATATATATATGAAATATTTTCAAGGTCGTCGTAAGTGGTGTTCACTTCTGCCCACTTTCAAATTACTTCCATAAACGCCTTTCAATTGGTCAACAATGATTTCTACTCACGTACCTGAATTTTCACATTCGCAATGATTCAGTCGTTCGAATTGCGATCAATATTTCTATCAGTGGTCAAAGTGATGTTCAAAATTTCATTTGCCTAGACATAATTTAGTTTAGTCTATAAATGACTGCTGATTGGTCAGATATTTGAAAATTGATTTTATTACGTTGTGGGAGACTGCACTATATTTTTAGTGTCAACAGTGAATTCACGCAAGAAATACTGTAGACACAGAAATGTAGGATATGTATATATATATGCAACTCAGAGAATACATGGATATAGTAGCGATTTCCTAGGCAGTGATAAATAGCTGAACGATAATCTTAAGGAGGAAGATTCGTGGGTGCCTTTATCAAATGAATTTATTCTTAGGTGAAGTTACACTGCGTCGCAGAGTCTAAATTGTATTCTTATTTCAATAGGAAAGAGAATAACTTTATACGCAGAAGTGTTTGCTTAGTTATACGTGATAAATTTGAGATACTATAATTGGGCACTTGGTTCATGCCTCGGTGGGAACTCATATTGCGCAATTCAGGTACATCCAGTGACGAGTCTCAAATAGGACGAAATTTGCATTCTGAATTCCACCGCTAGTCTCCATCCACCAATTAACTATCGTAATTCTTCTTTGTGTTATTATTCATATAAATAAATAACTCTCCTAAAGCTCAGTAAATTGCGCCTGAAGTCGTTTAGTGAAATATATGCTAAATCCTAATAAAACATAAGTCATATGTCTTCACAGTCCTGAATCGAATATTTTGGTTTTAAAATTAGTCTGTACATTACAAAATTCAAGTTAATCCAAATCCCTTTTTGAGTGATATCACTGTATCTCCAGTCAAGCCTTAGAGTGATTGTTTGTTAATTTATGTGTTTATGCATCGTTTTCATTGACTTGGAATCTGACTTCTTTCATTGTGTGGCTTATTCTTTATTATTTGATAAATTTGATCTCTAATAATGTGCCTGTTGATCGTTGGTTCATTTGAGTACCATGCTTCTAGGAATTCCCTGGTATTTTTACTGCTGAAAATTTCTATATTTATCCAATCACATTGGTATCCATGTTTGTCTACATGCATTGATTTGAAAGAATACATGCCGTGTATTTTGACAGCTAGTTTATGTTCTTGAACTGACAGTCGAAGTTGATGTACACTGTGGTCAATATATAGTATTTATCACAGTTAATGTAATTTATTTTGTAAATGTTATTGGTTTTGTCTTCTTTTGCTGATTGGTCATTATATCTGCATAATGTTAAATGAACTGATTGTTTTGGTTTGCGTGCCATATCTATTCTGGAAGGTTTGAGTATTTTTGTAGTTATTTCGGAAATTATTTTTTCATATACTCTGGGATGAATATTTTTATAGTTTCTTCGAATGTTTTCTTGTTGGTAGTTTTATCTAATTTTAGGCATTCTTGATGAAATTGTTATGATATCCAGTTTTCTTGGGGGCAGTTTTCTAATATATTTCTCCTACTCTACTCAGAGCTGGAGTATTGCAGAATGTGTACTCAGATTCTTTTGTGTACTGTTGGATTATTGCCTAGCGATCGCTACAACATCAAAAGCATCCACCTGAGCTACATATTTTCTTTATTACTTCAATCTCGGTGTTCATTCCAAACTATTTATGAAATTCCAAAACATCTAGGTGCGAATTAATCTATCTAAGAAATCATAACTTGGACAACATGCGTTATTCGCTTTAACTTGCAAGTAACAGTTGAATACAAATTCATATGCAGGACATATTAGTGTGACAACAGCTGTAAGCTTGACAAGAATATTGAATTAGTGTACTATTTGACAAACCGGTGCGTCACTGGTTCAGTGGTAGAACATTGGCCAACGAAGCAATTGGCCCCGGGGCTCGATTCTCCGCCGACGCACCCCCAAACCTCGTTTGGTCGGTGGTAAACACGGTGAAGAGAGAAGGCTGAGCGTGAGGCTAGCAATCTCATGCCTCAAAACACCCACTTCTACTGAAGCTTCAAAATCTAGCTTGACGGCCTATGTTCCACTGGGAAAGTGAAGCAATAAAATAATAAATTATAATAGTTGCAAACCATTCACTAATAAAAATTTCAATAGGAAAACAATATGGCAAGCATTTCGGTAGTTAAATTATAAAGAGAATTTGGAGAAAGTTAAAAATCTAGTGTGTTCAACATTATTTCATTAGACACTGATATGGATTCTAAGTATACTACTTTGCTAGCTGATAAAAAACCCACTTCCTATATCTTCAACTGTTTTTTTATAATTCATCCACTGCATTACAATAATCTTTATTACTGACAGCGGATCATTTCATCCACATACTCCATTATGATGGTGTCATCTTTTAAATTAAATCATATTAAACGTGACTGACAGTTTATTGCTATCATGTAGACACGAGTGGTCGAGTTTATCAAAGTCCAGAACATGTGATTCAATCCATTATTCTATATTGCTATTGACTTTTGATGTATTGCTAAATATTTGTTTTGTTTTTCTTGCTACGGATTACTTGATTACAAATAGCTTGAGTTTAACTGTTCTGATACTACACGTTCTTTAAACTTCTTTTGTCGTTTGGTCTCACTTTGTCTGCACTGGTAAATCGCAACGCTTGTTGCATCAGGAAGAGTAAAGAAACAATAGGACTTACGTGTGCACCTCTGGAGTCAGATCGACTGCTATCCAGACACATTAGTTAGCTTCATGTGTCTGATAAGCCCTTTTACAACAGAATACAACTTGGTGTGAATAAAGTCGAAGGTTTTCATAAACAAATACAATTCCATAATTTGGAAATGTTTAGAAAACTCCTAGCGATTTCGAATGAAAAAATAGAGTGTAAATAAGTTTAAACTATGTGCAATGCAGATTGAATATATGTAACAGTCTCATTGAAGTGGTCATGCATAGTAACCTTATACTCTTTTACCTGCTCTTGTGGAGCTGTTTATATTGGACGTTGTAAGCGTAATCTCCGAAAACGTGTAGCTGAACACTATCCAGTCTGGTTAATGAAAGGCGAACGTAGAACTGCGAAGTCGTCTATCTGTGATCACCTGTTAGAGTCAGGTCATTTAGCCCCACGTGATTCATCTTTCAAAGTTATCTACATGGCAAAATCGAATCGATCCAAAAGTTTACGTTTTCTTCACTTATACATAGCCGAAGCTTTAGCTATACATGAACAGAAACCTAAATTATGTGTTCAAAAACGTTTTGTCAAACCCCTTTCTTTACCTTGGTCGTAGTAATGTTCTTTCTAGTTTTTACTTTATTTTATTTTACCACTTGAATTCTTTCCACTTCACTTCACATCTTCATTCTTATCGTAATCGTACTCTCATTTTTTCAAATTTTTAGACAACACTTGACATTTTAAAAACATTTTTGACTTCAATTCACTTATAAAACAATCTTTAATAATTTTGTAATTTATCCACATCAACTCTACCCCTTATAACATTTTAATTATCGTTATTCTTATCACATATATGTATATTGACTGAGCAATTATTTCGTGCCACTTAATGACCTTTTCTGTAATATAAATACGACTGTACAGCTTGAAAATGAAGTCGTTGAAAAGAAATTTCTTCGCTGAACAAAAACTTTGTTTTTACTTATAAAAATAAACACACAAGTTAAATAGAAGAAAGGACTGATCACAAAAACAAATGTTTAAACACTACAACCACCCTACCTGTAAAGTAGACCTAACTAGCTAGATAAAAGTTTTAATATCTAAACTATAAAGATGTCACTGGGATTTGCGGATTCTTACACGCCGAAGTACTGTAAAACTTCAACTGTCAGCTGACAATAACTTAGACAACAACGTATAAACTTACCCTTATCAACTTGTTTAAAAAAACGAAACATAAACATAGTTACAAATATACGCTCACATTAAAAGGTTAATTTATGTACGTATAGAAAACAGGCCTAATTTCTCTTAGGAATGCGTTGAGTTTTACACAGAAAAGGAAGTAGCGTGAGAGGCTTGCAGTGTTTGGTATTTTGACATTCCTTGTTACATCTGCCAACAGTTCGAACTAAATTAATGAATGACTATTAAGGTTTACCCAGGAACATAGAAATTCGCACTAGTCTTGCTTCGCTGAGAATACTACTTAACATAATTTTTGCTCGATTTTCACTTGAATGTCCTTATGAGTGTGGAACTTTGGGATGTGTGAACGTGTAGGCGTTAATTGTGACTGGCCTTCAAAGGTAATCCTTATTTTAATGAATTGTCATTTGTCATGGTTCTTACGTAAAAAAACATGGATACATATATATATATATATATATGCATATATATACATTCAGTACTCAACAATATCAGCAGAGCCTTATCACTGAACATTATTGAATGCACAAATTGTTTAAAAACATAAATACTATATATATATTCTTCGTAAGTAATATACTTCTCAGCTGATTACTCAGTCATCTCATTGTTTGTTAATTGTTTGACCTGAGAAGTTGTAATGAATATTGCAAATTATTATCTACTACGTATGTCGACAGTTACATGGAAAGAGGTTTACTAGTAATTGGAAATGCTAATGGATGCGACATTAATAAAGAGTGAATAATATAATAAAAAATGCCTGTAAATGGTGGAAACTGATGACTACTATAGTTTCCACCAATTGGTTGGAGCTAATTAGTACCAGTTACTGCAGCTACCAATTACTTAGTATTCTAGATATTACTTGTGACAGTATATTCATTGTATACTTAATAAATGCAGCTTAGAGGATAGCACTATATCTTTTAAGCAATCTCTGTTGAGTATTAGCCTCAGAGGGAACATAAACACCAACTTGATACACAGTTTATTAAAAGGCAGTCTGAAATATTTTGCAAACTGACCCTTCAACTCATGTGTAGGTTTTCGTCTTCACCAAATGTCTACTAAGGTAAAGTTGTTGATAATTTTGCAGTGATTGCAGAAGTTTCCAGTCAGAAAAACAACTCGTTCAGCAGTGAAATATTTTTCGTTCCAATTAGTTTCTTTGTACTAATATATAAAATATGTGTACATTCCTCTCAAATAGTTTTCCGTTAATTTTGATCTTACCTCTCGAACATAAGTAGATTAGGACTCTGTCGGTGCGTCGGTGGCACAGTGGTTAGGACTCTCGCCGACCATGCACATGGTCCGAGGTTCGATCCCCTGCCGACGCACACCCGATATCTATGGTCGGCCTGCAAAATTTGGGCTACCGATATCCATGCTGAAAATTCCATACTTGTACCGAAAATACGGTGTGGCATCAAGCTGTAACCAAAATAAAATAATAATAAAATAGTAAATAGTTTCCCCTTAAAAACTGTTTTTGTAATTAGCTAGAAGATATAAACTACTGATTAGTTGATTTTAGTAGTTGGATACCACTGACATCAACCAGTAGTGCTTGCTAGTTAGATCAAAGTGATCTAAACACCGGACAGCAGTTTCGCTCGTCTTTGCCAGAGCTCATCAGTCGTATACCCGGTTTGACTTAGCTCAAAGAGTCGAATGTGTTCAAACCACCCACTACCTGTACAAACTGGCAATACATTGAATCAAATTTACAATTCGCAAATTAATTTGCCATTTGCAGTTCACACGGTTTAAGGTGAGAAATCAACGCAATAAGACATTATGGTTCATGGACGGAATATCGATTTGCACAATGAACGTCTTTTAAAATTGTTCTGACCTTTCTGTGAAAAAATATTCTGGTTAGTCCGCCTAAATGTCACTTCACTTTGTCATCTGTACCAGGCTTAGGATATACAGTAGACTCCAAGGGTTTTAGATCTTATGCCAGTCGTTTGGCACCCCTAATTCAAGCACCTTCACCTAATAATATACCGTCGTTGAGATCATGGATTGTTACTCTTCAGTTTTACTCCGGATTCAGTCCCAATTTCACTCGACTGTTATCACCACATTTTGATATTATCTCCAGTCAACAATTTAAGTGGGAAGAACAACATGAAGATACCTTGCTAAGAACTTCAAAGTTTCTCAGTAGACAAGCTTTCTTAAGACCTTTCTCATAGAAAGATAAGCCTGTTCTCACCAAAGATGCTTCTCCTGTGAGCATAGCTGCAGTACTTGGGCGAAATGAACAACCTGCTATTTGCTTTTCACGACGCCTAAATAAGAGTGAACGAGGGTACTCAGAAACCCAGAAAGATGATCTAGCAGTCGCATGGGCAATAAGAAACATGCACAAGTATCTTTTTGGTACTAGTTTTCACATAGTTACTGACCGTCAGGATTTGAGATTCATTTACAATCCGGGGATATCTTTGAATAGGTCATCTTCTGCTATGGTTGAAAGATGGAATTTAGAACTAAGTGCATATGATTACACTACTGAACACATACCGGCTAAGGACATCCCTCATGCAGACTTCTTATCTCGTTAGTGATTTTTTGAAAATTTTCCTAATGACACTGATTGTTTTTTAGTTCCGCCATTACCTCTAGATATAGTTCGACTTATACACGATTCTAGGAAATATAACGGGAGCACTTTAAATGCAACAGAAAGAGGTTGGAATAATCAGTGTGAGCGAAGACTTCTGGACTTTTATAAGCGAAGAGGTGAGATTTCAGTTCATTCTGAGGGATTCCTATATCTGAATGACAGAATTATTATCTCTCCAAGTTTAAGATCTGAGATTTTTGATGATCATCATTCTGCTTGTTTGAGAGCTGATAAGATGAAATCATTAGCAGGCGTAACGTGCTGGTGGTCAGATATTGATGCCGAAACTATCAAAAGATCAAAGGGCTGTTGTAGTTGTTTGCATGAAATATCCTAGAGAAAGTCATTGAGGAAACCATAGCATGGGTCTTATGAGATTCGGCAGCATGTTCATGCGGCTCACAGTGATCCATTCTCAAATTCACACTATGCTGTATTCAATGTGGATTCTTATTTTAGGTGGCCAGAAGTAATAATTATAGATAGTCCTGACGCTAAATTCACACGCAGAGCTTTGAGGAGGATTGTTAGCCGGGAGGGAATTCCGGATGTCTTAGTTACTGGTAATGGTACTCATTTCACTGAGGACTTCAATGACTGGCTTAAAGATATAGGTTATCGTCGTCTGTACACAACACCACGTCATCCTTAATCTAACGGGTTGGCAGAAAATTTCGTACGAACATTAGAGTGACATAGCATCGGTGAGTCCTAAGAATCTTGACGAGCTAGAGAGATGTGTGGATAACTTCTCACTTCAATATTGCAATGTGGAGCACACAAACACCCACGGAAGTCCTTCTAAGCTATTCAGGTCTCGAACTCTCCGAACGTATCTGGTATCCATGACTTCTGATAAACATTCTTATAGAGGGAATAACTATAGACCTTCTGCTGGAATCATACTATAAAAAATGGGAAAACGAATGGTGAAGATATTAGACATTGAAGATGATTCAGTTCAAAGCAGACACGTGGATCAAGTGAAAATAAATGGAGTAGGTCATTTCGATTATAATTTTAATGATTCCGCTACCGATCCTGATTTTGTGCATAATTCCGAAATACATCCAGATGAAGCCGGTGAGAGTAATCACACAGAATCAGTTAGAAAGTTTGAGAGACTTGAAAACAAACTGAAGCCTCATTATAAACATGCAAGGAGATATTCGACATGTGGCGGATGTGATGATTGACAATTTCTATTACTGTATTGTTTAAATGAGTACTGTTGTTTATTAATATTTATTATATAAATTACAAATAATGCTGTCAAATACAAATTCCTAAATTCCACCCTCTCTGTGTTGTTGTTTGGTTTACTGGGATTCGGTCATTGCGAAATACAATCACAAAATACTTATATCTGTATGTTTTGCTTGTCCTGTTATAGACTGGTTGATTACCTACGTTAGTTTGGAATTCGCACAAATTTTCGAATGTATCGATAACGGTTAGGCCAAGTGTTTCCTAGATATTGATAGGAGATGTTGGAGACTGCGGTTCCCAAATATCCAAGCAGTTTTTATAAAGATTGCTAATCTATTTAGCTACCTAATTTTTATGTTGCTCTTTTCCTTTACAGTTTATCAATCTCAAACCGAATATTCCATTCTTTTGCCCAAGACAATTTCATTATTTTTAAGAATATTTAAGAAACAAAATAGTTTATTTGTGTATAATAGAACTCCAAATGGAAAGCCTTCTTAGGATAATCAAATGAAATTTCATCATCAAGGCTAAAAGTTAAAAACTTGACTTCCACATGCTCATTGACAAAATATGACGAAAAATGGAAGTTAACCAAAAGTAATATTGTTTTTCTGATCGAAAGTGTCACTTTTTGAATGGGTAAAATATATAATGTGCGTCGGTGGTTCTGTGGTAGAATGGTCGTCAACCGCACATTTGATCTGAGTTTGATTCTTGGCCGATAAATCCCTATATATCACCTCGTTTACTAGCGAACAGTAAACCAGGAAAAGACGGGAGGTTGAATGTGAGACCAGCAACCCCATTCCGTAAGCCGACATGATTACAGAAACTTAAGGTCTTGGAATCCTATGTTCTATTCGGAACTCAGATTGATGGATAAAATATAGTTTAATGGTTTTATTTAGGTGTCTGGTGTAAATTGGTGTTCAGCCTGTAACTGCATATTTGTTTCACTTGCTTTCACTGTTCAATTATTCACCTTCCTGGTGTTTGATTGTACCTTTTAAAATTCAAGTCTGCTTCTGGCATAGATGCCTAATTGATGTGGGATGTACACAGAAAACTAGTCGAGCTTTGAAAATAACCAGTATACTTTGTTTCTCAGAAGCCATTGCTATCAAAAGATTTCAACGCGAAATCTTAATACAGGAGAACAGCGTAGTAAACCTCTCACTCCCCAGGTAACTGTTTTGTTGTTGATGTGTTTATCGTGTCTAGTTCGGTTGCGGAACACTTCATCTAATTACTATTTTTACTTAGTGAGTTGAACTCTGTATTAAGTTTCCAAATATACATAGGTTTAAATCTATTTTACCGTTTTATGTCTACTCTTCACCCCCACCATCTTGAACTTTCCATCATATTATGTATAAATTCACTCTGTTGTGCAATTTTGTATTCCACCTCTGATCACTTCTTGTTTATAAGCAAATTTTGAAATCAACCTGCCTCTTGTCCAAATAAACTGTTAATAGTTAGGCTTTGAACATTGAATAATTTATCAGCTTACATCATTTCGGAATTTTATTGCATATACTTCTATCGATATCTCGACGTCACTGTAACAAAAAATGTTGGGAAATGTCGCATTTTGATATTGTTTAAGTTGTATGCAGTCGATGAGAATCCACGAAGTAAAACCAGCTGGTACTATCTTGCTAACACATTCGTTCACCCATTGCTCAAACTCCATTCTGATTGGTAGACCGTCGATGTAATGTGTAGATGCATGAAACTCCTTTTCTCATAAGAATCAGGAAGAAAATAACTGTGATCCATATGGGTGTAACACTGACTGTGGCAACCGGTGATCACATCAGTCACACCATCACTTTGAATGTAGTTCTGACTCACTTATTAGGGGAATTACTGGTTCGGTGGACTGCTGTTTGTGTTTTGGTTGTTCAGCAACCTTGTCTTTCGTTTGTGGCCGGAATATATATGGCAGTTTGTTGACAGAAATTCTGCTTTGGTTTGATGGCAGTATCTGAGTGCTGTTGGTGTAATCGGTAGTAATGATGAGTCCATAAATCACCGCCAACTTCTACATCAACAAATTGTTTTCATCGTGTCGTGACAAAGCCTTTATTCCGAGCTTTTCGCCCTGGTAGATAATCACGGTTGTGGACAGCAGCACAATCTCGAATTACTTTCTAATTCTGCGTGGACAGTAGCAACGTTTCGGACGTCATGGTAACATTGGATTTTGAATAGCCCCTAGTTTACGTGCGTAAAGTATTTCATCCGGTACTTGTCTGTTTGTTATTGACTCTTCTGGAATTATGCAATATACTGACAAAAATTCTTGAATGGTGTCAAACGATATTCCATGTCTCCCTGCTGTCAGTGGTCTGCTTAAATTACTGGGGTATCTAATTTATTTCATCCAACTAAATCCATTATATTTACTCCATTTCACATTGTTTTAATCATTCAATTACGTCGATGGATCGCAATCATCATTTTAAATAGGCTTCCACCTATGGTTAGTGTAATGAAACCAAAACCTATATGATAAACACTAACCAATGTTTTACTTTCTTTCCTTGCAGGAAGATACTCGGGAGTCAACTATCTGAATCAAAAGATACAACAACTGCAAGGTATATAAGCCTTAGTGAAGACAATAAAGACTGTTAGACTGTAAGGGTAGACCCCTGAACTTTTTAAAATTGATTCTTGTGGAATAAACGTTCTCTGCACAGCTCGTGTTCTGCTTTCATTATCTTTGTGCCTGTTGCTCTGCTCGTTACAATAGAAGATGGATAGAGGCGAATATCAACTGATTGATGCAGAAATAAGCTGATTTCGTGAAAATCTTCTACCACGTTGTATTTTCGGTTAGTTCTAATAAGATGCGTTGTAGGATGTCTTATTTCGACCGATGAACGTGGGAAAACGGAGAAAAGTAGTCGTTTTCAATTTGGCGAGACAACATTCGGTTTTCATTGAATTAATATGCGAGAAAACAAATGGGATGTCGAAGCGATCAGAAATATCAAGTAATTCACGCAAATGGAACACGTTTTCCTAAATGATAAAGAACTGTGTTCAAAATCGTGGTAATGAGGGTTTCATGCTACTTATAAGCTTTCACAGCCAGAGGGGAAGTTTATTTGATTGACTGGTAGGATAACAGTGGACAATCATCTAATTTAAAAGTAATGTATTTTGCACTGCTTATTGGATTTCAGTCACATCCCGTTGAAAATTTTTATTTCTTTTCTTTTCGAGATCATGGTCATAACCTGAGCAACCAATCAGATTATTCAGACGTTTTAATTACATAGAAATGAGGAATACATGTGTAGATGAAGAAACGTTTGTAGGATTATTAATGTTGTATCGGTATATGATTCCCCAGGATTATTAGCCCACAGCATTCATCGCTCAGCATTGGATGCTGACCTTCGTTGTTTACGTCGACTTGTTTCCCCGGGATACTCATGGTCAATCCCCTAAGCCATTTCGGTACCCCGTCATGTTACGTTTGTCCGTGCACGATCCACTGCTAGTTAAACAATCCTCCTCGCACTGCAATTTGAATCCCAAAATATACTTCGTAATTCGGACGGGCAACTTAGTGTTGTGATTTACATTTGGTTTACGCAGAACAAATACTGTAGGAGTTGTAGGATAAGGACTTGCGTTGGTGTGTATCGTAAACGTCGTTCTCTCCATCTCCTAAGATGTATTTCTTGAAAGGAATGTTTACTAATCGCTTATGCGCTATCGGTGCATTAGTAATACTTCTTGTTTGTCGAAGGTGAATAGAGTTGTATCCGTAAAATGTCATACCCACATCTAACTGGAGTTGAGTATGGTGAGATGCTACTATTGGCTTTTAGTATTTATTTTCATCAGCAGACTTCAAACATACGACATACGAATTGGAATGATATATCTTAAGTCACAGTATGTTAGGACAACCAAATAATCAATAAAGCTGAGAGAAATGGCCAGCTGATACTTAAGTGTAAGCGTTAGTGTGATCATGTAAGGGGTTATCAATGCAAAATGATGACACAACAAGAGTAACTATAGTTTTCATTTTGATAATTAATAGTTTCGCTTGAAATATTCATATTATAGGTAACATAAGAATCAAAGCAAAACTGTGATAAATTGGCCATGGCTGAGTTGTACATATGCTTATTCCATTGTCCTAGCTGTGTATATGTTCCAGCTTATTTTCGTCGAAATTTTCAGATGAAACTCATTTCGGTCCCGTTTTAGAGCTTTTCTTTATTGTCTGCTCTTATAACCCGTGATCTCAATATAAATATTGGCTGATGCGCGGATCAAGTTTTACACATGGATTCTACATATATTATTGCTTGAATGAAAATAAGTACTAGAGGAAATCTGCTAATTAGGTGGATAACGAACCATCAATAACGCTGTTGAGAATTATTGTTTTTGTCAGAAGATAATCCTCCAGAACTCATTTACTTACTTTATCACCAAATACTCTGCGGTATGTTCGATAATAAAAGAGAGATAGGGACGTCAAAGATGTTGTAGCTTTAGATAATTTCCCAAAATTATCAGCCTACGGCATTCATCGCTCAACATTGGATATTGACATTACTGTTCAAGTTAACTTGTTTAGCTGAAGGTTGGCGATGAAACACCCACGCCATTTGGCACACTGTCATGTTACTTTCGATTGTTATTCGTGCACGATCCTTAGATAGCTAGAAAATCATCCTCACACTACGATTTTGGTGCTGAAGTATACTTCGTATTCCGGACGATCAATTTGGGGTTTTCAATTGCCTCTGGTCTACATGGAACAAGTACTACAGGAATTATGGTTACAAGATCTTGTGTTAGTATACGTCATACTGTGCGTGAATGTCAACACCCTCAGCCTTTAAAATGTACTGCTCAACCAACAACAAGACAGTATGACAATGTTAATTACACCGTATGAAGAAAATAAATGACAATTCAGCGAAAAGCATTTTCTTTATTGACGAAATTATCTTCAGAGACAGTACAGTCGTATTTATATTCCCCATAAATGCATATTATCCTATTACTGAGTAATAGGAGTGATATAATTGCTATAACTCCTCAGAAGTTGCTTCGAAAGTAAGAATAACAGTTATAAATTACATAATAGTCAATGGCGCAAAGGAGGAAAGAGTTAGAAATTTGATAAGGTTAAAGTTGTTATTGGGTGAGGAGAAAGGTAGTTGAGTTTCCATTTAACAAGTGCAACGGGAGTGAGAAAACGTACAAAAGGAACATGTGAGAGTGATAATAGTGAATTAATTATTCCAATATCCAATGTCGTTTTTACGAGCTAGTGTAGACCAATTTGATTTCTTTGTGCTCGCCTCTTGATTGTGAGGTAAAGGTTCCTGGTCTTCGGTAAACTTCTGTGTAGTTCGTCCCGCCACTCAACTGTCGTAGCTGTGATCAGCTCCAAAATGAGTGCTGCTGGGATTAATTATATTTTGTTTGTAGTATGCAGTGTGTTAAGACTGTGTTGCTGATGTGAATGGAGTTGATCTTCTCACGAGTTAGTCTTCCGGTGTCGTCGACAAAGGAAAAGAGATAAGAAGAAGAATAAGAATAGTAACAGATATAATTAGTGTAGGTTACTCAGACTAAAAAGGAGAAAAATAAATGAAGACTACGTTAAAAAAGACAGCTGATTAAATTTGAAGTTGATATATATATATTTACTTTTGTATATCATATCAAAAATAATAATAATATAATAAGTGTGAGTGGAGTGTCATTCTCAGTGCCGCATCGCTGTAGTGTCACTGAGGCTTGGAGATGTATTAAGACCTCAGTTTGCTGTCTTCTTATGGTTCGAGGTCTGCTTTCGAAGCATCAGATGTGTCCTCCCAATTCACCTTTGGTCTCGTACCACCGTTGAAGTACCAGAGCCAACTGTTCCTGGGAGTTGAATTTCACACTTAGTAGCCTCGGGGAGCTGATCAATGTAAGATGACCGGATTGAGGTAGCCGGAAAATCGAGATTGCTCCAGAAGCACCGAGGGCCATCTGAGTTGACAGCCACCTCCATTGCTGTACATCATGCATGTGTTTTCATAAGCACTGCCAGTTTCCAGCTTCGGAACATCTTGTATGGCCATGGACGTAGGGGGCATCAGTTCTGGTGCCTCTCTCGCCATTTGCCTGTTAGCCCATGGTCTATCATGTCTCAATCTCATGTTGGAACTCCTGTCCATAGCTAGTATTTATGCCAGCAACAATATCCTCTCAGGCTCTTCGGAAATACCCAGTGTCACCCTTAATGGAGGTGGCTTACCTTGAGGTGTTTGAACACCCCTGCACAGTCTGCACAATTTTGCTGAATTGGTGTTCAGACCTAATTTATTGCACAAATTAGACCACTGTTCCTGATCAAACAGTGCAAACTATCATTGTACACAGGTACACTAAACAGGATAAGGGAATTCGATCGACTGACCTCAGAGTTAGGTTCGGTCTTTGGATGCTTGTCCTCCTCTGTAGGGTCGGTCACTCTAGATTTCATCAGGTCCTGAATAGTCTTTGTTATCTTGCAATGCTTGCTAGCGGATGCAAGCAGTGCTTTGACAATCCCGTCTTCACCTGCTGTCCCAGGTGTAACCTCGAGAGTCCTCAATTTATGAAGATTGATATTTCCAGTCGGTTTGGCTGGAGTATCCTTCTTACGGTTTTTACCAAGTTTCGGTGATGTGGTGTTATCAGATGAAGTGCTGCATGATACTGTGTCGAAACGGAAAAGTGGCGTGTTGTTTCTGTTATTCGAGGACCCGCTGTGTGAGACTGTGCCAGGGCGAGATAATGGGCGAATGTACCAGAACTACGGGCATGGGTTATTTCGCATAAACTCATAATATGTTTTTGGCACTCCTTTATCACAACGGCAGTGTATTCATCATTTGCAAAATCTGCACTCAAATGCTGAGTCAGTTTTAGAAACAACAACACTACGGGCCTGGCATTCGTCTCCTTTTCTAGAAGACACTTTTGAGGTTTTTTGACATGTTGAGCTTTTTTTGTCCTGCTGTGTGTCACACCCTGGCTTCCTACAGATATAGATGTAGTATCATGTCCACTTGGTTTTTCCTGTGTCGTTTCAGTGCTAGACTGTGGCAATGTAGGCATAGTGTGAGAACAGGAGATATGCACACAGGTCTTTAGAATCGGTATGAGAGATGGAGTTAATATCCCTGGGTTATTGCCTCCTCTGGCTGAAGCCCTTGTGACTACAGAATATGGTTTTTTAGTGCTCTTTTTAAGGCTAGTTTCAACTGCCATATTAGCAATTACTATAACTTATGCTTATATATGAATAAGAGATAGCAACAGTATCTGCCCAATAAAACAGCAGCCATATGGCTGGTCAACAGGTCTTGTTTATCTGAACGAGTGAGGAAGATGCTGCTACAGAATTGCCGACGACTCCGCCATACACAAATGCAGATACTTGGCGCCCTTTGTACCATTTGGCTTCACCTTGTAGATTATATGTCAGTTTAACACCGAGTTCAAAGCTGTTAAGTAAAAATACAAGGAGAAAGTTTGCAAATACACGTCAATATAATATGCATCAAAACTTTTGATTGTATTGCTCTGGTCTTCTTCCCACCAGCCACAGTATGGATTTTCACCTCCGATGAAAATTAAACTAGTCGAAATTGGCAAGGTCATTGGATATTTCTTCAATTTCGACCAACACTGACAATCTCTAGAAAGAAAGTTATCCATACTTTTTTGAATTACGATCGATGTGCAGTGACTTGACTGACAATGGGAAAACCTGGCCACCAAAAACAAGGCTGAAGTGGAAAGTTAAACAAAAAGGAAAAGCCGCAGTATACATACCCACACTGCATCGGTGAGCAGTCTTACTCAGCTAAAGACGCTGCAGCTCACAGTGAATTAACTTTCAGCCCTGACTTCTTCATTATACGTGTTATAATGACTCTTACAGAAACGAGCATGACCATAGCAGTACCACATGGAAGTCTTCGTCCAGCCTCTTGTTTAACGTAGACCTGTCTGTAATGATTAATAATCCTCTGGGATTAGGTGACACTTCTTCTAGTCAGTAAAGAAGGTTCGGGCCTTTCTTTCAACTTGGCTTAATGCATTGTCACACATGGTGCATGTGCATAAAAGTAGTCTCAAGGCGTTTTCGCGCATTATAGCAGATGGCGCGACAGATATTGAAGTTGTGTGGAAAGTCGATACCACGCATAAAATGATTGTACAGTGGTGAAACAGTTTTACCTACCTTTCATTCCAACCTCCTTAGTAGGATTGAAGAAATGCAGCCATTTACACTTCCTGATTTCCTCAAGCATTTGGTCTTGTGCACAGACTTGTATAATTTTTCATTGCATGTTTGTTGGAGCAGGTTTGTCAAGTTTAATGTCGAATTTGATTTTGCAGGGGTGTTTTACAAATTTTTTACAGCTGGAGTATCTTCTGCATTGTTTGCCATACTGTGTGCGAATATACCCTAAGAACATTTCTATCCCCATTCTTCATAGCGGAATGAATGATATGAAAATCCCTCCTGAGCAATCTATTGGCCAGTATTGACGTTTACTTGAAATATTTCCTCAAACTTTGTGAATGATCCTTCTACTCCTGAACGGTGCGTAAACAGGTTGATATCTGCCCGTCCACTGTTTCTGAATCTTAGTTATTTGTCTTCATTCCCGCCTGGACTTATTTATGACCCTTCAATTTCTTTTTGTGATTCTGGGCTGTTAACTGCAGGGTACCGTTTTACTGCCCACACTATTCTGTTGATCAAGCATAAAAGCCATTATGTGGGTGAGAACTTTCTCTCTGACTATTTACTCGAAACATCTGTTGCTCAGTTTGATTCGAGAGGATCCTGGTCCTATTTTTTTCAAAAATATTCGTATTGTTTCCCAGGCATCCGACATTCTTGTTTAGCTAATCATTATTCGTTCTTTAATACATGTGGAGTAACCGGGAAACCTTTAGGCTAGGTTGTCACCCAAATGGACTGCTGAGGTGTTCTTGTAATTTTCATATGACATTACTGTTTCATACTACCACGGATTTAATCATATCACATACCACTTTCTTATCATGAAAACATGACCATTCACTCAAAAATCTCCGCTAACCATACAGGAAAAGGCGGTAAATTGTCCTTTTCGAAATACCTTCCTTCCATTGAATCGTTTCCCACGTTCAGACTGAAATGAGGGCTGAATAATCCTGTAAAGTCGAGGAATCTAAGCATAAACCAGCCACTGCTGCCCGTTTCTACCTACATCGCCTAGTTTCCGACGTCTACCAAACAGCTGGTTAGCACTAGGTGGAAACTGTAAGTGGTACAAAGATTAGAAAACAGAGTTGCAAAAATCAAAGTCTGCGCCGAGCTGTTAATTGCTCTTGAAGAATTAAAGCACATAGATTCCGAGATTTGAGACACCGTGCCGAAAAAAACTTTACATGAATATTGATTTCAAGGGGGACCTAACCTATGATTTCTTAAAAACAAGGATTTGAACATCTTTGAAAAAAACATTCGTCTCAGCAAGGCCAAGAGTGGTACTCTTCAGTCACCTATTGATTTGCTGAAGCCCTATGGACAACATCTCGCACCTTGCCACGCCTTAGTGCATCGATACGTTCATATGCTCTTTTGAATTAAAGTCAATTGATTGTTTGATACGTATCCTAACTGTAAAGGTCTGAGAACATCGCCCCAAATGATTGTAGAAGTGATAAAGGCTCCATTAGGGATGCAATATGTGAAGGATTTGTCAACACAATCTCACTAAATATTTTTTTGATTATAGCTTGATTCCATACCGTATTTTTAGTACAACTATGGCATTTTCAGCATGTGATATCGGTAGCCCAAATTTTGCAGGCCGGCCATATGTATCAAGTGTGCGTCGGCATGAGGTCTAACCACGGACCATGTAAATGGTTGCCGAGAGTCATATCCACTGTGCCACCGATGAACAATTCCTCTTCCAGAGTAGTCCACAAAGTAAATATCATCCTGACAAGCACTATGCAGTTTCGCCTTCTTCTCACTACTGAATCTCTAGCCATCCTGATGGAGAAATTGGAGCTCCCTAATCTAAGGAGTGTTCTTCCAACATTTATATTATTACGGTAATGACGGTGTTATAGCTACTAATTTTTTATTTTAAACGCTCTGAATTATTGTTTCGATCCAGGAATTAAATCTTTATTCTCACTTCGATGCTCATTCCCTTTTATTCTACTCTTGCGTTTTGATTAGTATTTGCAAGTATGCTTAGGACAGTTCACCTCTCTCGTTACTATCTTTCATGATAAAACTGAATATAAGAGGGATTTTACATCTTAAGAATAAGAAGCCTCAGACTTTACTGGGGAGAGTATTTATGTTTAAATTTCGAAACCCTGACCCACCGAATGCACTTAAATGTTTATTTTCAACTTGTTTTATACGAAGGTAAGTTATAGTTGATATAAGAATGATAAAATATCTAGTTTCCACTATTACCACGGATATATTCATGACAACTGCCCTCAAGCATATGAATTTTTAAATAGCAAGCAAATATTAATTTATTTTATATTTATTTATTTATTCCTGTCTGTGTATTAACACACCAACTATACAGTCATGGATAAGTATTGTTTAAATTACATAAATTCAGTTTATGGTGAATTTACATGGATGATGATTTTTTTAACTTTATTTTCCGGTAACAGTCTGCTAACTATTCATTCAATGAAGCACATTAAGAAATATAGGAATATTGTTTTCTCATTAACAAAAAGCCCAAGTCTGTGTCGGATGGATCACAAATACTTGGAAAAAATTAAAGCTTGAATTCAATTCCCCCATATAACTTTGGTGCGTGCGGCATCGAATCCTATTCTAGATTTATAGGCACACGGTGCAATTTTAAATGAGTAATATATTTGTATAATTTCCTAAGTATTGTCATCGTAGGGTAACATTAGAAGCGAATTGTACTCCATGCAGACTAATATCGGCCATAGCCAGGTGGATATGTTTTACTGCACCAAAGTCAGCCATTACCGCCATTTGCAGCTGCATGGTGGGGAAGATCTTTCCACAGGGGAGTGTTTCATTCGGACGACCTTGCAAACGGTAGAGTGGAAATTGCACACAGGGAGTTAAAATTGCACCTAAGTCAAGAAGACCCCTAGTGTCGATTGCGCCTGAAGTTTACGATAACTCAAGAAGATATTGACTTATGAGATCATAAGAAAATCAGTTCTTATTACAGTAGTACTGTCATTACCACCGTTAGTTACATTCTATGGTCATACTCTTTTACATCTATGCCTACCCGTTACAACAAAAACTTTAAATACTGGGAGGTGTACTATAGCGTTTCCACCACTAGAAGATTGGAGAAATATCCTCAACATTCGGTTCTAGAAGGCCACTGCAAGAAGAAAAAACAAAACGTTTTCCCCTAAGCATACTTATATTATGGGGAAGAGGGTTACATAGGGGGAAAGTGGTATGTCTGGAACCACGTGTATCCATTTGATATCTTCAGAGACTGACTGCATTCAATTTCCGAGGTTCTGCTGCTACTCAACAAAGAGAAGTAATACGTATTTTAGCAAAGAAGAAAAAATTCTAAACCGCAACCTTATTAAAATCAGAGCAAATTCAGAGGATAAGAATAACCTCCCACAAAAAATAAAAAATTCACATATTGGTTTGTAGGGATTTGATTGGTTGGCTACAGGATTTCATCATTAGCTGGTATTGGTTAGGGATCCATTGGAAAACCTAGGATTACTGGACAGCTGTTTCGTCATATTTTAGGAATCTTAGGTAGTACAAACCCACTGGGTTTCCAACCTAGGACATTTTGTTTACAAGGAGAGCTCGTAGACCATTAAGCCACTGGGACCCGATCCAATGGCCCATGAATTCCAACTTCTGCCAAATAACGAGAGGTGACTGAAGAGTATCACTCTTGGCCTTGCTGAGACGAATGTTTTTTTCAAAGATGTTCAAATCCTTGTTTTTAAGAAATCATAGGTTAGGTCCCCCTTGAAATCAATATTCATGTAAAGTTTTTTTCGGCACGGTGTCTCAAATCTCGGAATCTATGTGCTTTAATTCTTCAAGAGCAATTAACAGCTCGGCGCAGACTTTGATTTTTGCAACTCTGTTTTCTAATCTTTGTACCACTTACAGTTTCCACCTAGTGCTAACCAGCTGTTTGGTAGACGTCGGAAACTAGGCGATGTAGGTAGAAACGGGCAGCAGTGGCTGGTTTATGCTTAGATTCCTCGACTTTACAGGATTATTCAGCCCTCATTTCAGTCTGAACGTGGGAAACGATTCAATGGAAGGAAGGTATTTCGAAAAGGACAATTTACCGCCTTTTCCTGTATGGTTAGCGGAGATTTTTGAGTGAATGGTCATGTTTTCATGATAAGAAAGTGGTATGTGATATGATTAAATCCGTGGTAGTATGAAACAGTAATGTCATATGAAAATTACAAGAACACCTCAGCAGTCCATTTGGGTGACAACCTAGCCTAAAGGTTTCCCGGTTACTCCACATGTATTAAAGAACGAATAATGATTAGCTAAACAAGAATGTCGGATGCCTGGGAAACAATACGAATATTTTTGAAAAAAATAGGACCAGGATCCTCTCGAATCAAACTGAGCAACAGATGTTTCGAGTAAATAGTCAGAGAGAAAGTTCTCACCCACATAATGGCTTTTATGCTTGATCAACAGAATAGTGTGGGCAGTAAAACGGTACCCTGCAGTTAACAGCCCAGAATCACAAAAAGAAATTGAAGGGTCATAAATAAGTCCAGGCGGGAATGAAGACAAATAACTAAGATTCAGAAACAGTGGACGGGCAGATATCAACCTGTTTACGCACCGTTCAGGAGTAGAAGGATCATTCACAAAGTTTGAGGAAATATTTCAAGTAAACGTCAATACTGGCCAATAGATTGCTCAGGAGGGATTTTCATATCATTCATTCCGCTATGAAGAATGGGGATAGAAATGTTCTTAGGGTATATTCGCACACAGTATGGCAAACAATGCAGAAGATACTCCAGCTGTAAAAAATTTGTAAAACACCCCTGCAAAATCAAATTCGACATTAAACTTGACAAACCTGCTCCAACAAACATGCAATGAAAAATTATACAAGTCTGTGCACAAGACCAAATGCTTGAGGAAATCAGGAAGTGTAAATGGCTGCATTTCTTCAATCCTACTAAGGAGGTTGGAATGAAAGGTAGGTAAAACTGTTTCACCACTGTACAATCATTTTATGCGTGGTATCGACTTTCCACACAACTTCAATATCTGTCGCGCCATCTGCTATAATGCGCGAAAACGCCTTGAGACTACTTTTATGCACATGCACCATGTGTGACAATGCATTAAGCCAAGTTGAAAGAAAGGCCCGAACCTTCTTTACTGACTAGAAGAAGTGTCACCTAATCCCAGAGGATTATTAATCATTACAGACAGGTCTACGTTAAACAAGAGGCTGGACGAAGACTTCCATGTGGTACTGCTATGGTCATGCTCGTTTCTGTAAGAGTCATTATAACACGTATAATGAAGAAGTCAGGGCTGAAAGTTAATTCACTGTGAGCTGCAGCGTCTTTAGCTGAGTAAGACTGCTCACCGATGCAGTGTGGGTATGTATACTGCGGCTTTTCCTTTTTGTTTAACTTTCCACTTCAGCCTTGTTTTTGGTGGCCAGGTTTTCCCATTGTCAGTCAAGTCACTGCACATCGATCGTAATTCAAAAAAGTATGGATAACTTTCTTTCTAGAGATTGTCAGTGTTGGTCGAAATTGAAGAAATATCCAATGACCTTGCCAATTTCGACTAGTTTAATTTTCATCGGAGGTGAAAATCCATACTGTGGCTGGTGGGAAGAAGACCAGAGCAATACAATCAAAAGTTTTGATGCATATTATATTGACGTGTATTTGCAAACTTTCTCCTTGTATTTTTACTTAACAGCTTTGAACTCGGTGTTAAACTGACATATAATCTACAAGGTGAAGCCAAATGGTACAAAGGGCGCCAAGTATCTGCATTTGTGTATGGCGGAGTCGTCGGCAATTCTGTAGCAGCATCTTCCTCACTCGTTCAGATAAACAAGACCTGTTGACCAGCCATATGGCTGCTGTTTTATTGGGCAGATACTGTTGCTATCTCTTATTCATATATAAGCATAAGTTATAGTAATTGCTAATATGGCAGTTGAAACTAGCCTTAAAAAGAGCACTAAAAAACCATATTCTGTAGTCACAAGGGCTTCAGCCAGAGGAGGCAATAACCCAGGGATATTAACTCCATCTCTCATACCGATTCTAAAGACCTGTGTGCATATCTCCTGTTCTCATACTATGCCTACATTGCCACAGTCTAGCACTGAAACGACACAGGAAAAACCAAGTGGACATGATACTACATCTATATCTGTGGGAAGCCAGGGTGTGACACACAGCAGGACAAAAAAAGCTCAACATGTCAAAAAACCTCAAAAGTGTCTTCTAGAAAAGGAGACGAATGCCAGGCCCGTAGTGTTGTTGTTTCTAAAACTGACTCAGCATTTGAGTGCAGATTTTGCAAATGATGAATACACTGCCGTTGTGATAAAGGAGTGCCAAAAACATATTATGAGTTTATGCGAAATAACCCATGCCCGTAGTTCTGGTACATTCGCCCATTATCTCGCCCTGGCACAGTCTCACACAGCGGGTCCTCGAATAACAGAAACAACACGCCACTTTTCCGTTTCGACACAGTATCATGCAGCACTTCATCTGATAACACCACATCACCGAAACTTGGTAAAAACCGTAAGAAGGATACTCCAGCCAAACCGACTGGAAATATCAATCTTCATAAATTGAGGACTCTCGAGGTTACACCTGGGACAGCAGGTGAAGACGGGATTGTCAAAGCACTGCTTGCATCCGCTAGCAAGCATTGCAAGATAACAAAGACTATTCAGGACCTGATGAAACCTAGAGTGACCGACCCTACAGAGGAGGACAAGCATCCAAAGACCGAACCTAACTCTGAGGTCAGTCGATCGAATTCCCTTATCCTGTTTAGTGTACCTGTGTACAATGATAGTTTGCACTGTTTGATCAGGAACAGTGGTCTAATTTGTGCAATAAATTAGGTCTGAACACCAATTCAGCAAAATTGTGCAGACTGTGCAGGGGTGTTCAAACACCTCAAGGTAAGCCACCTCCATTAAGGGTGACACTGGGTATTTCCGAAGAGCCTGAGAGGATATTGTTGCTGGCATAAATACTAGCTATGGACAGGAGTTCCAACATGAGATTGAGACATGATAGACCATGGGCTAACAGGCAAATGGCGAGAGAGGCACCAGAACTGATGCCCCCTACGTCCATGGCCATACAAGATGTTCCGAAGCTGGAAACTGGCAGTGCTTATGAAAACACATGCATGATGTACAGCAATGGAGGTGGCTGTCAACTCAGATGGCCCTCGGTGCTTCTGGAGCAATCTTGATTTTCCGGCTACCTCAATCCGGTCATCTTACATTGATCAGCTCCCCGAGGCTACTAAGTGTGAAATTCAACTCCCAGGAACAGTTGGCTCTGGTACTTCAACGGTGGTACGAGACCAAAGGTGAATTGGGAGGACACATCTGATGCTTCGAAAGCAGACCTCGAACCATAAGAAGACAGCAAACTGAGGTCTTAATACATCTCCAAGCCTCAGTGACACTACAGCGATGCGGCACTGAGAATGACACTCCACTCACACTTATTATATTATTATTATTTTTGATATGATATACAAAAGTAAATATATATATATATATATATCAACTTCAAATTTAATCAGCTGTCTTTTTTAACGTAGTCTTCATTTATTTTTCTCCTTTTTAGTCTGAGTAACCTACACTAATTATATCTGTTACTATTCTTATTCTTCTTCTTATCTCTTTTCCTTTGTCGACGACACCGGAAGACTAACTCGTGAGAAGATCAACTCCATTCACATCAGCAACACAGTCTTAACACACTGCATACTACAAACAAAATATAATTAATCCCAGCAGCACTCATTTTGGAGCTGATCACAGCTACGACAGTTGAGTGGCGGGACGAACTACACAGAAGTTTACCGAAGACCAGGAACCTTTACCTCACAATCAAGAGGCGAGCACAAAGAAATCAAATTGGTCTACACTAGCTCGTAAAAACGACATTGGATATTGGAATAATTAATTCACTATTATCACTCTCACATGTTCCTTTTGTACGTTTTCTCACTCCCGTTGCACTTGTTAAATGGAAACTCAACTACCTTTCTCCTCACCCAATAACAACTTTAACCTTATCAAATTTCTAACTCTTTCCTCCTTTGCGCCATTGACTATTATGTAATTTATAACTGTTATTCTTACTTTCGAAGCAACTTCTGAGGAGTTATAGCAATTATATCACTCCTATTACTCAGTAATAGGATAATATGCATTTATGGGGAATATAAATACGACTGTACTGTCTCTGAAGATAATTTCGTCAATAAAGAAAATGCTTTTCGCTGAATTGTCATTTATTTTCTTCATACGGTGTAATTAACATTGTCATACTGTCTTGTTGTTGGTTGAGCAGTACATTTTAAAGGCTGAGGGTGTTGACATTCACGCACAGTATGACGTATACTAACACAAGATCTTGTAACCATAATTCCTGTAGTACTTGTTCCATGTAGACCAGAGGCAATTGAAAACCCCAAATTGATCGTCCGGAATACGAAGTATACTTCAGCACCAAAATCGTAGTGTGAGGATGATTTTCTAGCTATCTAAGGATCGTGCACGAATAACAATCGAAAGTAACATGACAGTGTGCCAAATGGCGTGGGTGTTTCATCGCCAACCTTCAGCTAAACAAGTTAACTTGAACAGTAATGTCAATATCCAATGTTGAGCGATGAATGCCGTAGGCTGATAATTTTGGGAAATTATCTAAAGCTACAACATCTTTGACGTCCCTATCTCTCTTTTATTATCGAACATACCGCAGAGTATTTGGTGATAAAGTAAGTAAATGAGTTCTGGAGGATTATCTTCTGACAAAAACAATAATTCTCAACAGCGTTATTGATGGTTCGTTATCCACCTAATTAGCAGATTTCCTCTAGTACTTATTTTCATTCAAGCAATAATATATGTAGAATCCATGTGTAAAACTTGATCCGCGCATCAGCCAATATTTATATTGAGATCACGGGTTATAAGAGCAGACAATAAAGAAAAGCTCTAAAACGGGACCGAAATGAGTTTCATCTGAAAATTTCGACGAAAATAAGCTGGAACATATACACAGCTAGGACAATGGAATAAGCATATGTACAACTCAGCCATGGCCAATTTATCACAGTTTTGCTTTGATTCTTATGTTACCTATAATATGAATATTTCAAGCGAAACTATTAATTATCAAAATGAAAACTATAGTTACTCTTGTTGTGTCATCATTTTGCATTGATAACCCCTTACATGATCACACTAACGCTTACACTTAAGTATCAGCTGGCCATTTCTCTCAGCTTTATTGATTATTTGGTTGTCCTAACATACTGTGACTTAAGATATATCATTCCAATTCGTATGTCGTATGTTTGAAGTCTGCTGATGAAAATAAATACTAAAAGCCAATAGTAGCATCTCACCATACTCAACTCCAGTTAGATGTGGGTATGACATTTTACGGATACAACTCTATTCACCTTCGACAAACAAGAAGTATTACTAATGCACCGATAGCGCATAAGCGATTAGTAAACATTCCTTTCAAGAAATACATCTTAGGAGATGGAGAGAACGACGTTTACGATACACACCAACGCAAGTCCTTATCCTACAACTCCTACAGTATTTGTTCTGCGTAAACCAAATGTAAATCACAACACTAAGTTGCCCGTCCGAATTACGAAGTATATTTTGGGATTCAAATTGCAGTGCGAGGAGGATTGTTTAACTAGCAGTGGATCGTGCACGGACAAACGTAACATGACGGGGTACCGAAATGGCTTAGGGGATTGACCATGAGTATCCCGGGGAAACAAGTCGACGTAAACAACGAAGGTCAGCATCCAATGCTGAGCGATGAATGCTGTGGGCTAATAATCCTGGGGAATCATATACCGATACAACATTAATAATCCTACAAACGTTTCTTCATCTACACATGTATTCCTCATTTCTGTGTAATTAAAACGTCTGAATAATCTGATTGGTTGCTCAGGTTATGACCATGATCTCGAAAAGAAAAGAAATAAAAATTTTCAACGGGATGTGACTGAAATCCAATAAGCAGTGCGAAATACATTACTTTTAAATTAGATGATTGTCCACTGTTATCCTACCAGTCAATCAAATAAACTTCCCCTCTGGCTGTGAAAGCTTATAAGTAGCATGAAACCCTCATTACCACGATTTTGAACACAGTTCTTTATCATTTAGGAAAACGTGTTCCATTTGCGTGAATTACTTGATATTTCTGATCGCTTCGACATCCCATTTGTTTTCTCGCATATTAATTCAATGAAAACCGAATGTTGTCTCGCCAAATTGAAAACGACTACTTTTCTCCGTTTTCCCACGTTCATCGGTCGAAATAAGACATCCTACAACGCATCTTATTAGAACTAACCGAAAATACAACGTGGTAGAAGATTTTCACGAAATCAGCTTATTTCTGCATCAATCAGTTGATATTCGCCTCTATCCATCTTCTATTGTAACGAGCAGAGCAACAGGCACAAAGATAATGAAAGCAGAACACGAGCTGTGCAGAGAACGTTTATTCCACAAGAATCAATTTTAAAAAGTTCAGGGGTCTACCCTTACAGTCTAACAGTCTTTATTGTCTTCACTAAGGCTTATATACCTTGCAGTTGTTGTATCTTTTGATTCAGATAGTTGACTCCCGAGTATCTTCCTGCAAGGAAAGAAAGTAAAACATTGGTTAGTGTTTATCATATAGGTTTTGGTTTCATTACACTAACCATAGGTGGAAGCCTATTTAAAATGATGATTGCGATCCATCGACGTAATTGAATGATTAAAACAATGTGAAATGGAGTAAATATAATGGATTTAGTTGGATGAAATAAATTAGATACCCCAGTAATTTAAGCAGACCACTGACAGCAGGGAGACATGGAATATCGTTTGACACCATTCAAGAATTTTTGTCAGTATATTGCATAATTCCAGAAGAGTCAATAACAAACAGACAAGTACCGGATGAAATACTTTACGCACGTAAACTAGGGGCTATTCAAAATCCAATGTTACCATGACGTCCGAAACGTTGCTACTGTCCACGCAGAATTAGAAAGTAATTCGAGATTGTGCTGCTGTCCACAACCGTGATTATCTACCAGGGCGAAAAGCTCGGAATAAAGGCTTTGTCACGACACGATGAAAACAATTTGTTGATGTAGAAGTTGGCGGTGATTTATGGACTCATCATTACTACCGATTACACCAACAGCACTCAGATACTGCCATCAAACCAAAGCAGAATTTCTGTCAACAAACTGCCATATATATTCCGGCCACAAACGAAAGACAAGGTTGCTGAACAACCAAAACACAAACAGCAGTCCACCGAACCAGTAATTCCCCTAATAAGTGAGTCAGAACTACATTCAAAGTGATGGTGTGACTGATGTGATCACCGGTTGCCACAGTCAGTGTTACACCCATATGGATCACAGTTATTTTCTTCCTGATTCTTATGAGAAAAGGAGTTTCATGCATCTACACATTACATCGACGGTCTACCAATCAGAATGGAGTTTGAGCAATGGGTGAACGAATGTGTTAGCAAGATAGTACCAGCTGGTTTTACTTCGTGGATTCTCATCGACTGCATACAACTTAAACAATATCAAAATGCGACATTTCCCAACATTTTTTGTTACAGTGACGTCGAGATATCGATAGAAGTATATGCAATAAAATTCCGAAATGATGTAAGCTGATAAATTATTCAATGTTCAAAGCCTAACTATTAACAGTTTATTTGGACAAGAGGCAGGTTGATTTCAAAATTTGCTTATAAACAAGAAGTGATCAGAGGTGGAATACAAAATTGCACAACAGAGTGAATTTATACATAATATGATGGAAAGTTCAAGATGGTGGGGGTGAAGAGTAGACATAAAACTGTAAAATAGATTTAAACCTATGTATATTTGGAAACTTAATACAGAGTTCAACTCACTAAGTAAAAATAGTAATTAGATGAAGTGTTCCGCAACCGAACTAGACACGATAAACACATCAACAACAAAACAGTTACCTGGGGAGTGAGAGGTTTACTACGCTGTTCTCCTGTATTAAGATTTCGCGTTGAAATCTTTTGATAGCAATGGCTTCTGAGAAACAAAGTATACTGGTTATTTTCAAAGCTCGACTAGTTTTCTGTGTACATCCCACATCAATTAGGCATCTATGCCAGAAGCAGACTTGAATTTTAAAAGGTACAATCAAACACCAGGAAGGTGAATAATTGAACAGTGAAAGCAAGTGAAACAAATATGCAGTTACAGGCTGAACACCAATTTACACCAGACACCTAAATAAAACCATTAAACTATATTTTATCCATCAATCTGAGTTCCGAATAGAACATAGGATTCCAAGACCTTAAGTTTCTGTAATCATGTCGGCTTACGGAATGGGGTTGCTGGTCTCACATTCAACCTCCCGTCTTTTCCTGGTTTACTGTTCGCTAGTAAACGAGGTGATATATAGGGATTTATCGGCCAAGAATCAAACTCAGATCAAATGTGCGGTTGACGACCATTCTACCACAGAACCACCGACGCACATTATATATTTTACCCATTCAAAAAGTGACACTTTCGATCAGAAAAACAATATTACTTTTGGTTAACTTCCATTTTTCGTCATATTTTGTCAATGAGCATGTGGAAGTCAAGTTTTTAACTTTTAGCCTTGATGATGAAATTTCATTTGATTATCCTAAGAAGGCTTTCCATTTGGAGTTCTATTATACACAAATAAACTATTTTGTTTCTTAAATATTCTTAAAAATAATGAAATTGTCTTGGGCAAAAGAATGGTATATTCGGTTTGAGATTGATAAACTGTAAAGGAAAAGAGCAACATAAAAGTTAGGTAGCTAAATAGATTAGCAATCTTTATAAAAACTGCTTGGATATTTGGGAACCGCAGTCTCCAACATCTCCTATCAATATCTAGGAAACACTTGGCCTAACCGTTATCGATACATTCGAAAATTTGTGCGAATTCCAAACTAACGTAGGTAATCAACCAGTCTATAACAGGACAAGCAAAACATACAGATATAAGTATTTTGTGATTGTATTTCGCAATGACCGAATCCCAGTAAACCAAACAACAACACAGAGAGGGTGGAATTTAGGAATTTGTATTTGACAGCATTATTTGTAATTTATATAATAAATATTAATAAACAACAGTACTCATTTAAACAATACAGTAATAGAAATTGTCAATCATCACATCCGCCACATGTCGAATATCTCCTTGCATGTTTATAATGAGGCTTCAGTTTGTTTTCAAGTCTCTCAAACTTTCTAACTGATTCTGTGTGATTACTCTCACCGGCTTCATCTGGATGTATTTCGGAATTATGCACAAAATCAGGATCGGTAGCGGAATCATTAAAATTATAATCGAAATGACCTACTCCATTTATTTTCACTTGATCCACGTGTCTGCTTTGAACTGAATCATCTTCAATGTCTAATATCTTCACCATTCGTTTTCCCATTTTTTATAGTATGATTCCAGCAGAAGGTCTATAGTTATTCCCTCTATAAGAATGTTTATCAGAAGTCATGGATACCAGATACGTTCGGAGAGTTCGAGACCTGAATAGCTTAGAAGGACTTCCGTGGGTGTTTGTGTGCTCCACATTGCAATATTGAAGTGAGAAGTTATCCACACATCTCTCTAGCTCGTCAAGATTCTTAGGACTCACCGATGCTATGTCACTCTAATGTTCGTACGAAATTTTCTGCCAACCCGTTAGATTAAGGATGACGTGGTGTTGTGTACAGACGACGATAACCTATATCTTTAAGCCAGTCATTGAAGTCCTCAGTGAAATGAGTACCATTACCAGTAACTAAGACATCCGGAATTCCCTCCCGGCTAACAATCCTCCTCAAAGCTCTGCGTGTGAATTTAGCGTCAGGACTATCTATAATTATTACTTCTGGCCACCTAAAATAAGAATCCACATTGAATACAGCATAGTGTGAATTTGAGAATGGATCACTGTGAGCCGCATGAACATGCTGCCGAATCTCATAAGACCCATGCTATGGTTTCCTCAATGACTTTCTCTAGGATATTTCATGCAAACAACTACAACAGCTCCTTGATCTTTTGATAGTTTCGGCATCAATATCTGACCACCAGCACGTTACGCCTGCTAATGATTTCATCTTATCAGCTCTCAAACAAGCAGAATGATGATCATCAAAAATCTCAGATCTTAAACTTGGAGAGATAATAATTCTGTCATTCAGATATAGGAATCCCTCAGAATGAACTGAAATCTCACCTCTTCGCTTATAAAAGTCCAGAAGTCTTCGCTCACACTGATTATTCCAACCTCTTTCTGTTGCATTTAAAGTGCTCCCGTTATATTTCCTAGAATCGTGTATAAGTCGAACTATATCTAGAGGTAATGGCGGAACTAAAAAACAATCAGTGTCATTAGGAAAATTTTCAAAAAATCACTAACGAGATAAGGAGTCTGCATGAGGGATGTCCTTAGCCGGTATGTGTTCAGTAGTGTAATCATATGCACTTAGTTCTAAATTCCATCTTTCAACCATAGCAGAAGATGACCTATTCAAAGATATCCCCGGATTGTAAATGAATTTCAAATCCTGACGGTCAGTAACTATGTGAAAACTAGTACCAAAAAGATACTTGTGCATGTTTCTTATTGCCCATGCGACTGCTAGATCATCTTTCTGGGTTTCTGAGTACCCTCGTTCACTCTTATTTAGGCGTCGTGAAAAGCAAATAGCAGGTTGTTCATTTCGCCCAAGTACTGCAGCTATGCTCACAGGAGAAGCATCTTTGGTGAGAACAGGCTTATCTTTCTATGAGAAAGGTCTTAAGAAAGCTTGTCTACTGAGAAACTTTGAAGTTCTTAGCAAGGTATCTTCATGTTGTTCTTCCCACTTAAATTGTTGACTGGAGATAATATCAAAATGTGGTGATAACAGTCGAGTGAAATTGGGACTGAATCCGGAGTAAAACTGAAGAGTAACAATCCATGATCTCAACGACGGTATATTATTAGGTGAAGGTGCTTGAATTAGGGGTGCCAAACGACTGGCATAAGATCTAAAACCCTTGGAGTCTACTGTATATCCTAAGCCTGGTACAGATGACAAAGTGAAGTGACATTTAGGCGGACTAACCAGAATATTTTTTCACAGAAAGGTCAGAACAATTTTAAAAGACGTTCATTGTGCAAATCGATATTCCGTCCATGAACCATAATGTCTTATTGCGTTGATTTCTCACCTTAAACCGTGTGAACTGCAAATGGCAAATTAATTTGCGAATTGTAAATTTGATTCAATGTATTGCCAGTTTGTACAGGTAGTGGGTGGTTTGAACACATTCGACTCTTTGAGCTAAGTCAAACCGGGTATACGACTGATGAGCTCTGGCAAAGACGAGCGAAACTGCTGTCCGGTGTTTAGATCACTTTGATCTAACTAGCAAGCACTACTGGTTGATGTCAGTGGTATCCAACTACTAAAATCAACTAATCAGTAGTTTATATCTTCTAGCTAATTACAAAAACAGTTTTTAAGGGGAAACTATTTACTATTTTATTATTATTTTATTTTGGTTACAGCTTGATGCCACACCGTATTTTCGGTACAAGTATGGAATTTTCAGCATGGATATCGGTAGCCCAAATTTTGCAGGCCGACCATAGATATCGGGTGTGCGTCGGCAGGGGATCGAACCTCGGACCATGTGCATGGTCGGCGAGAGTCCTAACCACTGTGCCACCGACGCACCGACAGAGTCCTAATCTACTTATGTTCGAGAGGTAAGATCAAAATTAACGGAAAACTATTTGAGAGGAATGTACACATATTTTATATATTAGTACAAAGAAACTAATTGGAACGAAAAATATTTCACTGCTGAACG
The DNA here is from genome assembly GCA_944472155.2 of Trichobilharzia szidati. Lineage (NCBI taxonomy): Eukaryota > Metazoa > Platyhelminthes > Trematoda > Strigeidida > Schistosomatidae > Trichobilharzia > Trichobilharzia szidati. The sequence continues at coordinate 124,218,029 of OX235279.1, read as the reverse complement.
AGTTGTTTTTCTGACTGGAAACTTCTGCAATCACTGCAAAATTATCAACAACTTTACCTTAGTAGACATTTGGTGAAGACGAAAACCTACACATGAGTTGAAGGGTCAGTTTGCAAAATATTTCAGACTGCCTTTTAATAAACTGTGTATCAAGTTGGTGTTTATGTTCCCTCTGAGGCTAATACTCAACAGAGATTGCTTAAAAGATATAGTGCTATCCTCTAAGCTGCATTTATTAAGTATACAATGAATATACTGTCACAAGTAATATCTAGAATACTAAGTAATTGGTAGCTGCAGTAACTGGTACTAATTAGCTCCAACCAATTGGTGGAAACTATAGTAGTCATCAGTTTCCACCATTTACAGGCATTTTTTATTATATTATTCACTCTTTATTAATGTCGCATCCATTAGCATTTTCAATTACTAGTAAACCTCTTTCCATGTAACTGTCGACATACGTAGTAGATAATAATTTGCAATATTCATTACAACTTCTCAGGTCAAACAATTAACAAACAATGAGATGACTGAGTAATCAGCTGAGAAGTATATTACTTACGAAGAATATATATATATAGTATTTATGTTTTTAAACAATTTGTGCATTCAATAATGTTCAGTGATAAGGCTCTGCTGATATTGTTGAATACTGAATGTATATATATGCATATATATATATATATATATATATATATCCATGTTTTTTTACGTAAGAACCATGACAAATGACAATTCATTAAAATAAGGATTACCTTTGAAGGCCAGTCACAATTAACGCCTACACGTTCACACATCCCAAAGTTCCACACTCATAAGGACATTCAAGTGAAAATCGAGCAAAAATTATGTTAAGTAGTATTCTCAGCGAAGCAAGACTAGTGCGAATTTGTATGTTCCTGGGTAAACCTTAATAGTCATTCATTAATTTAGTTCGAACTGTTGGCAGATGTAACAAGGAATGTCAAAATACCAAACACTGCAAGCCTCTCACGCTACTTCCTTTTCTGTGTAAAACTCAACGCATTCCTAAGAGAAATTAGGCCTGTTTTCTATACGTACATAAATTAACCTTTTAATGTGAGCGTATATTTGTAACTATGTTTATGTTTCGTTTTTTTAAACAAGTTGATAAGGGTAAGTTTATACGTTGTTGTCTAAGTTATTGTCAGCTGACAGTTGAAGTTTTACAGTACTTCGGCGTGTAAGAATCCGCAAATCCCAGTGACATCTTTATAGTTTTGATATTAAAACTTTTATCTAGCTAGTTAGGTCTACTTTACAGGTAGGGTGGTTGTAGTGTTTAAACATTTGTTTTTGTGATCAGTCCTTTCTTCTATTTAACTTGTGTGTTTATTTTTATAAGTAAAAACAAAGTTTTTGTTCAGCGAAGAAATTTCTTTTCAACGACTTCATTTTCAAGCTGTACAGTCGTATTTATATTACAGAAAAGGTCATTAAGTGGCACGAAATAATTGCTCAGTCAATATACATATATGTGATAAGAATAACGATAATTAAAATGTTATAAGGGGTAGAGTTGATGTGGATAAATTACAAAATTATTAAAGATTGTTTTATAAGTGAATTGAAGTCAAAAATGTTTTTAAAATGTCAAGTGTTGTCTAAAAATTTGAAAAAATGAGAGTACGATTACGATAAGAATGAAGATGTGAAGTGAAGTGGAAAGAATTCAAGTGGTAAAATAAAATAAAGTAAAAACTAGAAAGAACATTACTACGACCAAGGTAAAGAAAGGGGTTTGACAAAACGTTTTTGAACACATAATTTAGGTTTCTGTTCATGTATAGCTAAAGCTTCGGCTATGTATAAGTGAAGAAAACGTAAACTTTTGGATCGATTCGATTTTGCCATGTAGATAACTTTGAAAGATGAATCACGTGGGGCTAAATGACCTGACTCTAACAGGTGATCACAGATAGACGACTTCGCAGTTCTACGTTCGCCTTTCATTAACCAGACTGGATAGTGTTCAGCTACACGTTTTCGGAGATTACGCTTACAACGTCCAATATAAACAGCTCCACAAGAGCAGGTAAAAGAGTATAAGGTTACTATGCATGACCACTTCAATGAGACTGTTACATATATTCAATCTGCATTGCACATAGTTTAAACTTATTTACACTCTATTTTTTCATTCGAAATCGCTAGGAGTTTTCTAAACATTTCCAAATTATGGAATTGTATTTGTTTATGAAAACCTTCGACTTTATTCACACCAAGTTGTATTCTGTTGTAAAAGGGCTTATCAGACATATGAAGCTAACTAATGTGTTTGGATAGCAGTCGATCTGACTCCAGAGGTGCACACGTAAGTCCTATTGTTTCTTTACTCTTCCTGATGCAACAAGCGTTGCGATTTACCAGTGCAGACAAAGTGAGACCAAACGACAAAAGAAGTTTAAAGAACGTGTAGTATCAGAACAGTTAAACTCAAGCTATTTGTAATCAAGTAATCCGTAGCAAGAAAAACAAAACAAATATTTAGCAATACATCAAAAGTCAATAGCAATATAGAATAATGGATTGAATCACATGTTCTGGACTTTGATAAACTCGACCACTCGTGTCTACATGATAGCAATAAACTGTCAGTCACGTTTAATATGATTTAATTTAAAAGATGACACCATCATAATGGAGTATGTGGATGAAATGATCCGCTGTCAGTAATAAAGATTATTGTAATGCAGTGGATGAATTATAAAAAAACAGTTGAAGATATAGGAAGTGGGTTTTTTATCAGCTAGCAAAGTAGTATACTTAGAATCCATATCAGTGTCTAATGAAATAATGTTGAACACACTAGATTTTTAACTTTCTCCAAATTCTCTTTATAATTTAACTACCGAAATGCTTGCCATATTGTTTTCCTATTGAAATTTTTATTAGTGAATGGTTTGCAACTATTATAATTTATTATTTTATTGCTTCACTTTCCCAGTGGAACATAGGCCGTCAAGCTAGATTTTGAAGCTTCAGTAGAAGTGGGTGTTTTGAGGCATGAGATTGCTAGCCTCACGCTCAGCCTTCTCTCTTCACCGTGTTTACCACCGACCAAACGAGGTTTGGGGGTGCGTCGGCGGAGAATCGAGCCCCGGGGCCAATTGCTTCGTTGGCCAATGTTCTACCACTGAACCAGTGACGCACCGGTTTGTCAAATAGTACACTAATTCAATATTCTTGTCAAGCTTACAGCTGTTGTCACACTAATATGTCCTGCATATGAATTTGTATTCAACTGTTACTTGCAAGTTAAAGCGAATAACGCATGTTGTCCAAGTTATGATTTCTTAGATAGATTAATTCGCACCTAGATGTTTTGGAATTTCATAAATAGTTTGGAATGAACACCGAGATTGAAGTAATAAAGAAAATATGTAGCTCAGGTGGATGCTTTTGATGTTGTAGCGATCGCTAGGCAATAATCCAACAGTACACAAAAGAATCTGAGTACAAATTCTGCAATACTCCAGCTCTGAGTAGAGTAGGAGAAATATATTAGAAAACTGCCCCCAAGAAAACTGGATATCATAACAATTTCATCAAGAATGCCTAAAATTAGATAAAACTACCAACAAGAAAACATTCGAAGAAACTATAAAAATATTCATCCCAGAGTATATGAAAAAATAATTTCCGAAATAACTACAAAAATACTCAAACCTTCCAGAATAGATATGGCACGCAAACCAAAACAATCAGTTCATTTAACATTATGCAGATATAATGACCAATCAGCAAAAGAAGACAAAACCAATAACATTTACAAAATAAATTACATTAACTGTGATAAATACTATATATTGACCACAGTGTACATCAACTTCGACTGTCAGTTCAAGAACATAAACTAGCTGTCAAAATACACGGCATGTATTCTTTCAAATCAATGCATGTAGACAAACATGGATACCAATGTGATTGGATAAATATAGAAATTTTCAGCAGTAAAAATACCAGGGAATTCCTAGAAGCATGGTACTCAAATGAACCAACGATCAACAGGCACGTTATTAGAGATCAAATTTATCAAATAATAAAGAATAAGCCACACAATGAAAGAAGTCAGATTCCAAGTCAATGAAAACGATGCATAAACACATAAATTAACAAACAATCACTCTAAGGCTTGACTGGAGATACAGTGATATCACTCAAAAAGGGATTTGGATTAACTTGAATTTTGTAATGTACAGACTAATTTTAAAACCAAAATATTCGATTCAGGACTGTGAAGACATATGACTTATGTTTTATTAGGATTTAGCATATATTTCACTAAACGACTTCAGGCGCAATTTACTGAGCTTTAGGAGAGTTATTTATTTATATGAATAATAACACAAAGAAGAATTACGATAGTTAATTGGTGGATGGAGACTAGCGGTGGAATTCAGAATGCAAATTTCGTCCTATTTGAGACTCGTCACTGGATGTACCTGAATTGCGCAATCAGTGGTGATGTTCCCACCGAGGCATGAACCAAGTGCCCAATTATAGTATCTCAATTTTATCACGTATAACTAAGCAAACACTTCTGCGTATAAAGTTATTCTCTTTCCTATTGAAATAAGAATACAATTTAGACTCTGCGACGCAGTGTAACTTCACCTAAGAATAAATTCATTTGATAAAGGCACCCACGAATCTTCCTCCTTAAGATTATCGTTCAGCTATTTATCACTGCCTAGGAAATCGCTACTATATCCATGTATTCTCTGAGTTGCATATATATATATATATATATATATACATATCCTCCATTTCTGTGTCTACAGTATTTCTTGCGTGAATTCACTGTTGACACTAAAAATATAGTGCAGTCTCCCACAACGTAATAAAATCAATTTTCAAATATCTGACCAATCAGCAGTCATTTATAGACTAAACTAAATTATGTCGAGGCAAATGAAATTTTGAACATCACTTTGACCACTGATAGAAATATTGATCGCAATTCGAACGACTGAATCATTGCGAATGTGAAAATTCAGGTACGTGAGTAGAAATCATTGTTGACCAATTGAAAGGCGTTTATGGAAGTAATTTGAAAGTGGGCAGAAGTGAACACCACTTACGACGACCTTGAAAATATTTCATATATATATAACGAATTTTCGCAAAGTTTTGTCAGTCTACCTTATAGGAATTCAAAGCATGCCTCCTCTTTTACTGTTATACGCTATACTCATAATCATTAATGCCATCAGTCAGAATTATTATTTCAACAATCTCCAAGACCACAAGAAAGGATCACCTGAAGATTCGAATGAAATGCTGTCAAGCCAGTATCCGATTCCGACTGAAAATGAACCAAACAGACTAGAAACTGTTGATGGCAACGCAATGAACAATGCGCCTTACGCATCTGAGACACCAGAAAGTGATGAGTTGACAGAAAATTTCAACAAACCAATGAATCAGAAGACAAAACAACAGAATTTACAGGAAGCGCCGAATAGTATGGCTGAAGTGGATAGAGGAGATAAATTGAAAGAGCCTTGGGAAGATGATGACAGTATTAACGAAGATATATCTCGTCAGTTGGACAGGGTTGAAAAAATCTTAGCGAACTACTAAATTCCATTTGCGTGAAGATAATAAGTAAATAGTCTTTTATTATTGGAATGTTGTTATTTTATTGAAACTGTGTAATAAAAATTGTTCGTGGAAATGACTCTGACAAAATCTCTTCCTTTTTGATAAGTTTTATGCAGTTACCGGTAATATTGAGTGAAAGAGTGTCAGTGGGCATAGTATTTATATATTTATTGGTCACAAGTAAATTTATCATGATTAGTGCACGTATGTGGGACTGTGCTTGTGCCTTGATACTACATGCGTAGGGACACATTCGTTCGAACTCGACTTGGTCAACATCAAGTAAAGAAATACGAAATGGAGTCAAAACGCCTAGGTAGCGATATGTTATTTGAAAAGCGATAGATTGATTGGGCAGTTCTTAATTCACCTAGGAACGCATAACAAAGTGTGTATTGCAGAAACTAATATTTGATGCAAATATTCGTCACTTTAGTCCAAATGTGTCTTACCTGTACATGTTGTCTGCATGGTGCAAGTATAGTTTACAGAACACGACACTCTGTTCCGCATGAATGATAAAACTTCCTTAGTTATGCATCATTTGCATGTAGCATTCTTATAAAACGGAAATCTATTATCCAGAGTAAGCGAATATCAGTATGAATGAAACCGAGGCAAAAGCTTCGTACTGAACAATCTTAGGACGATTTAAATCGACATTTTCGACTTTTTTGAGAGCATTTACAATTAGCACTGTCTACCAATGTAGGACCTTAGATGTGTAATTACAAAACTTTCATTGACTAATGCGATAAATAGTCAGGACGTCATATAAATCAAAGTTCAGCGAATTGGATCTTCAGGAGTAACCAAGAGGGAACTAATCCTCCACAATCCACAGTGGCAGCGAGATGTGTTAGTAAATCTAGCACATTAATCTCTCAATTGTCAGTAGATTATGCTGTGTTATTGCAGACAGAACCAATTCGACAAAGCTGTTTCGCAACATCTTAGTCACTCCTTTGTGTCATAGTCGTACTCCTCTCTGGACTCTGAGAATCAGCCTCACGCTAGCTAGCTCAGTGAGGATGCAATAATTCAGAACAAACTTACTAGATTTATATTTTCTAACTAAATAAAGCGCCAGAATTAGCCGTTAACTCGACGAACAATATAAGCAGACAAATAGCGAGCCACATCACCTTCCTATATATGATAAAACATCCACCTGGAAAATGGCTATGGAAATTGTATGACTTAGCGATTAGTGTGTTATGATTTTGAGAATTAGATGACAGGAAGCAATCCACTGAAAACTGAGATTGTCCATATAGATAAGCTAATTCAAACTTATTATATACATCACATTAACCTATATTTCTGAAGGAACCCAGGTATGTGCGTCGGTGGCACAGTGGTTAGTACTCTCGCCGACCATGCACATGGTCCGGGGTTCGATCCCCTACCGACTCACACCCGATATCTATGGTCGGCCTGTAAAATTTGAGCTACCGATATCCATGCTGAAAATTCCATACATGTACTGAAAATACGGTGTGGCATCAAGCTGTTATCAAAATAAAAAGTAAAAATAATTACCTCTAAGTTTCTAAAATGCGCACTGAGTTTTGTGACAAAGAGAAGAAGTTCAGCGAAGAGACTATTTTCGGTGAATTCATTCACAAAGCTGTGCAATCGCATTTATATATAAATATTTTTGTGTCTATGTGTATATGAGGTTGGTCAAGTTCAGATAATTCATCAGGTAATACAAGAATGATCTAATGTAGAAACAGGGTTAACTAAACACCAACTAAAAAAGATTGAGGTAGTAAGTTAGATGATGTAATATAATTGACTAGAATGTTTTAACTTAAGTCGCAATGTATTTCGCAATGACCGAATCCCAGTAAACCAAACAACAACACAGAGAGGGTGGAATTTAGGAATTTGTATTTGACAGCATTATTTGTAATTTATATAATAAATATTAATAAACAACAGTACTCATTTAAACAATACAGTAATAGAAATTGTCAATCATCACATCCGCCACATGTCGAATATCTCCTTGCATGTTTATAATGAGGCTTCAGTTTGTTTTCAAGTCTCTCAAACTTTCTAACTGATTCTGTGTGATTACTCTCACCGGCTTCATCTGGATGTATTTCGGAATTATGCACAAAATCAGGATCGGTAGCGGAATCATTAAAATTATAATCGAAATGACCTACTCCATTTATTTTCACTTGATCCACGTGTCTGCTTTGAACTGAATCATCTTCAATGTCTAATATCTTCACCATTCGTTTTCCCATTTTTTATAGTATGATTCCAGCAGAAGGTCTATAGTTATTCCCTCTATAAGAATGTTTATCAGAAGTCATGGATACCAGATACGTTCGGAGAGTTCGAGACCTGAATAGCTTAGAAGGACTTCCGTGGGTGTTTGTGTGCTCCACATTGCAATATTGAAGTGAGAAGTTATCCACACATCTCTCTAGCTCGTCAAGATTCTTAGGACTCACCGATGCTATGTCACTCTAATGTTCGTACGAAATTTTCTGCCAACCCGTTAGATTAAGGATGACGTGGTGTTGTGTACAGACGACGATAACCTATATCTTTAAGCCAGTCATTGAAGTCCTCAGTGAAATGAGTACCATTACCAGTAACTAAGACATCCGGAATTCCCTCCCGGCTAACAATCCTCCTCAAAGCTCTGCGTGTGAATTTAGCGTCAGGACTATCTATAATTATTACTTCTGGCCACCTAAAATAAGAATCCACATTGAATACAGCATAGTGTGAATTTGAGAATGGATCACTGTGAGCCGCATGAACATGCTGCCGAATCTCATAAGACCCATGCTATGGTTTCCTCAATGACTTTCTCTAGGATATTTCATGCAAACAACTACAACAGCCCTTTGATCTTTTGATAGTTTCGGCATCAATATCTGACCACCAGCACGTTACGCCTGCTAATGATTTCATCTTATCAGCTCTCAAACAAGCAGAATGATGATCATCAAAAATCTCAGATCTTAAACTTGGAGAGATAATAATTCTGTCATTCAGATATAGGAATCCCTCAGAATGAACTGAAATCTCACCTCTTCGCTTATAAAAGTCCAGAAGTCTTCGCTCACACTGATTATTCCAACCTCTTTCTGTTGCATTTAAAGTGCTCCCGTTATATTTCCTAGAATCGTGTATAAGTCGAACTATATCTAGAGGTAATGGCGGAACTAAAAAACAATCAGTGTCATTAGGAAAATTTTCAAAAAATCACTAACGAGATAAGGAGTCTGCATGAGGGATGTCCTTAGCCGGTATGTGTTCAGTAGTGTAATCATATGCACTTAGTTCTAAATTCCATCTTTCAACCATAGCAGAAGATGACCTATTCAAAGATATCCCCGGATTGTAAATGAATTTCAAATCCTGACGGTCAGTAACTATGTGAAAACTAGTACCAAAAAGATACTTGTGCATGTTTCTTATTGCCCATGCGACTGCTAGATCATCTTTCTGGGTTTCTGAGTACCCTCGTTCACTCTTACTTAGGCGTCGTGAAAAGCAAATAGCAGGTTGTTCATTTCGCCCAAGTACTGCAGCTATGCTCACAGGAGAAGCATCTTTGGTGAGAACAGGCTTATCTTTCTATGAGAAAGGTCTTAAGAAAGCTTGTCTACTGAGAAACTTTGAAGTTCTTAGCAAGGTATCTTCATGTTGTTCTTCCCACTTAAATTGTTGACTGGAGATAATATCAAAATGTGGTGATAACAGTCGAGTGAAATTGGGACTGAATCCGGAGTAAAACTGAAGAGTAACAATCCATGATCTCAACGACGGTATATTATTAGGTGAAGGTGCTTGAATTAGGGGTGCCAAACGACTGGCATAAGATCTAAAACCCTTGGAGTCTACTGTATATCCTAAGCCTGGTACAGATGACAAAGTGAAGTGACATTTAGGCGGACTAACCAGAATATTTTTTCACAGAAAGGTCAGAACAATTTTAAAAGACGTTCATTGTGCAAATCGATATTCCGTCCATGAACCATAATGTCTTATTGCGTTGATTTCTCACCTTAAACCGTGTGAACTGCAAATGGCAAATTAATTTGCGAATTGTAAATTTGATTCAATGTATTGCCAGTTTGTACAGGTAGTGGGTGGTTTGAACACATTCGACTCTTTGAGCTAAGTCAAACCGGGTATACGACTGATGAGCTCTGGCAAAGACGAGCGAAACTGCTGTCCGGTGTTTAGATCACTTTGATCTAACTAGCAAGCACTACTGGTTGATGTCAGTGGTATCCAACTACTAAAATCAACTAATCAGTAGTTTATATCTTCTAGCTAATTACAAAAACAGTTTTTAAGGGGAAACTATTTAGAGGAGTAAAAGAGTCCTAATCTACTTATGTTCGAGAGGTAAGATCAAAATTAACGGAAAACTATTTGAGAGGAATGTACACATATTTTATATATTAGTACAAAGAAACTAATTGGAACGAAAAATATTTCACTGCTGAACGAGTTGTTTTTCTGACTGGAAACTTCTGCAATCACTGCAAAATTATCAACAACTTTACCTTAGTAGACATTTGGTGAAGACGAAAACCTACACATGAGTTGAAGGGTCAGTTTGCAAAATATTTCAGACTGCCTTTTAATAAACTGTGTATCAAGTTGGTGTTTATGTTCCCTCTGAGGCTAATACTCAACAGAGATTGCTTAAAAGATATAGTGCTATCCTCTAGGCTGCACCCTGTAAACAAACCTGCTACAGAAACTTCAACACGATGAATCTCCTCGAGCCAAAAGAAAAAGTCTGTATGGGGACATGGAATGTCCGCACCATGTGCGAGATTGGCAAAGCTACCCAGATCGCAAACGAAATGAATAGATACACATTTCAAGTACTGGGAATATGTGAAAGCAAATGGAACGGGAATGGACTCACCAAATTGTCAACGGGTGAGTCAGTGATCTACTCCGGTCACCCAGAAGATAACCACTCGCACACCGAGGGCGTGGCTATCATGATATCACCAACGGCAACAAAGGCCCTGGTTCAATGGGAGGCGATCTCGCCCAGGATAATAACCGCCGGATTCAACTCCAAAGTAAGGAAAGTGTCAATTATACAATGCTATGCACCCACAAACAACTCAGACCTCGGAAAGAAAGAAGAATTCTACAGACAACTACAGGCAACAATGGACAATACTCCAGTCGGCGACATTAAAATACTAATGGGAGACATGAACGCCAAACTGGGATCAGACAACACAGGAAGGGAACTCATCATGGATAGAGAAGCTCTCGGAGAAATGAATGAAAACGGAGAACTCTTCGCTGACTTCTGCGCTTACAATGAACTAGTGATTGTTGACAGCGTATAAAAACACAAGGATATCCACAAGGCTACATGGGTGTCACCAGATGGGCGAACCAAAAACCAAATCGACTTCATCTCAATCTCAAGGAAGTGGAGGCGCAGCCTGCTGGACACAAAAGTAAGAAGAGGAGCAGACATTGGCTAAGACCTCGTACAAGGGACAATCCAAATCAAATTAAAAGCTTTCAGACAATCAGGAGCTGCAGATAGACCACAAGCCAAGTTCAACACTCAAAAACTGAAGGACCAGGACACAAAGGACAGCTTCACTGCAAGCATAAAGGACAAAGCCGAGACACAAATCAACACTGCCGAAGAGGCCAGCGTTGAAAAGCACTGGAACAACTTGAAAACAGTGTGGAGTCAAACCTGCATGGAAGTTCTAGGCAGAAAGAAGAGACAGGACAAATAGTGGCTCACTACAGACACTTGGAGACTGATAGAAGAGAGAGGGATGCTGCTGCTGCTGGATTCAACATAGAACTTGGCACCGAAGTGCAGCAGTTCGAGTTGCCACGTTCCAAATAGCACACAAAGGTAGACAAGAAAATGAGTGAAGAGAATCAGTAGAATTTAGACAAGTATAAGAGTGAAAGAGAATGAGTAATGGTAGAAAGGAATATGGAAGGTTAAAGAGACTGAATACATCTGCGCCGTTGACAACGATTTTGAGCCATGTCACCTAGTGTCTCCAGCCATTGATTCTTAGAGTCCCGAGGGCCCCAACCCAGAAGTCTGCATCTCCCTACCTGACTCAGTTTAACTGTCAAGGATTTCATGGATTGATGAGGCCATGTTTTTGTTTGGCCACCACTTACTCTTTTCCAACCTGCACCTATATCAGCTAGTAATGCCCGTTGGGGGAGGCGATGACTAGGCATGCGCAGCACGTGACCTAGCCATCTCAATCCATGTGTAACTTTATAGCCTCGTCGATTGATTTTCCCTCTTTGCCCAACACTCTACCTCTAACGTCAACATTACTTACCTTATTATACCACCTAACGCGAGAAAGAGTTCTTAAACATCTGTGGTCAAAAACAGACAATCTCTTCATGTCTTCCGCTCTCAATGGCCACGTCTCACCACCATAGAGAAGGACGGAGCGAACTGCCGAGCAGTACACACGTCCCTTGGTTGATAGCCGGATGTCACGCCTACGCCAGAGATGGTGTAAGTTAGCGAAAGCAGCTCGAGCGTTTTGGATCCCAGCTAAGATTTCGTCACCAATCAATCCGTTGGTGCTGATACAACTTCCCAAATAGGTGAAGTGGTCAACATGTTCTATCACTTCACTCCCTATCACTAAGCTAGGAGTTGACGTAGTCCAGTCCTGTAGCAGCATCTTGCATTTTACAGGGGCGAATCGCATGCCAAACATACGACGATTGAGGGATGGTGAAACAAAAGACTCTCCAGTGCACCGACGAGCAACAAAAACAGGATTTGAATGCAAACTACAAGACACTGAACAAAAGAGTAAAGAGTGCCAGAGAAGACAAACGAAAGCATTATGAAACCATGGCAAGGGAAGCAGAACAAGCTGCAGGCAAAGGAGACCTCGCAACACTCTACCAAACAACTAGGTACATATCGGGCAAACGTTTGACACAAATCAAGGCGGTGAAAGATGACAACGGAAAGTCACTCACCAAAGAAGTGGAGCAAAGGAAACACTGGGCTCAACACTTCAAAAGACTCCTAAATCGACCACCACCTACAACGCGCCCAGCAATACCAACAACGGAGACAGAGCTACCAGTGAACACAAACCCCCCGACGAAATCAGAAGTCCTGAAGGCAATCAAGACGCTAAAAGCTGGAAAAGCAGCAAGACCAGATGGAATCCCAGCAGAAGCATTGAAAATGGACCCAGAGACAACAGCGGACTTGATGACGCCACTACTGGAGAAGGTGTGGAAAGAAGGAAAAGTACCTGAAGATTGTAAGAAAGGATACTTATTCAAACTACCAAAGAAAGGAGACCTAAGTCAATGCAAGAACTGGAGCGGAATTATGCTCCTATCTATCCCAAGCAAAATACTAAGCCGCATCATCCTGGAGAGAATCAAACAAGCCAACCTGGATGAACAGGCTGGATTCAGGAGAAACAAGTAATGCATTGGTCAGATCGCCACATTACGGATCATCATTGAACAAAGCCTGGAATGGCAGTCACCTCTCTATCTCAACTTCATCGACTTTGAAAAGGCCTTTGACAGCGTCGATCGAGAGGTGATTTGGAAACTATTTCGCTACTATGGGGTACCACCGACAATTATACATCTCATCCAACAGCTGTACGACAATGCTGCATGCCAAGTAATCCACAATGGGAAACTTACGGAATCCTTCGAAGTGAGGACAGGAGTAAGACAAGGCTGCCTACAATCGCCAATGATTTTCCTGATTGCAGTAGACTGGATAATGCGACAGACAACGGGCAATGAGGAAACAGGCATAAAATGGACTCACACAAAAAAACTTGGAGGATCTGAACTTCGCCGATGATATATGTCTGATTTCCCACAAACTGGAAGATATGCAAGCGAAAAGCAACAAGTTGGCAGAAGAAGCATCAAAGATAGGACTTCAGATGAACATAGAGAAAACAGAGGTGATGAAAATTCCTGGGCAACACCACCAACAGCAACAACAACAACTGACAACAATCAGCATAAATGGGAGGAACCTGAAAGAAACAACCTCCTTTACCTACACACCCACCTGGGAAGCATCGTTTCAACTACAGGCGGACGGAACTGACGAGGAAATCAAAGCAAGAATCGGAAAAGCAAGACAAGCTTTCAATACTCTCAAGTCTGTGTGGAGGTCAACAATACTCAGCATCAAAAATAAGATCCGGATCTTCAACTCCAATGTGAAGTCAGTGCTACTATACGGATCAGAGACTTGCACTGCGCGTCATAAAGAGCATCTCAAACAAGCTACAGACCTTCATTAACAGTTGTCTTCGCTCAATACTCAAGATCGGATGGCCAGAAAAGATCAGAAACAGGAATCTCTGGGAGCGAACCAACCAGGAAACGATTATGAAACAAATATGCAGGTAGAAATGGAGATGGATTGGCCATACTCTGAGGAAACAAGCCATAAAGTGACATCACTAGACAAGCCATTGCTCTAGTGGAACCCGAGAGGTAAGCGGCGAGTTGGTCGTCCAAGGGTGACTTGGAGGAGGTCATGTGAAGAGGAGATGAAAACGTGTGGGCAGACATGGAGCCAGGTGAAGACTCCAGCAGAGAACCGAACTCAATGGAGACGCACGGCTGAAGCCCTATGTTCCTCTAGGAATTAAAAGATACAATAATAATAATAAATGTCGCATCCATTAGCATTTCCAATTACTAGTAAACCTCTTTCCATGTAACTGTCGACATACGTAGTAGATAATAATTTGCAATATTCATTACAACTTCTCAGGTCAAACAATTAACAAACAATGAGATGACTGAGTAATCAGCTGAGAAGTATATTACTTACGAAGAAATATATATATATATAGTATTTATGTTTTTAAACAATTTGTGCATTCAATAATGTTCAGTGATAAGGCTCTGCTGATATTGTTGAATACTGAATGTATATATATGCATATATATATATATATATATATATATATATATATATATATATATATCCATGTTTTTTTACGTAAGAACCATGACAAATGACAATTCATTAAAATAAGGATTACCTTTGAAGGCCAGTCACAATTAACGCCTACACGTTCACACATCCCAAAGTTCCACACTCATAAGGACATTCAAGTGAAAATCGAGCAAAAATTATGTTAAGTAGTATTCTCAGCGAAGCAAGACTAGTGCGAATTTGTATGTTCCTGGGTAAACCTTAATAGTCATTCATTAATTTAGTTCGAACTGTTGGCAGATGTAACAAGGAATGTCAAAATACCAAACACTGCAAGCCTCTCACGCTACTTCCTTTTCTGTGTAAAACTCAACGCATTCCTAAGAGAAATTAGGCCTGTTTTCTATACGTACATAAATTAACCTTTTAATGTGAGCGTATATTTGTAACTATGTTTATGTTTCGTTTTTTTAAACAAGTTGATAAGGGTAAGTTTATACGTTGTTGTCTAAGTTATTGTCAGCTGACAGTTGAAGTTTTACAGTACTTCGGCGTGTAAGAATCCGCAAATCCCAGTGACATCTTTATAGTTTTGATATTAAAACTTTTATCTAGCTAGTTAGGTCTACTTTACAGGTAGGGTGGTTGTAGTGTTTAAACATTTGTTTTTGTGATCAGTCCTTTCTTCTATTTAACACGGTGGAGTATAATCCCATTGTGGGTGAAATTCATTCTGATAATGTATAACAATGTTATGCAACATTACCTACTGATAACGTTACTAACAGTTTAGTGTCCAGTGAATGTCACTGGATAGCACTGAGACTTTATCAAAATAAATTTTGCCTACAATGGAGCTATGCTCTGTTCACACGGCAACGTAAAACTGGGAGCTATTTTTATAAAATCTTAGAGATAGTTATCCTTTGTAACACTTTTCTACAGTTTTTACACATTTTTCTTCATGAATATGTTTTCCATGCACAAGAATGCCTCCTTCACGCCTTCAGTGCGTTCGATGAAACTCGTCGATTAATAGTTAGTGGTGTTCGAAGTTTAACTGGTGAAGTTCAACAATAGCGTCACAGGAGTGTGAACGCTTCAATGATCTTGAACGCATGCTAGCGTGTAGTCTTAGGAATAAGCTCGCCGAATTAGGAGAATTATCTGAAAGACTACAACCTGATGTGATTGCTATCACTGAGACATGGTTGTTAGTGGGTGTAGACTTAACTCCACTCATACCTGGGTACATCTGTATTCCAGCAGATAGAGTAAGTAGTCGGAAAGGTGGCGGGGTTGCTCTATACATTCGCGATGACATAGGGATTAGGTCAACGTTGTCAGAAGCTCATGACAGCGGCACCACTGAGGCTGCAAGTTGCGTTATTAATCTGAGCAAAGGCACTTTAACGATCGGAGTTATTTACAGAAGTCCTGTTAGCCAAGCTGATGACTTCGTTCTAAATCACTTGAGGGCGTGGGGTAGTAGAAATAGGTGTCTGGCTACTGGCGACTTTATTGCTCGACATATTAATTTGGGGAATTAAACTCCACTAGTTTGTATACCTGTTTCAATAGGAAGCTCGCACTGACAGCGTTCGAATGTGCACTCGTGCAATATATGCATCCACCAACACGGTATGACCCTGAACATGATCCGTCTACTCTAGACTTGATATTAACACACCAGAAGGAGGACTTTGGTGACATTAGGTGCCTTCCACCGCTTGGCAGCAGTGACCACATAGTCATTGCTTTTACGTTTAAGATTCATTCTCTCATACACAGGTCAAAATCTGCTCGTCCAAACATTTGGAAAGCGGATGTACAAGGAATCCGGAACGCAGCAACTTCAGTTGACTGGTCAGTAGATACAAGTCGGACTGTCGAGGAAGCTTGGGTAGGATTTAGAAATACACTAGATTGTGTCACTTCACCTTTTATACCTCGGTACACTCCTCGAAAGCTATCGCACAAGCCACCTTGGATTACTAGTGAAATAAGGAGGCTATTAAGACGGCGAAAGAACTTATGGGACCAATTTATTATGACAGGAAGGGAAAATTTCCAGAAAGACTACCGCAAAATTCGAAATCTCTGTAAGTATGCGATTAACAAGAGTCGTATAGAATATGAGAGACGGCTTGTACTAGATAGTGTTCACTACCCAAAAAGGCTCTTCTCGTATATTAAACGTAGGACTAAAACTAGCAATGGTATACCGTCACTCATAAGCATTAGTGGAGAAACGGCTGAGTCAGACGAAGGAAAGGCTGAAAACCTCTCTGAATACTTCTGTGACGTCTTCTCGTCTGATAGTACCACCCAGGGATATGGCGAGGTTACTGCCATCGCCACTCTGATGCCCTCAGTTGTGGTAGAGCACACAAAAGTCCTCAAACTACTGTCTAAACTGAAGCCAGGTAAGTCACCTGGGCCTGATGGACTTCACCCTAAATTGTTAATTTCCTTGGCGGATATAATATATATTCCGCTTGCGGAGATTTTCCAAATGTCACTGACCCAGGCTAAGCTACCCAGGGACTGGAAGGATGCCATTATAAGCCCTATATTCAAAGAGGGGGACAGGCAATTTGTATCTAACTACAGGCCGGTAAGTCTGACATGCATCATAGCAAAGGTAATGGAAACTATTATAAGGGATCAGCTATTAGCTTATGTTGAAACACATCGCTTACTGGCAGTTGAACAGCATGGATTCCGACCAGGACGATCCTGCTTGACAAACTTACTGTTAGCTAGGGAAGATTGGGTCGAGGCCAGAGATAAAAACCTTCTGTTGGACGTGGTTTTTATTGATCTTAGCAAGGCATTCGACAAAGTATCCCACTTAGGTCTCCTTAGTAAACTTAAAGGTTTTGGACTAGACCAATGCCTATGTGAGTGGTTTAGGGATTACCTAATGGATAGAAGGCAGAAGGTTAGAGTTAACGGTGTACTATCAGGGTGGAAAGCAGTATCCAGTGGAGTGCCTCAGGGAACTGTATTAGGCCCCTTGCTATTCCTATTATACGTTAATGAGCTACCAGGGATTCTTACTTCATCTTCATTGTTATTTGCAGACGACATTAAGATATGGAAAACTGTAAACAATAGCGAGGATAGGTCGGCCCTACAAACTGATCTAGATAAATTAGCTGAGTGGTCGAACCTGTGGAGTTTGGAAATGAATTCTAGGAAAAGCGCAGTAATGCACTTTGGTCAGAAGTCTTATACGTCGTACTCCCTAGGAGACACAGATCTACCTGATGTTAACGAACAGAAGGACCTAGGAATCATTGTCAGCAATGATTTGAAAACAACTGCAAATTGCAATGCAGCCGCAGCAAAGGCTTTTCGAATGCTATGGGCACTCCGTAGGGCTTTCAAACGATTAGATGAGGGCATGTTCCAAATACTCTACGCAACATATGTCAGGCCTCATCTAGAATACTGCGTACAAGCGGCGGGTCCATGCTTCAAAAAGGAGGCATATATCCTGGAAAGAGTACAGAGAGTAGGAACGAAACTAGTTAGTGGTATCTCACACCTTCCTTATGATAAGAGGATGGAGCATCTAAATCTCTTTCCGTTATCATACCGAAGGAAGAGAGGTGACCTAATTTTGGCTTACCGTATACTTAAGGGTGATTTAGGAACTGACCTTTCTAAACTTTTCTCTCCTTCTAGGATACATTTACGGGGTCACCGCAAAAAGGTGCTCAAACCGAGGACGATTAAAATACGTGCAGAATTTAGATTCTCTCACAGAGTGGTCAACGACTGGAACTCCTTACCTGATTCAGTAGTAACAGCTCCATCGGTGAACGCTTTCAAAGAGAAGTTAGATCTCTGCAGAGATATATTTTGCAAGGATTAACACAGGCCACAAGAGCCTTCTATCCTTATCAACTGAATCTGAGTCATTGGCTAACGCATCTGTCATTATCATAGCTGAAATACCAAAGCTAGAGCGTTGGTGAATAAACAAAGTTCAACCATAGCGTCCCAGGAGTGCGAACTTACGAGTGACCTTCAGCTGAACAATCACAAAAATGAGGAATATTTGCTCAAGAAAAATATGTATATTGACATGAAAACGCATTCAACAGGTTATCTTTCTCTGACATGGCTTGAAAATATGTCCCAGTTTCAACGAGGAGTATCATTTTCTAAATTAGACTAGTTTCTGTACATGTATTCACCGAGAAGACTGCAGATAAACTGTTTTTATGAATCGTTCATCTTTCTCATCCTGCTCGTAGTTTGCCAAAATAGCCCTCGATTGAATTGTTATGGTTTCCAGCAAAAGGATAGACGACTGCTTAACAGGAAAAACGCTCCAATGACCGAAAACACATGCTATTCGTTAGCTAACAATTAGAGAAGCATTAATGTCTTTCTCACCAATCAATAACGTAAACGTTTGAAATTTCCGCGGAAAGTAATCTGATAAAATAAAGTATAATTATATTTTTTAATAGTTTACACACAATGATAAGTTTTGTTATTGGTAATATTTCGAGCATTTCGAGCCGTGTTCACACCAATAACAAAACTTATCATTGTGTGTAAACTATTAAAAAATATAATTATACTTTATTTGATCTAATCCACAATGCTCAAACTTTTTACTGATATTAGTCTGATAAAGCTTATATTAAAAATTGAATTGTTAATTTTAACAATATCCTATAATTTATTCCACTAAGGTAAACATTACAAACTTCTTACATAGTTTCTACAATTTTTTTAATATTTATGTTATAAAGCTAATTTATGTCTAAAGTTGTACTAATCAAATATGATCAGGCCCGTACAGACGGTATGTCAATCATGTAAATGCTTAATTTATGTGAATAAAAGTAATGTTATTATTCCACCACTCAACTTAATTAACTGCTAGAGAAAGTGCACGCACACAAAATTTAAAAAAATACAAAAAATTCAAAGGACGATCTTTTTCACTGGAATCGGAGGGGCGAAATTACTCAGGCTACTGAAAGACTTCGGGAAGTCAGTCAATCAGCCGATGTGTCTTCTCTTAATTGAAGCTAAAATGAGAATGAGGACATGGAATGTCCGATTAGTTAACGAGACTGGGAGGTCTGCTCAGGTAGCCAAGGAAATGCGAATATATGGCTTAGAATTACTCCGTATCTGCCCTGTGTTCCACTCGGAAACCAAAAGAATAATAATGTGACTACCAGGCATATGACATATTTGATCAATAAAGCAACGACTCAGAGTAAGTTATATAAAAAATAATGACATTCAGCCAATGTCGTATATGTCCACTCCAAGAGCACTTTTAACAGTAGAAATAATTTGGGCATTGGGTGTATCATGTTCATTATAACAAAGGATTTTGTGTTTAATATCAGTAAAAAGTTTGAGCATTTACACACATTGTGTGTAAACTATTGAAATATAATTATACTTTATTTGATTTTGTGTTTCCCTGTGAATGAAAAACAAAACGATATTGTTTTTGCTAGCGTTTTGCCATATAATGCTCATAGCTTCATCAAAGTATTATTAAACCAGAATTTACAAAATCTCAGCCTATATATAACAATTTAGCCATCGTTCCTCAGCAACTGTCAACTTTCATTGAGAAATACAAAAATGCTTATTATAATTTAATTATATGTTATAACCCACCGCTTGTGAGAGATTTTGATCGGGTCGCTTTTGTGTTAGTGCCTATTATCTAGTCAAAACGAAGTTGTTTTATCCTTAACAAGTGATTTGTTGGTTTTGTGAAATAACTGTATTAATAACTGTAATTTCGAGTGCTCATAAATGGAAGCATATGTCCTTGCCTTCTCATTCAGTCTTTTGTGTCCTCCAAGTCGAGTAATCAGTCGCCCATTGCTGTTGTGTTATTCTAGCGAATAAGCTAACCCACAAATCCAGCATCATTCCACTCACAGTCTGACGAAACTATTAGGTGTAACGACAATGGAGTGATTAAGACGTGACGACTACATCAATAATATCGAAGGCATGGTTCATTTCAAAGCGCGGATGCAAGAAACATTCAAGCAGATATGATTTACTTCTATAACAGCTTGCACGACCGCAAAACTGTCTATGAAAGCACAAAGAATAAGATTAGCAACACCGGAATTTGACTTTATGGATGCTCATAAAGTTTCCCATTATTTACTCCGGCTTTGTACTGTGGGCAATGGGGCAATTATCCCATTAGTTTTTGTCTAAGGCGAAAGTTTGTGTGTGTAAGGATGCTTCCAGTGACTCAATTACGTTCGCGTATATGCATTCGCCCTTCAGAAACATACTTGAACAGACTTCTGTGGAATACATACAATAAGAAACACTCCAAGTTTCCTATCCTATTTTCACCCAGTTCGTGATCAGAAGGTGGGATTAATTCGCCCGAGAATCGTGGTGCTGGTGAGTATACCACCTCTGAAATGGTACAGCACGTGAGGATGCTTTACGTAGCGTAAGGGAGCGTCAGTACATCATTTGTTTATGTGATTTGAGTGATCAGTGATGACTCGAAAAAGTACAGCCATGTAGAATTTTTGATAGCCGATTTTGGCAGGTGGCTGATTTGCACCCGCGCAAGTAGACTAGTGTTTAAATTTAGATTTTTAGATTTAATGATTCAGAAGCCAGCAATATAAGCTAATCCTTTTCTAGTAACTTTATGTGCCTATCTAAACCTTTATTGAGTGAGTCATTCGACAGCGCTGACACCACTTCTTCTGCGTGTCGGTTCCAAGAAATTACAACTCGGCGTGAGAATCAGTACTTTATAGAGATACAGTGCCCATTTGGCTTTTGAAGTCCCTTGCTATGACGTCTGATATACTTCGGGGTGAAGAGAAAATAGAGCTGGCCCGTGTTAGTTGTTTATAATTTCATACATTAGTAGGAGGTATCTCCTCTGCTTACAGTATGACAGTCAACAGGATTCAGACTGTTTAGGTTTTCATCGTGGACTAAATTGGTCATGCCAAGAACCATGTATTGCCTTCATTCTAACCTCATCTAGAATATAGACAAGGATTAACTATGTCGATGCAATTTTCCAGTCTTAACCTCGTCAGAGACGTAAATAAAAGAGCGTATATATCACTGGTGATTTAATTAAACGCTCAGCCTATTGCCAACAAAGCTATATAACTTCCAGTTGCTATTACACTATAGTGAGGTGTCAATTTTAAGTCTTGACCTATTACGATACCTAGATCCGTATGAGTCTTAGGTGACGAGTATTATTCTATGAGCTGGAGCTCGAGTGTCTGATGAGAACGGCTGAGCACTTTGCCATGTTGACCGTAGGCATTCATTTTTTGGATCAGCCTGACAGTTTACTGAGGTTTCCTTGCGATATTACCATGTCATTATCGTGCTCAATCTTCCCCCCAATCTTTAGGTCATCCGCGTAAAGAACCGTTACAGATCCGGTGAGCTCAGGCAATCTACTGATACACAAGATAAATAAGGGAGGGCTGAGTACGGGGGCGTGTGACGCTTCACCATGTATAGCTGTACAAGAGAAGAATTTTGAGCTGATCCTAACTGTCTTTCTCCTACTCACGGAGAATCCCCTAATCAAATTCAGTAAGCCGTACTTGACTCCAAGTTTCTGATCTCATAAGTAGTCTTGTGTCAGTTACTTTGCGGAAAGCTTATCCGAAGTCTTTAAAGACGACACCGAGGGCTTTTCTTTTGCCCTTCGACTCGATCCAACTTTCTCCTGCAGTAAGAATGTTTTTCGGGAATGACGAAGACATGCTTTACTCTGGACAACAAATTGTTGTTTCCCAGGTACTCTATGCTATCTTTCTTGAAAAATCATATATCTTGACTGAGGTGTGATTGAGACTAATGGGCCCGTAGTTTTGAAGGACACAGTTTTGATCCCCCTCTGTGGATGGGAGTTATTGTGGCGTCTTTCCAGTCACGTGGCAACATTCCATTAAGTGGAGACGGCTTGAGGTCCGTTTTCAGAGGGTCCGTTACGTGAGTTGTCCTCTGTTTAACAAGCTTCAACCGAAGGTCATCGGGTCCCATTGAGATTGGAATAAGATGTTTTGGTTGGCATCGACAAAATCAATCCTGCATTCCTTCTGAGTTGCCGGAGCTGGTGCTGCCAAAAGCCGCGAACCTTCTGTGAAGACCTAAGAGAAGTAGCTTCAAACTGTCTTAGAGTTTTTTGGTCCTCTTAGATTGCATAATTTTAAGTAGTCAGGTTTATGACGCTGTTGAATGCCTTATTCCTAAGGTCCATGTGCAAAATATTTTCTTCGATTACGCCCTTGCATTTTGAGCAAAATGTGTTTTGAACTTCAACCTCGATTGGCGAATTCTTGTGATAGCCTTGCTCCTGGCTGCTGTGTGAGGCTTTAAAGCCTCAAAAATCCAAAGTGTGATTAAAAAGGTTTCAGAATTTACGCCTACTTATGAGTAATGCACAAACCTCTCGGTTTATCCATGTGAATCTTGACTAACAGATTTTATGACACTCCACCAATAAATATGACCCTACGTTGTCTCTCGGGATTGTCATGTGGTTATTGATTACCTTACTGTTAACCCCTATCACTTGGTATTGACCACGGATGAACATTGTATCTTATATGCATGTGAGTGTAATTCACTGACAATTTTAACCATCGTAGCGATATTGTTTGGCAAGTCTCTG
The DNA here is from genome assembly GCA_944472155.2 of Trichobilharzia szidati. Lineage (NCBI taxonomy): Eukaryota > Metazoa > Platyhelminthes > Trematoda > Strigeidida > Schistosomatidae > Trichobilharzia > Trichobilharzia szidati. The sequence continues at coordinate 124,194,744 of OX235279.1, read as the reverse complement.
TGCTTCCTCACATGACAGTTATAGCTTGATCCCACACCACATAACTGGTACAAGTATGGAATTTTCAGTATGTAATATCGGTAGCCAAAATTTAGTAGGCCGACCAATTGATATCGGGTGTGCATCGGCTGGGGATCGAGCCTTGAACTATGTGCATGGACGGCGAGAGTCATAACCGCTGTGCCACCGACGCCCTTGCTACCTTTGTGTAATTGTGTTGTTTCCTTTATATTTTGGGAACAGATTAAGTTTCTGTTGAGTCACCTGAATTTTGAATACATAAAGGCCTACAGTCCTTTTCGTCAGTTCTGATTGCGAGGACTAATATCTGCAGGAAGACTAAGTCCTTCGGTCCATGAGTGACAATGTTCTCGACCCATTAGAACAGATCAGGTTACGTAGGGTTGGGTTACCTGGGGATAAAGTCGTCCAAAATGGCTCTCAGCAGCTTTCACGTGAGATTCTGAATCTATTTGCCAGTCGTGTCATCTGGCCGCCGTTGCGATGGAGTTTATGTGTGCTTTTGATACGTTTGTTTAGGTTGCGGTTCGGGAACATGAAAATGTCTTGGCATTAAACTTGAATGGAAGCAAGGCGCGATCACTTCCTCTTAGGGGTGGAATATATAGTATGAGGTCCGCATTCTTCCTGTTGGAAAAAACGAAGTCCGAGGTTGAAGACGAGCGCTGTGAGTCATGGCATGTAGGCTTCTCGATATGTACTCAGGCTGATGAAACAGTAGATTCTAACGGCTTATGGTCAAGTGAATTGTCTGAAGATGGCTTTTGAAGACTCATCCAGTCGACTGTTGGGGCGCTGGAGTCACCGACTACGAGATTCAGATATCTATGAGATTAGTTCCCCAGATGGAAACTCGTCTTCATTGCATTCGGGACTGCGGTATGTAGCAGTGAGGTCAGTCTCTTATCCTTTGCATTTTAAATCTGCAATTCAGAAGTCCGCGAGATCCAGTTTCTTGTGGGAGAAATTCAATGCTGCTGAAGGCCAGGAACTCCCCGGGGAAGATGTCTACCTCTCCCCACTTTGAAGCTCGGTCGGTGTACCTATGAACTGTGAAGCTTGGTAAGTTGAATTCATTGTCGCTGAAATGAAATGTAAGGCATATCCTTGTTACGACAAGGACGTTAGGGTTTTCAGAGCCCACAACACAAACCGGAGCAGCCCATCTGTCAGAAAGACTGCAGGCATTAATGTAGCATACTTCTTCCTCTCTACGGTGCTTCCGTTCATCAACGATACAGGTTTCGGTATCATCAGACTGCGAACTCTAACGTCTTGAAAAGGTTCAATTATGACGTTCTCACCGTTGCGTCACCGTTCATTTAACTCCTGGGCCGCAGACTACCTCGTGATGTGGCTCGATAGACATAAGGCAGGATGGATGTAGATATCTGATATTTTAATAGTTTGGAGTCGCTCAGTATAACATTACTATCAGTTTTAGATTTCAGTAGGACAAAGCACAAAGACTGGTTTTTCTGTAAGGCCAGATATTTAGCCTGTTGTATATAAGCCAGGAATGGTTGTATCGGCCATCGGTGTTGTGCGTTGTCCGTCTAAGTTTGGTTTGACTAGTGTGTAGTGTTCAAGGCTTACATTAGAGTCTGTAGTTACAGATTCTTCCACTCAGTGTAGGATCAGTGACTTGTTGGAGCGATCAAGTGCAGTTGGATTGGTTATGCTGCTTAGACGTGATAGTATCCTCCCATTTTTCAAGGGTAGAACTTATACATTGTTGCTATGCTTCGCCTTTTGAGAGAACATTCTCTGGCGACCTCTCCGCCTTTTGATATTCGATTTAACTGCCTACTCCCCCTGGAAGCATTGATGGCGTTGGGTCTGTGAGTTTAGCTACGAGCGCTGCTGTGGGTTTGCGATCCACGCTTTTTTGGTGGCAGGAGGTGAATTCGAGTTAGTCTCCAGGCCCCGTTTCTTTATGGAAACTGAAGGGCTTCTCAGGGACGCAAGGAACAACGCTACCGGTATGCAGCTAAAATATTCAAGCAGAAAGGATTACCCTCTAGTTACAACTGAAACAAAGTTATTTGAGCGTGTTTGAGAAGCAACATGACTGCAAGCCACTATACCGTATACACAAAGATTAAAACTAACTCAGACACAAGAAGCAGCATATTTGAATTTAAGTAGGTCTTTGAGTACTATTTTAAAGTCAATGACACTGCTATGGTTGTGTTAATGAATTATTACTACCTGAAAGTGTATGGACTCAGTTTGTCCTTGTAAATCTGCCGGCGCCCAAATATCGGCGGTGGCCCTGTCCAGAACACAGCGCGCTTATCTTAAATCTGTCGGTTAGTGTGTGAGAAACGTCCCTCGTTAGAAGATGAAAGAGTCTGGGGATTCGAAGTCCAGTTTTTTTCTAGTAAGGGAGTGAATACTGAACTCATGCCAGATATAATTCACACCATTTTAATTTCAAACACCAACTTTATTTTCCAGCGAACTTTGAGTTATTTACGGACCTCCGCTCTTTGGACATCTAAGTGAAATCACATTTCCGGGTAACTTGAGGAGTTCGAAGTTGGAGGTACCTCAGGTTGGACGCATTACTCCGAGCTTCTTGGAAAATATTGGTTTGAGACTGCTATTGCCTTCAAGGTCAGGGTCTTAATTCACTCTGCGCGTTACATGTATGCCACTTGTATCTGTCGCCGTGACGTCATTGAAAAAATAACAGTGTTTCCTCAGGACAAATTTTAACAGTGTTGGTGAAGATATCGCTCTTGAAAAAGAGCCAACGGAATCTTGGGGTGTAATTAGAGTTGCTCAATCCTCCCGATAAAAAAACTATTCTAACTAAGCTTCAGGTTGTATCTTTAGTGCACTCAAAGTTTTGAACTTGACTGCATGTTTCATTTCAATAAAATCTTGCCGTTCCAATGTGGTCAATACTTTTTCTTATGATTTTTTGGAAAATCATTAGGAATAGATTTGAACTTCGGGTATCACCTAAAAGTACTTAAGCACGTCGGACGTTTTTTAGGGTAACCGAAGTATCAGGAGTGGGTTCAGAATACGCCTATCTGGTTGGTAGTGGTCACTATCACGTATCTATTAGTAGTGTTTCGTGTTAGGATGTAAAATTGTTTAGCAGCATCGTCTAGAAAATTTAGTAAGAGGAATTTTGTATATTCACGTGTAGTAAGTTATTACTAAGTGTTGAGAATATTGATCTGCATAATTGCAAGGATGCGAGAAGATTCACTGTGTTCGTTCCTCCGATAAGTCTTCATTGGCTTATATAACTATCTGGTTTCTTTTCACGTTTCATGTTTTAAATGAGAGCATTGCGAAATAGTAGTTACAGTAATTCTGAGTGTGTTTCATCTGTTTGGCTTCGCTATGAATTGTCAGTCTTCTAGACAGGGAAGTAACAAGCACGGATAGGTAGATGCATTTTTTGACATTCTATCTTATTCGGTAAATGAAGTTCCTATACATTTCGGAATTGTTAGGCATCTGATATCAGCTGAGCTGGTTATATTTTAGTTTTTAAGTTATAGTAGACAACACACTCAGTTTACAGGTTGCTGTTTTCTTTCTTCAGTCGAAATGGCTGCAAGTGTCTCGATTTTGTTTAAGAAGTCACAGCCGAGCATGGAGGTACATCTTCGTCCGAAAATTCCCGAGTCGCGTCTCTTATCAGTGACAGTTATATCTGGCTACACTAACTTAGACTGACTCCTGAACATGTTTTCCACAGTCACGAATTTAAGCGTCTAAGTCACTAGCTCAGTTGCTAGTGCCTTAGTTTCCCATTCTTAGCTACTGTAGTGTAGTCTATCACCAGCCTCTAGTAGAGAATTTCCGGTAAGCTCATATTTGTAATGCGATTGTAAGCAATAAGCCCAGTCGCACTTTAGCTGCAGTCTTTGTAAATCAGCTTGTTTTCCACTCCATTGGTCACTTAGTAGTCTGCAGCATTTTTTCCAAATAAGCTACAACGCAAAATAAAGTTTTTGGTATGCATACGTCTTGTTAACTAGTGTCCTGGTATAAATACTAGGTAGGGCATGCAGATGCTTTGCAGTCAGGATGGAGTTTCCTTTAAAAATGCAGCGAAGTTTGACGGGTAGCTATGATAGTCCTTAAATTTATAAAACTGTTGTAATGGAAGTCGTAACTTTAATACTTGATAAATCGTTATGCTACTGCGAATATGTTTTTATGATCAACTTTCTTAAAATTAGACTTTTAATGTGAACGTGGTCTTTCTAAAGTGTATACCTTTAATTTTTTTCTAACAAGGTTGAAAGCATAGTAGACAAACGAGTCCGACGCGGTCGCGTAGAATATCTTGTGCGATGGAAAGGATTTCCTCCTGAACACGATTCTTGGGAAACTTTCACGAGCCTCCGAGAGCCGTGTCTACCATTAATTCAGGACTTCTACGTTCGACAACGCAAATTATATCACAAAACAGGACGTTATCGCTTACCTATTGTTTCTCGTAAAAAACCTATAAATTCCGTATCAGATCAGTTTCATGATTCATCTTCGAAATCAGATAAAGATAGTGATGATGATCTAACCGCAGACAAAAGCAGTATTTCTTCCACAAAAAGTCAACCTCCATCCACTTGCAAGAATAATGTTGAAAACAATGGAGTAAGAAAAACCCCACGTCGATCTGCACCTAGCTCTATGGATTTAAATATACCAGACTCTTTTGTGTCACACTTGATAGTCGATTCTAACCACTCTCTCTCTCTTCAAAATCGTGGGTTAGGTTCTCCCCATCCTCCATTGGTTTCTGATGCAAATACGTCTTCTAATACTCAAGCATTCAGCTCTTCTAATGATTTAGTAAATTTTAAACGTGACGACACTCCTAATTCACCCGCTATTTCCTTATCCAGTCCAAGCAAACACGGTCGCGCCAGAGTTGCTAAGGACAAAAAAGTAGTCGCAGAAAAAACTACAGAAAATTCCGATGGTACTGTCAACTCACTTGAACTTACTTCTCCTAGCGCTTCTAAGACTACGAAACGCAAACCGCAGTCAAGTAATGTAAGTGAGGATGGATCCAGAAATACTAAGCACATGGCTTCGGAGAATGTGAAGGCTGATGCTTCTCCTGATAGTCAAGAAAGTCTTCCGGTCGGACATACAAGAAAATCTGTTACAATCATGTTAAAAGCTTCTCCTACACTTGAGTTTCAGAGTGCTAAGTCTCTTCTTTCGCCAAATACCAGACCTCTTCCTAATGTTGCCTCTAAATCAACTGCCAGAAAGCGTATTCAAGTAAAAGCTGTAAGCTTAAAGGCAGAGCCAGATACATCTATCTCTGAATCTCAATCTGAAAATGCAGATAACTCTGTCCTAACTAATTCACTCTTATCAAAGGTAATGAGTATCGTCGCCTATCTGAAAAGGTTGCGAAGGCGTCCGATACAAGACTTAGTTCTAAAGCTTTGTGAAAAGCGCTACAATATTTCTGAGAAAAATGCTTTGTCTGCATTGGATACCTTAATTTCTCGAGGTCAGTTGTTTGGAGTAGAGTCAGCTAAGGGTATATCGTATCGTATTCATCCTCATACTGTGGCTCGTGGTGATTTGAAGAAATCCACGTCCCTCTCAGCCAAAATCAAAGCCAAATATAGTGGTGGAAGAAGTAGAATACGGCCCAAAGTTTCTATCATACTTGGCACTAAACGACCATACTCTGGAGGATCACCAGACACCTGTCCATCTAAAGTTGCGAGGAACGACCCTGCGACAAGTACCGTTCGTCAGTGCTCCAGCAGGAGATCAACAAGACACAGCTTATTAGCTTCTGACAACTCTGCTGCAAATTGTTCAGTTATCAATGAAAAAATGTATTCCAGTCAGTCTTCAGACATTGTAGGCAATGCGGAAGTGAGTCTTGATCACGTTACGCAACCAGACAAGGACGATTTCTCATCAGGTGTGTTATCACGGACAAATAAAGGGTATAACATTTGTTACTACTTTTACTGCCTTATAATAGTGGTTGAGAATTAATCAAGTACTTATTCTTCGCATCTTTATGTAGCTGTAAGTTGCAGAAAAATCGTTCATGCTAATTCATTCCTGTTCAAATAACAGGGATATTTATGTTTTTACTAAGGATTCTCTCATCAGTTTGAAGTATCCGGATGGTATAGGTTTGTTGGCTCAAGGGAAAAATAACGTAGCCTTCTGAACACTTAATGATTGAAATGTATTTCAGTTTCCAAATACTAATATCCACTTCAGAGTTGATATACATGAATATTTTGTCTGCGATGACGAATGAATTAGTGAATCTTACCTGTTGATGGCTGACAAAATTATATCATACAAAAGTTTAGGTTGACTTTTACATATATCCATGTTCTCGAGTACTTATTTGGCTGTATAAAAATTGTCGGAGAGGCTACAAGATTTGTGAAGGCTTTATTTGTTTGACCAGGATTGCTATGTTATCATTATGTTTGTCTACATTTTTTATATGAACTAAGTGATGTTTAAGAATAGAGTATTAGTAGGAGGCAGATAGTCAGTTGATGGGGTTGTTAGGCAACTGAGACATGTTGTTTTTGTCCGCACTCTGCGATATTTATTATCAAACAAATAATTTAAGTAAAGCCGTGTCCGAAAATGACATTCAAAGTAGGATTATTTTTTGAAGTTGTTTGGTGACTCCATTATGAGCTTTAGAGAAGGCCAAAACTATGATACACATATACTAACTGGTTAGCTATTGAAGTAGTGAAATTTCTGGCTCTGCTTAAGGTCTTTTGAGAACTTAATACAAATTCTTTTGCTGAAATCTAATTAAATCATTTTTTGTATCGTTTCCGAGATACCTTATTTGAAATTTTATTCTTTTTTCGGCTTTTGGGTGATAAATAGGTATACAGTCTCTGAAAACAGATGATCTCCAACATGGTACAAAGATATTTATTGTACCGCCGGCTAGTCCACTGAATGAAGCCAATTGTGAGAGTCAGATGAATAATCTACCTCATCATCGCACTGAGCAGGTGTGTCAACTTATCTGCATTGCTTTGATCTAGTATTTTTAAAAATCTATTTATGTCTTTTTTTGTTTTTCATGGAGGTTTTTACATAATTTTCATATATATATATATACCTCATTGAATGACATTCGACTAATAATTTTGCAATATAATTTTACTTAGTCACATCGACTATTGGTGTCTTTTTTACATAAATCTACCAGCATATAAATGTGATGGATTCACCGTTTATCGGTGTACCTAAACTGCTGTAATGACTAGGTAATATGAATAAGATTCTGCCTACAGACTGAAGAACAGTCCAGAATCTGTCGAAGTGTGGGGATTTGACCAATACACCCTCTTCATAGTCTAAAGCCTGCCTGATTTTCTCGTGTTAGTTCCTCTCGAGCACCCCTTAGTCTACACGTGATTATTGAGCCTGCAACTTTAGATGCCACCATATTAGTCAAGCTAATACTGCTGTCCATCCCAAGCAAAATACTAAGCCGCATCATCCTGGAGAGAATCAAACAAGCCCTGGATAAAACTTCGACCGGAACAGGCTGGATTCAGGAGAAACAAGTCATGCATTGGTCAGATCGCCACATTACGGATCATCATTGAACAAAGCCTGGAATGGCAGTCACCTCTCTATCTCAACTTCATCGACTTTGAAAAGGCCTTTGACAGCGTCGATCGAGAGGTGATTTGGAAACTATTTCGCTACTATGGGGTACCACCGACAATTATACATCTCATCCAACAGCTGTACGACAATGCTGCATGCCAAGTAATCCACAATGGGAAACTTACGGAATCCTTCGAAGTGAGGACAGGAGTAAGACAAGGCTGCCTACAATCGCCAATGATTTTCCTGATTGCAGTAGACTGGATAATGCGACAGACAACGGGCAATGAGGAAACAGGCATAAAATGGACTCACACAAAAAAACTTGGAGGATCTGAACTTCGCCGATGATATATGTCTGATTTCCCACAAACTGGAAGATATGCAAGCGAAAAGCAACAAGTTGGCAGAAGAAGCATCAAAGATAGGACTTCAGATGAACATAGAGAAAACAGAGGTGATGAAAATTCCTGGGCAACACCACCAACAGCAACAACAACAACTGACAACAATCAGCATAAATGGGAGGAACCTGAAAGAAACAACCTCCTTTACCTACACACCCACCTGGGAAGCATCGTTTCAACTACAGGCGGGCGGAACTGACGAGGAAATCAAAGCAAGAATCGGAAAAGCAAGACAAGCTTTCAATACTCTCAAGTCTGTGTGGAGGTCAACAATACTCAGCATCAAAAATAAGATCCGGATCTTCAACTCCAATGTGAAGTCAGTGCTACTATACGGATCAGAGACTTGCACTGCGCGTCATAAAGAGCATCTCAAACAAGCTACAGACCTTCATTAACAGTTGTCTTCGCTCAATACTCAAGATCGGATGGCCAGAAAAGATCAGAAACAGGAATCTCTGGGAGCGAACCAACCAGGAAACGATTATGAAACAAATATGCAGGTAGAAATGGAGATGGATTGGCCATACTCTGAGGAAACAAGCCATAAAGTGACATCACTAGACAAGCCATTGCTCTAGTGGAACCCGAGAGGTAAGCGGCGAGTTGGTCGTCCAAGGGTGACTTGGAGGAGGTCATGTGAAGAGGAGATGAAAACGTGTGGGCAGACATGGAGCCAGGTGAAGACTCCAGCAGAGAACCGAACTCAATGGAGACGCACGGCTGAAGCCCAATGTTCCTCTAGGAAATAAAGGAAACAATATTAATAATAATAATAATCCCGCTGTGGTTTTCACAGGAAGAATTTTCTCTCTTCTTGTGTGCCGGGATAATCAATGACTTACACCACCCTGATGGGACTATCTCTGATTCCCAGACGCTTCGTAGTACCTCAGTTAACGCAGACAGTAAACTGTCCCCGCCATCTTCTTTAGTTCATCCGAACTGCAGTCGGTTGGGGCGTAAGCGGAGACTACGAAAAGACAATGACGCGTAACGCTGTCCTTCCTTCTTCTACCGGACCCGTTGAGAAGGACCGCACACATACGACCATCTACTAAGATCCAGTTAAGAAGTGATTTTCCTGCCTTAACACTCAATGCTATCTCTATATCTGTGAGTCCTCGCAAACTAGCTGAGGGTTCTCCTGACACCCTTAAGGTGAATTTCTCAGATTCACTTTGTTGGTCGGTTGAGGTTAAGTGAATGATGAATACGCTCGGGTCTTGTATGTGTGTCTCCGAAACACAACATACATCCATGGCTTGAGATGCCAGGGTTCTTGCTAGTGATGCCTGTTTTCAGATTTGGCAGAGGGTTCTGACTTTAAATGCTCCTATAGGAAGTTGGCGACGTGACTTTGAGAGGCCGTCGGGGGTGTTTCTATTGCTTGTTTGTGGTCACAGAATGAAGTGAAGATGACTCACTAGCCTCAAGAATAGCACTAACTGTAGTAGATGAGTAAGATGAACGTGATGTGGGGAAGAGGGGAATGATGCTCAGGAAGGTTTGCTTTTGCTTTTGGAAGTGTGTGGGTGGTTGTTACTTCTCGGCTGCCCACACCGTGGAAGTTGATTGAGTCTTCGGGTACCTGACACAGAAAGAGAGTTTGTGTTACGTGACCGCACAGCCTAGGGGACAAATGCTTGAGGCCGGTCACACACGGCTTGTATAAACTGGTTTCTGGGATTGGTTCCGTATTAGTAAATTTACCGTCGGTAACGGACCACCGTAGGGTCAGTCTGGATGTACAATTGTTGGGGTCGACCTTTTCTAATCCTGTCTCTCCAGAGTGGAGAGACAGCATAGCTGGCATGCTGGTCATCTTAGGAAAACACCTTACTGCTGTTACATCCCTATTCTTCAGCAGTACGACTTCGCCCACAGACCCCGAGCATAGTGTAAAAAATATATTGTTCTTCGATATTACTATTCTTTTTGCCTCATATTCAGTTTAACTGTCTCTGTTTTGCGTTTCTTTTTACTTTTTTCTCTGGCTTTATGTGCTGAGTGAAGTGGGGCAACTTGAACTGATGCACATCAGTGCAAAGTTCTGTGCTGAAACCACTCAGCAGTCAGTCGAAGAATAGTCCCTCTGCTAACAAGTGTAAAGAAAGAGCTACTTTCATTGTTTTAATTCTTATGCTGTCTTCGGCATGGAAGATACTAACCATATTACTTTACTTATTATTTATTGTCGTCAGGGTTCGTGTAGTAGTATGAGTTCTGGACCTGGTTTCGAGAACTCAGGAATTGCTCAAGTGACTAATTCAAGACGTAGCAATCGACAAATGGACGGCTATAGATTCAAATCAATTTGTGTAAAAAAAAATGTACAGGCTAGATTTACAGAGGTTTGGCTCCGGTCACCAAGTTCATCTTTTAAGAATGCATTTACTATTCAGGTATATGTTTTTCATTGGCGTTTTTCCGGAATACGGACACTTGTGGGGGTGGAAGTTTTTCTCATTTGTCACTACTATATATATATATATATATATACATATACACATATATATATGCGAAATATCACTACTATATTTTACAAATCAAAGACTACTCAACTTTCTTATGTAAGTTTATTGATATGGTGCTTTAGCGGCGAAACAATGGTATTACCTGGAAAGACAATGAATGCTTCACAATTAAACCCCCTGGCTCATAGAGCATAAGCACCTCGAAAAAGTGATATTAGTTGTTTGGGGATATAAAAACCTTAAATTAAAAATTCAATTTACAAAAGTTGATCGATTTCTGCTTTTGTTTTCATTTCATGCTTTCCATATCGCTTCACAGGGATCCACATTTCTCCTCTTCGAAAATTAATCAATCACTCTGCTGTTCTAGATTCATGTAGAAGACATCAACAATATACTATCTACAAGTTCTTGTCAGTACGGAACTTGACAACATCAACCTCATTTATTTCTAATATTTTTGCGGCATTCATTGGTTGGTGGTCACGCTAAATCACGAATCCGTAGAAGTTAGAATTCATGGGCCATTAAATCGGGTCCCAGTGGCTGGATAGTATACGAACTTGCCTTGTAACAGGAAGGTCCTGGGTTCGAACCCCACTGGGTGGGTACTGCCGATGATGCACAAACTAGGACGAAACAGCTGTTCAATGCTCCCTGGTTTTTATGGTTCTCAAACTATTATCAATCCGTGGTCAAGCCCATATTCAATTTCATCTATTTTCAGCAGTAAGGTATTTCCGGATACATTTGAATAAGTGGACGCTGGTCGATTTGTTTCTAGTTAGTCAGCTGCGTTTTGGTGGAGGTATAAACTGTTAGAGCGCAAATCGCAAATCAATAGGTAGATAAGCACATGTAGCGCCATTGTGACACTAGTTCGACCGTCCAATATTAGGTTTATAAAATAAGAAATGAAGATCCTATGGAAAGCATGAATAGAAAACAAGAAGCAGAATTCAATCAACTTCTGTAAGTTGGGATTTTAATGTAAGGTTTTTATATTACTACCGCTGCATATGATTTAGCCAAATAAAATTTCCCGATACCAAATACCACTCACTGTTTTGCCGGTACTTATAGTGTTTTTGCTGTCGATCAGCTGAAATCCTCGTGGCCTACAATTTTCGAAGAGGGAGGCAAATGGAGCTTCCTACGAAATTTTGAAGTATTTGGTGAGTTGCTAGGCATTCAGGATATGACAGCGAAAGGATGGTTCTGGAGACGTTGCTGAGTGGTTGGGTGGCTTCAGCGTACAGATGGAAATTATTAGTGAAACGGTTGGTGATGGAGTTCTATGGCCTCAAGACAGACAGCAGTTCCATACCTCAAAACGAGGACCAGATGGAGAAGCACTGGTAATGGCGCTGCGCACTTCCTACTTTTGAAGAAGAGTTTGAGGAGCACTTATTGTCGTTGACTTCCAATCAATGGATCTCGGCTCCGAATCTTGCCCCATCTACTTCAACATGGGCAAGTGGGTAGTGTCATCAACTATCATATGTGTATGACTTATAACGCAGTGCCAAGTAACTTAGTTCTAACAAACTAGTTATTGGCGTCACAGCCCTTTTAGTGCTCCAGATGCCATTCAAAAATAACCGCATCTAGTTAACGCGACACAACCTATAGGCATTTTTGATCTAGCGAAAGTAATCAGAAGGCTATTAAGTAAATAGTTACGTAAATAAATGACATATTGAAGATTTAAAGCAGCAAGTGGCGAATGGTCTTTGCATGTGGCAAACCTGGTCACTATCGGAAGCACCTCCAAACAAACGGAGAAGGGCATTTTAGACAATATAATGTATGCCATTTCTTTCCAGCTGCACTAAAAGTTATCGGGGAAATCGATACTTACGTTGCGACTAAGTGACCGAAAAGCTGTACACCTAACAGATACAGACTGTGTGCATTGACAGTCCAGATAGCAAATGGACATATGTTGAAAATGTCAGGCGTTTCAGACTGCATCGTCCAAATCAGGAATCTCAAAGTAAGCTTTCCCCAGTTACAGCGAACAATCCTTGGGGGTAATTTTCTGCCGTGATTAATACGGTCAAAAGGACTGTGATTACAAAGTACAAATCAACTACTCTGTCTGAGAATAGTGAGATAGCAGGTGTTGTGGTGCTAAAAATACCAAATGTAATGATGTTGGTTTGAAAATACAAGCCAATATTTACTGGAGACAAAAATCCGTATGAGTACTGTGATAAGATAAGGCTCGAATTCCCAGTGATGGGTTGAGAAATGACAACGTCCACCACATTTGGACTTTGACATCATTTAGAAGAGGAATATGAACAATTTCAGGAAAAGTTAATTGATGATATTGAAGAAACTGACTGTTCATAAAGCTCTTTACTGCTCTTGCCCTAATTCTGATTTGCGAGGGTTAAACAAAGCAGCATTGGAACATTGTGACATGTCAACTATGGGAATAACCCTAGATCGTCTACAAAGTGCTACTCTGTTTACATTCCTACACCTCCAATCAAGATATTGTCAGGTTCCGATAAAAAACAGTGCGGTAGAGATCATAAAGCGTTCATCGTGAGGCAGCAACAATATCGGTTTAAACATATGCTATTCGAATTAGCAGTTGTACAATTTTTGCATTGAGACGACTAATGAGGTTACCTAAGATCTTAACGAAGATGAAAGTGTGTGGTGACGCTTTTATGTTCGGTTTAGTAAAAGCTTTAATGAGATGGCAAATCCTCCGTACAGACTGTTATGTCAAAATTTACTTGGCTAGAAAACTCACAGAAGATGTTCTGCCTCATTAAACAGCTTTTAGACTACGAGTAAATGATTTTAAAACTGCCTGTACTTAGAAAGCAGTTCACAGAGCTTACGAATGCGAGTGACTAGGAAATAGGTGCAGTACTAAGTGCGAAGGAGTTGTTAGATATGCTGGTCTTGTTCTAACACCCACGGAGCAAAAACTTTCAACTGTCAATAAAAAACACTTAGCAAAAGTGAGAGCATTAGAGATAGGAAGTGAGGGTGACGTGATAAAGGAGAATGTTGCTCAGGAAGGTTTGCTTTTGCTTTTGGAAGTGTGTGGGTGGTTGTTACTTCTCGGCTGCCCACACCGTGGAAGTTGATTGAGTCTTCGGGTACCTGACACAGAAAGAGAGTTTGTGTTACGTGACCGCACAGCCTAGGGGACAAATGCTTGAGGTCGGTCACACACGGCTTGTATAAACTGGTTTCTGGGATTGGTTCCGTATTAGTAAATTTACCGTCGGTAACGGACCACCGTAGGGTCAGTCTGGATGTACAATTGTTGGGGTCGACCTTTTCTAATCCTGTCTCTCCAGAGTGGAGAGACAGCATAGCTGGCATGCTGGTCATCTTAGGAAAACACCTTACTGCTGTTACATCCCTATTCTTCAGCAGTACGACTTCGCCCACAGACCCGCAGCACAGTGCAATTAAAATCTCACACTTTGCCGGTAACTGCTTTTTGTCTAATCATTATCCCAACACTCTTCCTGACATGGCAGGAATATTATTTCCAGCCAGTGTAGCTATATGCGAGCCCGACAACCACCTAAAGGTAGCAGCTATCCGTCAGGCGTTAGATACGTGTAAAGCTATCTACTCGGTTAGTGGTCCCATATTAAGACTGTTGAAAAGTCTCTGAAATGGCTGAAGACTTCGAAAGACACGTGGAAAATTGTTGTGGTAGTTATTACGTTAGGCAGTTTCGCGATATCACACCTTCCAGGTAAAGAATTTTGCCATTTTTTTCTAAACGAGATGTAGCATACGGTGTATGCACACTAAGACAAGACTTATTAAAGTCAAAAGTCCGTTCCTATCATAAACGCGGTGATACTGCCGACTGCTAATGGGATAAATTTGATTTGATCTGCGGTGATTTGGAATCATATTACTCAGACAGAAGATCGATTAAGATTGAACATTAACAGGGCTTTGATTTAGCGAAAGAGAGAGATGGAAGTTGGTTGGCAGTGATACCTCAGTCCGTACTCCATGAAATGATATAAGCTAGCACATACACGTGTAACCAGAAGAGTCGATTTCTTGAAACAAAGCATGTATTGACCAGGTGTGAGAGTTGTTGCGAAATATGTGCTTAGCTGTCTTCAGTGTCTATTTATGAAAGGGGATTGGTGCATATGACCTTCTCTGTAATCGATTTCATAAAGCATGAGGTGATTTTCGGTCCATAGTTTTAGTGAAACCTTCTCCTCATTCCTATGGTCACAATCATTACGTCTTGGAGACGATGGAATACGCTACACAATGGTTGGACGCTGTTGTGGTCCTAAATCAACGCGCCATGACCGACCGAGGTCGTTATTCTGCATATCTTTGCAGAAGACGGTGTACCGTAGACAATATCGTTAGATCAAAGTCCTTGTCTTGAATGTGGGGAATTTCCATCCCAATCACCTGGATGTAAGTGGGTGTCCGGCCTCAAAAAGAAATAACCATTAGAAAGAGCTTCGATTGGTTCTACTAGCACATCGTGTTTCCGTTCAGATATCAAAGTCATCGTTCTAGTTGATTCAGTATAAAAAACTGCTACTACCAATATACAATCAGGCCTGACCACGTCAACAACAGTGAAGTGTGTAGAGATGGCAGTCGGAACTGAAAGAAGCGGTCAAAATGTGAAGCATAGATGGAAGGTTAACTCTACAAAATTGGAGGAAAGAAAAAGATACCTTGCGTTCGACTTTCGGAGATCAAGTAAAGTTTAGGGAAAGAAAGTAAACTGTCACAGGCTGGCCAGTGGGAAGGACCTTACACTGTCATTGAGAGACGTGGCTTGTTTATACCATTAGAAGAGGAGACAAACAGAAACGTGTTAACTGCAGTCCATCTCAGAGATCATTGCATTGGAATGAAAAACTCTAAAAGAACAGATATCACTAAGGAATTTGAAGTTGCTGCTCTCGGGACTTTTTGACAGGTCGTGGCCTGCACTTCTTATAAGAACTTGTAGATAGTATATTGTTGATGTCTTCTACATGAATCTAGAACAGCAGAGTGATTGATTAATTTTCGAAGAGGAGAAATGTGGATCCCTGTGAAGCGATATGGAAAGCATGAAATGAAAACAAAAGCAGAAATCGACCAACTTTTGTAAATTGAATTTTTAATTTAAGGTTTTTATATCCCCATCACTGTACATCATCTAGCCAAACAAACGATTCTTGATGCCAGATGCCACTGTTCTGCCCTCACATCATCTCCGTATACTTGCTTCCATCCAATTGTGATACTATTTAATCGTTTTAGGGCCAGACACAGCTTGTTTAAATACCGTGGATATTGTCTTTGAAAAGCTAATGCCATTTTGGAGCAATGCCTTTAGTTTTCTAATGCGTTTAAAATTCCGTCTTATAGATTTCCATGCTGTTCACTGTTCGCCAGACTCGGGACCAGTTGCTGTAAATAGAGGTGTGGTCGGCCTCATTATGTAGCGCTGCTGGAAGACAGGCAGTTGTTACGGATTGGCTCTTGTTAGTTCATGACCTCCCAGATAGGATTCAAGATCTGAGTCAAGTCAATGGCTTCAAATGCTCTACTTGTGTGGTGTTTTTCTCATTACCAATGCTACATTAATCTTGTCTGCATAATTTATAATAATAACTTTTCAAGATTATTCATCGATTGAAGTCAAATTAGAATACTGTTATTGATTGATTCCATTAATTTGATAGAATGGTTATGGAAGTGTGTAAAGACTTGTGTATTTATTTGGTAGAGTATCTGTAGTCGTTTGTTTTCTTTCTACTAATATTTCGCTTCTCCCCGTTTGCTTAGTCTTCCTCTCTGCATTAGTACGAAGTGTGTCAGTATGCAACCATACTTGGTTGTGTGTTAGTGTGCATCAGGTTGCTTATACAAATTGAACATTTTGTATGACGTCCTAAATCCTCGCATTCTTAATACTAGCATTGCATAATCAATTAATTATTATTCATAACCCTTTATTTTTCAAATTCCTAAGGTTCTTGAAGAGCTAACAATGGTTTTGAATCGATCAACTTATGACTCAAGCCACCTCATTATGATTTCGGGATCTGGGACTGTGTTCAGCTCTGGAATCGACCTTACTACTATTACCGGAGATCTTTTAACAAATGCATTTATCGGTCCACCTTCATGTGATTCCTCCCGAAGTTCATCTACAAGTTCGAGTAATGTATGCACATCTCGTAATTCAAACAATGGTAAAAAAGCTGGGATTGATATTTCCAAATCAACTCATATCAGTCATTCTGGTTTTTCATATTCTCAGTCGAGTTCGGATTCGAATTCTTCAAACCAGAAAAATATAAATGAAGTTAATTCGCTTTTCAGTTCATTACTAAATCCTGAAAATATTGAACGTCTAGTTAAAGCCCTAAGGTCATTCCTGTTATCATTAGTATCATTTCCCAAACCTATTGTTGTTGGTGTAAACGGTCCAGCTATGGGGCTCGCTGTTGCTATATTACCATTGTGTGACATTGTTTACGTTAGTGATTCAGCCACATTTTATATGCCATACACTCGCCTTGGCCAAATTCCGGAAGCAGCATCAACTTATACTCTAAGCAGTCTCATCGGTATGCCTTTGGTAAGTTACTTCAAACGTTTTTGCATAGGCTGTTGTCATTCACTGCGTTTCGTGACATTTTTCGCCAATTTGTTAAAGTACTATTACATGTTCGCTACACTAAACCTTTTTGTTGCACGACATTTTAACGATAAGTGATAAGTTCATCCTATCATTATTAGTGTATTGGTCATTCTAATCAAAGCGCATACCGACAGACGCCATGCTGACTTAGTAGCCGAACTTGTGTATCATCTTGCTCTATGGCTTTTGTTCCTGTCAGCAGGATCTGCTAAGGAGAAATACGATTCAGTGACTACTAAAACCAATAGCAACAAACAGTTTGCAATAAAATCTGGGTCACCACTCTGAGTTTTCTCAAAAACAGTCTACTTTCTTTCAGGACAAAATCCCATGGCTCATTGACTGAAGTTTTTATACTGTCCAGATGAGTAGATCCGGGAGTATAAGGGAAGGTAGTTGTGTTAACTAATGTTTGTTCATGATCTGCCACTACAGCATGTTTGACTTATATGAATGATGAGTTTCACAAGAACATACTATGTTCATATACAGTCATGTAAGTGGGTGACGACAATGCTTAGATACAATAGTCAAGTTATTCGTAAGGCCTTATGGAATCAACAGTGTTAATAGTGTCGTAGGAGCACTTATAATCACTTGCTGAAAAGATCTAAATTAAGATGTAACGAATGACAACTAAACGCAGGCAACTATAGGTAAGAATAAGTCATTTTGCTTTATATCACCTACGTTTGTAGGAAACCAACCTTTAACTTCACAGTATATTCTTATTACTATTCTTGTTCCCTTGACTTTTGGGTGGTACATATAGCTCTAGCAGGATATCTTCATTTCATCCTGTTATTTACAATCTCCCTCTGGGTCCACGATTGTCCATAAAATCTCATCTCCCCAAACGACCTCCTCCGTGTCAACCTCGGACGCTCAATTCTTTGTTTTTCATTCAGCTTCCACTCAAGAGCCTGGCATGTGATGTGTCACTCATCGGTCTTCTCGGCGTATGTCCAATCTGTCTCTAATTTCTCCTGCAATTTTGTTGGGCAGTAGGTTGTTGGTTGGTTCGTTGCCAGAATATGTCGTTGCTGGACCATTTTGATCGACCATCTGATCTTCAGTATCAAGCGAAGTCAGCTTTTGATGAAGGTCTGCAATGGGCTGTTAGAAACGCTTTTGATGACGCGATTTCTAACTCTCTAAACTATACAGAAGCACAAATTTGAGTCTTCACTTCTTTGTTTTTGTACTTAGTGTTTTATATCTTCACACTGATTTGAGAGTAGTGGAGATTCCTGCCTTTCCGGTCGAGGCTTTCACGTTCACATTAGGTCCGCCTGTCGTCAAAATGATGCTGCCTAGATCAGGGAAGAAGGTGACTTACTTAAGATTTCTCCTCTTGACTGTGAATGACGTTTGTTGCTGTTGGTTAGGTATCTTCATCCCCTCTGTCTTCTCTGCGTTCACCTGAAATCCTGTATCGGCTGCTTCCTCTGTCAACTTGTTGGTTTTCACCTGTAAGTCTTCGAGTTTATGTGACATTAGACAAAAATCTCCCGTGGACTCCAGATCTTCAAGAGTCTTATTATCGATCTAACGTTTCCCTGTTTTCTCGCTCCACACAGTCTGCCACATGATTCAGTCCACCACAAGGAGGAATATCATAAGTGGTAATAGTCAGCTTTGTCTTACTCCTGTCTTCACTTCAAATGCTTCGGTGGGGTATCATTGTATAGGTGTTGAATGAAGTTTAATTAGAATTGAGCATATTAATATATGTGTAAAACTTGGGCACCATGGTAGTAAGTAATTCCATATTAGTTTGTTTATTAGATATATCACACAGTGAAACAGTGAGCACGCTGTAGTGTTGAAGCAATTTCCAAATTATTTAACGGTTGACGCTGTTGAAAGCCTTTCAAAGTCTACAAAGTTGGTGTGAAGCTTTGACTACCGTCGTACGCTCTATTCGGTGATGTCGATGCGTTGTAGTGCAGTTTGTTCCTCGGAGAGTTTTGTATCCAGAATGATACTACTTAGTAGTTTCTTTTGAGAAGATATAGGTATGATTCCGCGTTGGATTTTGAAAAGGTTTAAATCACCAGTCTTTGTTCATTTGATAAGGTAGTCCTTCTTCCAATCGTTGGGTACATTTCCCTCGTCCCAAACCTTCTGCAGTAGTGGCGTGACCATATCTAGTGTGGCCTCTGGATCTCCTTTCAGTGCTTTTGGAGAACTTCCGTTTGGTTCTGATGCCTTTCTGGTCCTTAGTATCTTCATGGCATCCAAAGTTTCTAGTTTCGTTGGGGGAAGGGTGTTCACTGGTATTTCTGTGGCTGTTGGTGGTATACCTGGATGGTTGGCAGGAGGTAGTCGGTTCAAGAGCTCTTTGATGTGATCAGTCCGGCATTTTCTTTGTCCCAACTCCTTACTGATTAGGTTTCGTTGACTATCTTTCATTGGTTTCATCTGTGTTGATTGCTTCCCAGATAACGACCTAGTTATCTGGTATAGTGGTATGAGATTCCTCTTACCTGCGGTCTGTTCTGCATCAGATACCAATGTGTAGCAGAATTGTCTTTTGCATTTCCTAGCACTCTTCCTCACTTCTTTGTTCAGTTCAGCTTCTATTTTCTTCCCTTGTTCATCCTATGTTTCACTGTCTCTGAGCTCTCTAAAAGCTTCCACTTATAAACCTGAAAATTTGCACAAAATGACAGTTCTGGTTGCCACACTTTGAAGAAACACAGAAAAGGTATGCAAAAATGTTGTGAAACTATAATTGACGAAGTTGTACGCGAGAGAGAATAATTAGATGAAGTTTAATAAGATCGGGGTCCTCGGAATGCTGAACATCAACGGCTGGGGGAATCTCAGCGAAATAATGCAAATTCTCTCATTATAGTAAGTATCTGTCATCTTTGAAATCCTAAACACCTTTGCTGCAGTCTATCAAGTTTCTCTTTCCTCTTTGTTCGTTGTAAAATCAATCTACTTTCTGTTTTTTTTATTGATTTCGCATTTACGCTGTATTATAAGTTAGTTAGGTTTGACGCTTTAAGTGCAGAAGAATGATGATAGTAATTAGTGGTCAAATTATTTATATCGTGCATGAAACCGAACTCTTTTCCGACTAATTAATCTACGTGGTTAATCACTATAGTTCATAAACAATCTTCTTAAAATGATGTTTGAACCTGAAATCGTAGTTATTTATGGGTAAAGTGTACTTCAGTATAGTATTTAGAACGGAATCAAGATGCATTGGTTATATTTTTAATCAACGACAGGTTATCAAACATGGACAGATTTAGCAGCACCTAATGTTTATCGTATTAATCAACCTGAAGGAGGTAGTGATAACTATAAAGTTGGTTGGTATTGCTCCACTTTGATTAAGATTTTTCTTAGATATACTAATATAAATAATTTTGTTTTACGAAAAGGAACTGATTGGTTCTGTTTCTCTTCCTTGGTCTTTCTCTAAACGTTTCCTGATAATTCTGTCTAAAAAAATTCGCCTACGTAAAACCAAGCATTTCTATTCGATTTTGTACAATTTCTTGGCAGGCTAGTGAGTTACTATTGGCTGGTCGTAAATTGTCTGCGCGTGAAGCATTGCAACGAGGTTTAGCTTCCGATATAATTTTTCCTAAAAATTTTAAGCAAGAATTAGTACTCCGATCTCAGAAGTTGGCTGAAACTTCGTGCGTGGTAAGTGTGCTCATGCTATTTTATTGATTTAATATTTACTGTTACAGAAAACTTAAAAACTGTGCGAATTTACCTCCTGAAATTAGGTTTATTCCCAGTTCACTTCACTGGCTGACTGACTGCTTTCAACGTAGAACTTTGGACAGATGTGCAGCAGTTCAAGTTGCCCCACTTCACCCAGCACACAAAGCCAGAGAAAAAAGTAAAAAGAAACGCAAAATAGAGAAAGTAAAGAGAGATATGAGGCAAAAGAATAGTAATATCGAAGAACAATATAGTTTTATTGGAAATTATAAGTCACAAGGAGTGAATGCATCTGCGCCATTGAGGACGATTTTGAACCATATCACCGATTGTCTCTAGCCATTGGTGTTTAACGTCCCAAGGATCCCAACCAGGAAGTCTACACCAACTAACTGTTGTGCATGACATTGACTGATGCCATGTTTTGGTTTGACCACTACTGGTTCTTTTCCAACCTGACCTTATGTCAGATAACATTGCCCATTGTCGAGGAACGCGATGGCTAGGATTGCGTAACACATGTCCTAACCATCTCAATCGATGTAACTTCACAGCCTTGTCTATTGATTTTCCCTCTTTACCTAGCACTCGGCGCCTAACCTCAATATTGCTCACCCCATTATACCATTTTATTCGGTAGATAAAACGCAGGCATCTACGATCAAAGACAGCTAGCCTTTTCATGTCTTCCACTCTCAATGTCCATGTCTCGCTTACACTCATAAATGCGGATGGACCGGACTGCTGAACAGTACACATGCCCTTTGGTCGACAACCAACCTGATATTACGTCTACGTAGCCAGAGACGGCGTAAACTAGCATATGCGCAACTAGCCTTCAGTATCCGTGCTGAGATTTAGTCAGCGATCAACCCACTGACGTTGACTGGGCAACTTCCCAAATAAGTGAGGCGGTCAACATGCTCTATCACTTCACTCTCCACCTTTAAGTTCCGAGTCAATGTAGTCCAGTCCAGTCATGTAGCATCATCTTACACTTGACAGCACGAGCGAATCGCATGTCAAACGTTCCTCGATTGCTGCTCAAGATGTTCAGAAGACTCTGCATTTTGTCAGCGTCTTCACCTAGAAGGACTACATCATCCGCATATGCTAAGTCAACGAGATTATTCCCTGGTAACAAGTCAATCGGTGAGTCGCTGAATTCAGTTAGAGTTAAGTCGACTAGTACATCTATGATGAAATGAAACAGAAATGAGGACAGTGGACATCCCTGACGGCCACCACTGGTTGTTATCACTCTCCGTAGGTCCTTACCTGGCTGCATGGGTTCGAGTGGAGTGCATTGATTAGTGCGATGTATTTCCTCGGCATACCCTCCACGACCAAACATTGCCATAGTACCTCTCGGTCGACGGAATCGAATGCCGCTTTCAGGTCAAGAAATATAACAACTGTTGGACGCCGGTAAGTACGCCTATGTCCCAGAATCTGTCGAAGTGTGAAGATATGACCAATACACCCTCCTCCTGGTCTAATGCCTGCCTGATTCTCTCGTGTTTGTTCCTCTCGAGCACCACTTAGTCTACACATGATTATTGAGCCTGCAACTTTAGATGCCACCATATTAGTCAAGCTAATCCCCCTGTGATTATCACAGGAAGACTTGTCTCCCTTCTTGTATACCGGGATAATCAATCACATACACCAGCCCAACTGGACTATCTCTGATTCCCAGAGGCTGCCTAATGCCCTAGTTAACTGAGACGGTGAATTGTCTCCACCGTTCTTAAACATCGCTGCTGGAGTCATTCGATCAGGTCCCACTGCCTCGCCTCGTTTCAGATTACAGACAGCTTTTGTAACCTGAGTTGGGGACGGAGGACGGGTGTTCATATACCATTCAGGGAGGTGTTGGATGCTAGGTAAGTTGAGAGTGGCTGTAGGCCAATTAAACTGCTCCTCGAAGTGTTCTTTCCAACTTCCTATTCGTCTATCGTGGGAGCTTGTTATGGTGCCATTTTCTCAGAGATTGTTTCACTTGTCATTTGCCTTCTCCCACCTGTTTCCCTGATAAGTCTCAATAGTGGTCTGGTGTTACCAATCGCCGGTGCCTTTTCTATCTCTTTGTCTTTTGTCGCCCACCACTGTTCACGGTCGTTACGAAGATTTCTTGTTAGTTTGCGTTTGAGTAGCTTTCGCTCGTCATCATAATTGGAGCTCGCCGGAATCAGTCTTATTGTATAAGTGAGTTCGCATGAGGTGGTAGAAATCCAATGGCTGTTGCTAACTTGCCAGCAGCTTTTACAACTGTCAACAAGTAGCTGTATACTGTTCCAGGTTTCCTCAGGAGGCGTTTTACTGTAGACCTCGGGTACCCGTTTCGGTATTTCTTCCTTGAATAGGGTTCAGTGTCCTGATCTAGTTGGGAGCGTAACTGCTTCGCTGCTAAAAGGTTTTTATGTCCATTTAGTCGTAAGCATAAACGTGTGCGAACCAGGGCGTGATTGGAGTCTACGCACGTGTTCCAGAAAGAGCGGCAGTCTTCTACTGACCCTCACAAACGATACCCTATCGCTATGTGGTCTATCTGAGTCCAACGTTGATTTAGTGATGGAGGTCGCCAGGTTACACATTGTCTCTCTTTGTGCCTAAAGTTAGTGCTGACTAGGAACAAATGATTATCTGAGCAGAACTGTAGAAGACGATCACCGTTGTCGGTTCGTCGGAAGAGAACTCCGTAAATACACCCTATGCACTTCTCAGTCTGGCACAATTTCCCTACTCGGGTTTTGAAGTTGCCTGCTAAAACAACTATTTCTGAACGTTTTGCTTTTCACAGCAAAATAGACAATTTCTAGTAGAAATCACCCTTTTAGTTCATCCGAACTGCAGTCGGTTGGGGCGTATGCGGAGACTACGAAAAGACAATGACGCGTAACGCTGTCCTTCCTTCTCCTAACGCACCCCAGACATACAACCATCTACTGAGATTTAGTCGAGGAGCGATTTTTATGGCCTTGCACACCAGCATGGCTGGCATGTTGGTCATCTGAGCGGACCATCTTACTGCTGTTATATCCCTGTTCCCTAGCAGTACGACTTCGCCCACAGACCCCAGCATGGTGCAAATGCAATCTTACAGTATTCTGGTAACTGCTTTTAGTTTAATCATTATCCCAACACTGTTCCTGCATCGTACGTCCTGTAGGAACCTTCTGTTATCAGACATCTCTAGTGCTTGTAGAGTTAACAGAGATTTTATCTGTGAAGTTCCCATATCATGCGATTCCCATCATATAGGGGCGATCTACTTTCAAATCGTCAGAAATAGTCATCAGGACATTGGATAGAAAAGAACAAGAAGCGTAGCATTTTAAGGTTAGAATGATTGATCCCACGAATATAAATAATTCAGAAAAAAAATCAGCAATCTCACTACATGCAATAACACACAACCACACAGTAGGGTGGGGAAGAGTTCAAATTCTAAATAGGAATATAGGTAGGTGGAAAGGGAGATTGATTACTGAATCCTGATTCATTGAGTCTACACCCAGCATATGCAACAGAAATGACTCAATGCAAATACCACAGATCTGGGAGATATTACTACCCGTCAAATCAGAGGACAATAAATAATGTGAAAATGTATTTTATTCAAATTATAACATTCTAACAAGTTATTTATTCTTCCATAAAAGCATCTCATTTCCCATCTTATTGTATTTTATTCATAACACTAATGTTATTTCCCAATGTACTTTATCTTATATTGACTTTATTCAAATGTCTGATCAATTTTACTCATTTGTATAAATCAAGGAAAACTTTGCATGAGTGACTTGATATGATTATGAGCAATAGTTTGTGCTCGAAACGTCATCAGTAGATACTACTGTATAACACTGTGTGGTTTATCAAAATAAAATCTTATCCATAGTGGAGTTATACTCTCCTACAGTGCCCAAGTTTTATACTTATATCCTCTAAGCATTCTATTTTTATCATAGTCTTTCTCTAATACATTTATGTGTTTGCAACTATCTTGAAATTACTTAATCGATGTCTTACTCTCGTTAGGTGACAAAGTTGATAACAAATAGAGTATTCTGAACCCTCTGGTTCATATCCCAAACACTGAAATTATAATTGAGCTTTTTAATTCAATTTTTCATTTAAAAGTTGAAATACGTTATATATCGTACAGGATAACGAATGTAGTAGTGAATCTCACCAGTTGATGGCTGACGAAATTATATCATACAAAAGTTTAGGTTGACTTTTACATATATCCATGTTCTCGAGTACTTATTTGGCTGTATAAAATTGTCGGAGAGGCTACAAGATTTGTGAAAGCTTTATTTGTTTGACCAGGATTGCTATATTATCATTATGTTTGTCTACATTTTTTATATGAACTAAGTGATGTTTAAGAATAGAGTATTAGTAGGAGGCAGATAGTCAGTTGATGGGGTTGTTAGGTAACTGAGACATGTTGTTTGTGTCCACACATTGTCTATCCCAATAGTATTATGAGGGATGTCAAGGTGGTCAAACTGATACATATGCCTCTTGCTATTCATGACCTTCAATAGCTCATTGCCCTAAGAACTCAAATTCCATGTGTTATCAGTAACAAGTTCCACTCTTTATTTTGTATGTTGCGTTGAAGCATAAGCTTAATAGACTGAACACCAAGATCTGCTGTACATACAACAATAAAATAGCTATACTAGTTGAAGAGAATATAAATTATTATGTTTTATCACAGTATAAAAAAGTAATCATATTCATTAGAAGTCTTCGTAAAGGCCTTCATTACTTCGAAGTAGGAAGAAGAAGGAGATTGTTGCCTATTAACCATTGAGCTACATTTGACGCCGCGAGTCACTGAGTCTCATGATTTCGTTGACCCCACTGAGGGAGTATTGATTCACTAACAAATGGTCGCATGATACAACTGTCCTTCACTCTACAGCACCACATCATGGGTTGATCACTTGTGCTCTCACTGTCCATCTCCTGTATTTTCAAACAGTGAACGATATGTACGCTGCTAGAAAAAACATTCACAGCACATATCGTAGGTATCGAAGATGGTTGTGAGAGATGATCATTATTCTGTCAAAGCATACGTTGCACCTCAGAATTACTTAGACAGTGACGCCATGGAATGCAAACAGTTTAATAGGGACACTGGTGATTTAACAAACAGTCACTACTAAGATGGACCAGGCCTCTCAGGCATTGAGCCGGATTGCGTGGTTTGAAGCACTTTTAGTCCGACCTTTGCGACGCCTCCATGGCAGCTAATTAACAACTCTTAGTAATGCAGTTGGACTAAAACTTTTAAAGACAGTGGACAGTTGACGTAAATAAAAATACTAAAGAACTCAAGGATTAAAAATACAAAACGAGACAGTATATCAGAACAACAATATAATATAATAACAGTATAAATAAAAATATAATGACGATTAGATGACTGGTTGCATCACTAATAAGTAGCAGGTTCGGTAGTTGGCAAAAACGTAGAGATGAGTTGCTCTTCCCATTGGATTAACATTTTGTACTTTATCTGAAGTCCTGGACACCCAGATAGAAGGTGATGACTGTTTTAGGGGACCACTTCTCCAGCCTTTCATTTAAAATTTGATGCAGAAAGCAGCAAAGCAATTTTAGGAGCTATAGTTGCGGGCAACCAAAACAGGTCCATACACTATTTGTCCCTTACAGACTCTAGAATTCATCTGCGCCATTGATTTGAGACCAGAGTTTCCAACTCATTTAGGTGAATTGTCCACATACATAGTAATGTCATAAGCATCAATTGTAGCTCATATCTTAGTGTTTACATGGAGTGCTCATTTTAGAAGTATATTAAATTAATTTATTTCTGGTTTTGCGTCTCACACTTTTGTTTCCTTTAACTTGCTGATATTAATCACTTTTTGTTTGATAGGATGGATAACAGTGACCTTAGTTTCACACGTTCGTAAACACAGTAAGGACACCTGTAAAAAATATTATATTTGTAATATCTCAGCGATATTGAAATGAGTAATTCCAACGTTTCGTTCGGCAATCTGGTCCGAACTTCTTCAGGGAAATTAATCAAAATTAACATAACAGAGGTTTATATATAAAAGGAACATCTTTTGTTTTTAAAAACTTTGTCCAATCATGATTCATAAACACAAGTATTAACAAGTATAATAAACAAAATTGTATGAGCTGTGATCAAAATTTGACCTCGAACTTACAAATATTGGTCTACCTTTGTTAAACACTTTAAACAGAGTGTGCATGCGTGTGTGTGTAAACAGTTGTAAAACATTTCTTAACGTCTCCATAGGAAGATATAGACAGTCAGGAATTTGACCAAGTATTATTAATTAGTGATACATATCCATTTTTATTTATTAATCAGGATTTCCTATGCATCAGCTAACATCACACCTTCATGTCTGTTCACACTGTAGTATCTAGAGTTTTATGATTAGACGTATTTTCAAGATTATGGTGTTTAGGATTGGAGTTTAGTAGAAGCGTCCGTAGCTGTCGAGTCACCTGACAACTCCAGTAAGTCGAATAAAGCAGCTCAATATTCAGAAAGAAGACAATTCAATAAGTTCGACAGGGTGCTTAAACTAAACTCTAATCCTAAACACCATAATTTTGAAAATACATCTAATAATAAAATTCTAGATACTAGCAGTTTGAACGGGCATGAAGGTTTGATGTTAGCTGATGCATAGGAAATCCTGATTAATAAATAAAAATGGATATGTATCACTAATTAATAATACTTGGTCAAATTCCTGACTGTCTATATCTTCCTATGGAGACGTTAAGAAATGTTTTACAACTGTTTACACACACACGCATGCACACTCTGTTTAAAGTGTTTAACAAAGGTAGACCAATATTTGTAAGTTCGAGGTCAAATTTTGATCACAGCTCATACAATTTTGTTTATTATACTTGTTAATACTTGTGTTTATGAATCATGATTGGACAAAGTTTTTAAAAACAAAAGATGTTCCTTTTATATATAAACCTCTGTTATGTTAATTTTGATTAATTTCCCTGAAGAAGTTCGGACCAGATTGCCGAACGAAACGTTGGAATTACTCATTTCAATATCGCTGAGATATTACAAATATAATTTTTTACAGTAAAGACACCGTTTACTTTTCCTAGGAAATCGCCAACCGACCACCGATTTCCGGTACCTGTCGTTTTCAAAGTATTTGTGTAATTCTGATTTTAAAAATCGTATAAACTAATTTGTTTTTATTCATTTCGGGGGGAAATTTCATTTTCTTTTTAGGCAATGGAAATAACCAAGTGCATGATTAAAATGCAGCATCGTGAACGTATTGAATATGTGATTAATACTGAGTGTAGGAAATTATTAGAATGTTGGTGTACACCAGAATTTCGCTACACGGCTATGGAGTTTATTCTTAACGAGATGGATGATTTTGTATAGATATATTTTCAAGAGACAACAACGACATTTGCACTCAGAAAACTTTATGTACCTACTTACTGATTAACTGGTTTATTGGAAAACATCGGTACTGTTGCACAAATGCATATATATATTTTTTTAGTGTTATTCTACAGCGTAGATGTGATGTCTGTTGATAAGATCGGTGTTGATGCATTTTGTATCTTTTGCATTGTACTTAAGTCATGTCATTGAACTATACTGATCCATATCCAATGTGAAGGTGATCTCCATGTATATGTACAGGTTGTTAGTATTCTTTATTTCCCTTCAAAATGTATTTTTTATTCCTGTTTCTTATTATTTTACCTAATATAATATCCATTGGATCTTTTATTCCACTGGTGACTTGTATCTTTAACATACCTTAGTTCGTGCAACTAATATGTAATGCGCATATGTTTTCTTCTGTTTTCACTTTTATTTACTTTTTTCTCTGTCTAAATATACAAATGGATTCTACTGTTGAAATATGCTGACAGTAGTACCGGCAATGATACTCTTAGATGACAAATTGTAGATTTACTTTTTATGAACCTACTTCAATTGCAATTATATGCCTGTGTTACCAGTCATAATTTTTTTTCAATAATTTTGAATACTCAGATTTTAACACCCTATTCAACCGACAATCTATGAAATCTAATTTTTTTCAAATGAAACATGAAGTGTGCAGGTTAATGTCAACTGGTTCAACATTTACTGCTTTTATAAATATGTGGGTAAACTATGCATTAATTTACTCCGGTATTTTATTTATTTATATTTCCTGTTTACCAAAGTGTTTGTTTTACATTTTTACCCTGAAGTTTGTGCTTTTCTCAGTTGTACAACTTTTTATTCTCAAAGATAGTTGGAAAGTTGTTTCCGTTAGTTACTTTCTGTGGTCATTAGGGGACACCAACAAGGAATGTTTACTTCAGTGCAATACTTTAAAGGGTAATGATACATCGAAAATGTTATTGCTGCATAAGTTAATCATATTACAGTAACACTGCGTTGTTTGTGACGGCTTAAACTCTACATCTCCTATGGAGGTAAGTATGGTCAAATGTCTATTAGTAATCGTCATGCGTTGTACATGTTTTACGCTTCATAGTGAAGCATGGTTTTCTATGTTTAAATCATTTCTGTTTCACTAGCGAGCACTGTTGATTGGTTAACCGGGGTATTTCCCATCTAGTCATATCAGTCGTGTATCATCCATGTGTTTTAGCTCAGAATGTTCTTACATGCAAAATGCTCCCACCAATAGCTACTACCTTGAGGTGGTGGTCGAGCTTGCATATCTCCGTGACTCAGCGAGCTTTACTGGCTGTAATTAGTGTTTCCAAAGGTCCTATCATACTAGGAAGGTCGTTTGGTTAGCGTTTAAACTAAAAGCAGGCTGTGGGCATTGTCATGCTTTTAGTGAATAAGATAGCCACCATATATATGCTATCTCTCTTCTCTGGAGACGAGGGGTAAGGAAACGTTGACCCCTAAGGTCGTACATCCCAATCTGTCGCTGGGTATACGATCTTAATGTCGGCGTAACTGCAAAACCACTTCAAAGACGTTATGCATGACTAGGCCCAAGCAGTTATCCCCTGGGCTCTGACGTCATGCAACACTAGTGCTTTTTCTGTTTCAAGTGCGCGAGGAAGAAATCACCTTCCATAATGTTACTGGCTGGGAGGTATTTGATAGGATCCCGCACAAAGTAGTATGTCATTATCTCTCACGCATGTTGTGATTAATTATGCGATCAATCATTTTTCACGGCTGTGAGGGCATCTGTATTGTTGCAAAAATGTATAAATACCATGTGTTGTTTTCATAATGGTTTTTATTGTGATTACAGTATACAGTCATAAGCCAGCCTTTGTCTTTTGATATTTGCGTGGCTCAGTGAATCGGAAGGTACCACAGTCAGATAGACATATTAGTCAGGCATAGACAGAACAAAGTGACTACGGTCCTCATTTAATTCAGTATCAATTGTAACAGTATTGATTACCCACACAATTCCGTAAGAATAAAGCTTTCCGGACCATTTTCCAACTTCACATTCACTACTTTCATCATCTTACCTTACTCCTACTTTTAATACTATCCTACAGGCATTTCTTTCACCTCTTAACTCTACGATCACTAATAGAGACGACAGTCGGAAGAACTACTTCTGTTCTCACTGTAATGTAGCCTGTTTACTGCCTTCACGTGGTGGGGTGTTCCTCATAAAACGTCCGTCACTTACAATCAGATCGGTGAACGTGTCAATTTACCTAGGGGAGCTAGCGAACCCTAACCCCAAAAGTTTGGCGTATATAGACTCCAGAATCCTAAAGGTGCATGAAATTGTTTTGGCCACTGGCGACAATGGAAACCCTACTCCCCTTCCTGTTGGTTCGGACTTCAAATCAAAGTCTGAAGATGCTTCGGTCTAGGCGTCCGAGCAGTATCCCAGCCCTCACAGAAACTGAGATTTTGTGTGGAGCATATCTTGTTGCATAAAATGTTCCAGGATGATCTCTTAAAACCACATTACTGACTTCGTGTTAGGGTATTTAACGTCAGAACCCTTTGCCGATTGGACAACAGACTTCACAAACCAGAACCCTGCAATATCGAGCTATGGACATATGTTATGTTTCGGGGACACGCTAACAGGACCCGTGTGGTTATTCTCATAACCCCACCTGGCCAACAGGGTGTCAGGAGTTTTTTGGCAAGTTCGCAGTCACTTGCAGGTGTAGGGATAGCTTTGATTGTTGGAGAAGAGAAATCACCATTTGAATAGTCGTGTATCCTACTGAACAGATCTCTTAGATTGTGATACCCGCTGATGTTCTCGCATAATCTCCGCTTTTGTCCCAACAGACTGTAGTTCTGACAAAGTGAAGGATGAGTTCTATCAAAAACTGTCCAGTTTACTGCTTAAGGCAAAACTTCCAGGTATAGTCGTTTTAGCAGGTGATTTCAATGATAAAGTGGGGAAGTTATGCTAGTCAGACAAGTATTTTAGCAGCACCTATGAAGTCTCATGCAAACAAACCTATAACAGCGATCGTCTTCTACTATTCTGTCCAATTATCTCTTCCCGATCAGCACCAACTTAAAAAAGTAAAGAGAGACATCACCTAATCTGGTCGCATCCATAATCAAACCAACGACGGACCCAAATAGATCACATAGTAGTAAGCCATCGTTGCTGAGAGTCGGTAGAAGATTGCCAATCTTTCTCGAACACTTACGTAGAATCTGATCACTTCCTAATCCGTGCACTTATATGCCTACGGTTGGATTGACATAGAAAACAGTCAGCAATCAAGCTGTTTTGCTCCGGACTTGATGAGAACATTAATTCCATATTCAAGGGAAAGATAGGCTAACCCGTATCTGAGATTGGCAGCAAGGTTCATGCTAAAGAACACTGTCATTATATTCAGTCAGCTGTAAAAACATCAGCAAAGGCTCTTGATAACCAAAAACGAAAGGTAAGTAAGTGTCAATGGATTTCTATCGCTTCATCCAAATCGATCCTTCCAAGAAGGCTGATTCCCGTGGACTCCAAACATGATGAGGAGCGAAAGCTGCTCAAACATAAGCTAACCCAAAGTTTCCTCAGTGACTGTGGACACCGCTTGATGACAAAAGTGAAAGAGACGGAAAAGGCATCGGGGATAGGCAACACTGGACAACTGGTTAGGCTCATTAGGGAGAAATATATACGAAAAAAGTGGTACCTTAATCAGCTGCCAGGATAGACAATTGGAACGCTGGGGGAAAACTTTTGAAGAGCGGTTTAGCTGGCCTATAGCCATGCTCAACTTAAACAGCATCCAACCCATCCTTGTGTGGGATATTGACACCAGCTTCATAACTGTAGCTGAGATTAAAATGTCTGCCTCTAATCTT
Source organism: Trichobilharzia szidati (assembly GCA_944472155.2). NCBI lineage: Eukaryota > Metazoa > Platyhelminthes > Trematoda > Strigeidida > Schistosomatidae > Trichobilharzia > Trichobilharzia szidati. Next base: position 124,162,476 of record OX235279.1, on the reverse strand, counting down.
TGATGACCGAGAGGTGCTCTGGCATTGTTTGGCTGCCAAGGGAGTGTCTAGGAGGTATATCGCACTAATCAAAACACTACTTGGACTCACAAAGCCGTATAAGAGCCCACCCTGACCGATAGCTGCTACCTTGATGTGGTGGTCGGGCTTGCATATAACAATGACCCAAAAAGCCACACTGTCTGGGACTAATGCTCCTGCAGATCCTACTATGCAGGAAGAGTGTTGGGATAATGATTAAACTAAAAGCAGTTACCAGAATACTGTAAGATTGCATTTGCACCATGCTGGGGTCTGTGGGCGAAGTCGTACTGCTAGGGAACAGGGATATAACAGCAGTAAGATGGTCCGCTCAGATGACCAACATGCCAGCCATGCTGGTGTGCAAGGCCATAAAAATCGCTCCTCGACTAAATCTCAGTAGATGGTTGTATGTCTGGGGTGCGTTAGGAGAAGGAAGGACAGCGTTACGCGTCATTGTCTTTTCGTAGTCTCCGCATACGCCCCAACCGACTGCAGTTCGGATGAACTAAAAGGGTGATTTCTACTAGAAATTGTCTATTTTGCTGTGAAAAGCAAAACGTTCAGAAATAGTTGTTTTAGCAGGCAACTTCAAAACCCGAGTAGGGAAATTGTGCCAGACTGAGAAGTGCATAGGGTGTATTTACGGAGTTCTCTTCCGACGAACCGACAACGGTGATCGTCTTCTACAGTTCTGCTCAGATAATCATTTGTTCCTAGTCAGCACTAACTTTAGGCACAAAGAGAGACAATGTGTAACCTGGCGACCTCCATCACTAAATCAACGTTGGACTCAGATAGACCACATAGCGATAGGGTATCGTTTGTGAGGGTCAGTAGAAGACTGCCGCTCTTTCTGGAACACGTGCGTAGACTCCAATCACGCCCTGGTTCGCACACGTTTATGCTTACGACTAAGCGGACATAGAAATCGTAATCAATGGCGATAACACATTCACTCCTTGTGATATGACATATCCATTAAACTATATTACTTTCCCATGTTAGTATTCTTTCTCATAAATTTCTGTTCACAATACTTCTTTTGAGTCTCGTTTCTTTACCTTGTGTATTAGAGTGGTAACTTGAATTTCCGTACTTGTGTGGAAAGTTGTCAATCGGAACTCAGTCAATCAGCAATCAGCTAGTCACCATCCACTAATTAAAGCAATGATCTTTGTTTATATTAGGAAATTTTGAGACTTGCGGATACAGATATCATCAAAATGTGTTTAGAGCACTAGTTTATTATGCGTGTCATTTGAAAATTTAAATATTGAAAGGTTCATGACTTTTGTGCAGCATGATGCCGTTCGTGCTTTTTGCACTTCCGTTTGTTTTAATTTCCAATTGGAAGGATGGTGTCGTATGACGGTTATTGTTAACTAAGGTCGAGTTCGCTAAATTGGTGTGGTAATCTCGTGTTTGTTAACGAACAGAAATCCAGGCATTTTATGAAGCAGTACCATATTTAGTCTGAACACTGCTAATTACTCCTCTCTCCATCTTCAACATCCAATATTTGTTCTTGATATTCGTGTGGTAGGATATAGAGGACTACTTTAAATGAGACGCAATGTATAAGATATGTCTAAACAATTGGAATTAGGTGGTTTATGTCGTTTTTCTCATCCCAACTCACTCACATTTTATTCTTATACGGACAAGAGATCATTCACCATGGCTGGAATGACTAACGTTAGCATTGAGCAAAACCGTCCTGTTTCTTTAAAAAAAATACCAGCTGTCGTCTTGACAATATATACCATTAAGTTTCGTAACGTATGTAGTCTCAGATTGACACTACTTATTCTATCACCTCATTAGAAGTTTTCGCTGATGTTTCAATTTCGGCTTCTTTCCCGCCTTTGAGTGAAGTGGGGAATATATCATCTAGATTTAATAACTTGTCACATTTGAGTTTTAGGATTTCTTAGTTGAGATTTTACAATTCCATTATGCATAAAATCTATTTTGATAATTCGCTTCATTTGATTGGTAGTTGTATTTTCCATATTTCCGGTATAAGTGATGAGTCATTCCTATTGCATATGTTGGGTGTAGGCTCGATAAACAAGGATTTAGTAATCAACCTCTCTCTCAACCTTCCTATATTACTTCTTAGAATTTCAACCCTCTCCCACCCTATTGTGTGGTTGTGTGTTAATGCACGCAGTGCAATGTAGTGCTGAGCTCCTTTCTAAATTACTTTTCCACTAGGGGTCAAGCATTCTCACCTTAGCTAAATTCCTATGTTTCGACAATTTGACTACCCTAGGCCTACTAGTTTGACCTATGTAGTTGACCTTACAGTCATTGCGAGGTATTTTGTAGGTTATATTATTTGGTTTAGTTGGGTCAGCTGGGTCCTTTAACCTACAGAGCTTGTCCCTGAGTGAGTTTGTAGGTTTAAATGCTACTCTAATTCCTGCTTTATTAAGTATCCTACGTAGGGTCTCAAATGTCCCCCTCCTTATATGATATGACAGTAGATGCCTTATATTCTCTCTTATTTATGTTATTATTACTATTTTAACAATTATATTTATTTTGCTTTTGTTCTTTTCTGATCTTCCTGATGAATTTTATAGGACAGTTATTTGATGCCAAAACTTCTATCTGTTTTATTTCATCATTTAGGCCCTTGCTTGTACTACTTAGTGCGTCGGTGGTATAGCGGTTAGGATGCTCGCCGACCATGCACATGGTCCGGGGTTCGATCCCCGGCCGACGCACTCCTTTACCTCGCTAAGCCAGAAATAAGGCTGGTGAAGAGGAAGGTTTGGCATGAGGCTAGCAACCCCATCCTGTAAAATAAACACTGCTACAGAAACTTCAAGCCACTAGCTTGGAGCCCTATATTCCACTGAGGAACGTGAAGGGAAAAAAGTTGTACTACTTAGTGCTACTGCTCGGTTTGTTAGACACTTAACTAAGCCTGCTTTAACAGTTAACGGATGAGATGAATTAAAGTTTAAATATATCTGTTAGAATGCGTAGGTTTTTTTATAAACCCTGGTGTGCAGTGTACCCTCTTTTATTCGTTTTATTTTACACTCTAACATAGCTAATTCTCCTTGTTCATTTTCCGATTCAAATGTGAATTTTATTCCATATACTAGTGAGTTTATGTGTCAATATGCTAGAGATATTTTCTGTTTTTAACACTGTGAAAGTGTCATCCATATATCTCCACTATATTTTTGGAGTAGGATTAAATGTATCAAGAGCCATATTTTCCCAACTGTCCATAAATATATCTGCTACGATAGGGGATATTGGTGATACTGATGGCATTTTTTTATACTTGTTCTAATTTTGCAAAAGTGAATCAGTATTTTCAGAAACCTCTCGAAAACAGTAAGCTTCCATATAATTTGCATTGCCGAGATCTCAGCAATTCGAATGGTAAACCCCGATTCATGTATACTGAAGAAACTTCTCCATCCCCTCCTTCTACCTGGGGTATAATTCCAAGTTCATCTATTCAGTCATTTAATACTGTCGTTTGCAGTTTTTTGTATGACAGTTTAGTGACATCTTTTTCTTAACTAACCCTCTATTTACTCTTTTTTTACCTACTACATAATTTATTTTGGACAATTCTTTCCATGCTTTTTCATTGGCATCCTCTTTTTCTGAACGTCTTTCATATTACGTGACCCTAGTCGAGACTTACTGATCTTCACCCCCCCTCTCCTAGCTAGGTACAATTTGATTATTCATCACATTTGTTTAAATATTTTGATGTTGTGAACAATAACCCTAACTAATTTTTTTCTTGTCTGACAAACCTAATGTACAAACACACACAAATAATTATATGTAACTGCGACTGTATAGCTAAATGAATGAATTCTCCGAAAAGAGACTCTTCGCTGAACTGTTTGTTGTTATTTTCAGGTAACTCACAGAGTTCGAAGGACAAATAACCAGTTAGAAAAAAGGAGCCAGCGATAACCGCGAAATGCATATGATCTATTTGTGTGACATATTTCGGATATTCTAATCACATACATACGTACATATTATAGATATTTATATAAAAGTTGTCAGAGTATCGAAGGTCAGAATAGAATCCATGCAGGTCAGATTGCTTAGTTAGAGACCAAAATAACACACAAGACGTGAGCGAAAACAAGGATGAAAGTATTATTCTGTAAAGTAAAACTTGGTTTCAAAAAAAGACTGGATCACAGTGATAATAAGTAATTTTTAGCAAAATAAAACAAGTTTAATCACTTTTGTCGCTTGGGGCTCCAGCGAACATAAGCTTGTGAGGCGAACCTATTTTAAGCATAGGTTTAAAGGCACTGCGAAAATCAGCTTTATGATAAACGATGGTGAACACTCGTTTTCAGGGTAATATTAGTGAAATGAAACTCAACTGAAAATTATTTCTATTTTAAGAATCTGACAATTCGTTTAGCGAACTTTTTTATTCATAAAAATTCAGTGTACAGCTTTCACACAAAATTAATTGAAAGCAATCATGGAAGGTTGAAGAATTACGATGAATAGTAGGCTATCAGGGTTTAATTATATCATTTGTACAAGTTATGCCTATTTCTCTCGAAAAAAATCTTCGGTTGATTAAGATAAAATTTCACTTATTTGTTGGCCTTGTATGCACATTCACTTTTTCACCACATATACATTACGATAGTGGAGAATATTCATATTTCAAATTGAAGATGATAATTGCTGATCTCTCAGGTGTGATATCTGATGAATTATTGTCTGATTTTATACCCTAAATCAACAAACTGTGTTCACAAATGTTTGTTTGTGATGACCGAGGTATTGATTGATATTGCTGTAAATGTTAACTGATAAAAGGGCTAATTACTGTTCCAAAATGCATTTTTTAAAAATATAGTTATAAAACTTGGGCACTGTGGTAGGGTATAACTCATAATCATGTCATATCATATGATTATGAGCAATAGTTTATGCTCGAAACATCATCAGTTAATATTACTGTACAACACTGTGTGATTTATCAAAATAAAATCTTATCCATAATGGAGTTTTACCCACATGTATCTATGCAATTGGATAAGAGCTTTCAAAATTTATTTATGATCTATTGCGAATTCCATATCTTCATACGATTGTGTGTGTTATTCGCACAGTTCACAGCTTAGTTCTTCAGCAATGAAACGAGGTGAAATTGTTAAATTTATTTTACAGAATTTATCTACTATAAGTAGTGTGCCTCATCGTAGAGAATTCACTAAATGATGTTAAGTGATGAATATGGTTTAGATAAAAGAAGTTTTGTAATACAACACTCATTGAATTGTGTTGCAGAAAATGCTGAGATTACTACAAAAGTATATGATCGAATTCTTTAACAATTTCTTCATGTGACCAGTTGACTGGAAGTCCCGCTATGTAAAATTCAACAATAGTTTAATAACTCTCAATTAGGAACAAGATTCGGATTTTAAACACGAGCGTCAAGTTGTTCCTTCTATGCGGGTCAGAACCTTGGCCAGCGTGTAATGATAAGGATTTCCAACAGGCTGCAGACTTTCATAAACAGCTGCCTTCGCTGGCCACACACTGAAGACCAAATGGCCAGAAAGAATAAGCAACAAGAAACTGTGGGAACAAACCAAGAAGAGATCGCTCAACAAATATGTAGGAGAAAATGGAGATGGATAGGGCATACATTGAGGAGGCCATCGAATGACATCGCGCGCAATGCAGTCCATCTCTCGAGTGGAGACCATTTGCGAAGCGACGAGTGGGTCGTAGGTGTGAAGGTGACATGGAGGAGATCGTGTGAGGAAGAGATGAGGGAGTTTGGTCAATTGTGGACCCAGCTGAAGAAGACGGCAGAAAGCCGAACAAAGTTGAGATGTGTTGTTGAAGCCCTATGTTTCACTGAGGACGCAAGGGGATAATAATAATAGTTAAGTAGACTATTCGAGAAGGTTATCAGAGTTCGGAATAAACTCAGCTCAAAGAAATTCCTTCCTTGAGTTACAAATATTTGTTGCTATTTCATTTTTAAAATAGATGTTTATTTTTTTTGAATATATAAGTCCAAAGTAATTTGGACCCTAAATTAGTTGGGAAAAGACGGAAATCACTAGGAACACAGATAATCTTTTTTTTGGATAGTACCAAACTTGGGGTTGAATACTAAATCAAGATCAGGCTCATCACGTTTCTCCATGAAAAACGTTATCCAAGTATTAATTTGTAGGGATTTGGTTGATTGGTTGCAGGATTTCATCATGAGCTGACATTGGTTAGAGAACCACTGGAAAACCTGGGAGTACTGGACAGCTGTTTCGTCCCAGTTACCTTGGGTTCTAGTGGAAAGTCGTGACCAGTAGAGTGCAGCAGGTCGGGTGTGAGGACAAATACTCGCCGAAGACATTGGCTATCGGTTGCGCTATATCGTTAATTGGCAGAAGTTAGAATTCATGGGCCGTTGGATCGGGTCCCACTGGCTTAATGGTATGCGAGCTCGCCTTGTAACCAGAAGGTCCTGGGTTCGAACCCCGGTGGGTGCGTACTGATGATGAACTACCAAACTACGACGAAACAGCTGTCCAGTACTCCCAGGTTTTCCAATGGTTCTCTAACCAGTGTCAACTCATGATGAAATCCTGTAACCAAAAAACGTTATCATTCGACAACTGATTTTGAATCCAATTGTTCATTTTTTCCCACCTGTTCCAACTCATCATTGACTTCGCAAATGATTATTAAATATTGGACTTTACATTGGCACTCACCAATTCAAGCTCTCATACTAGGAAATGTATTCGTAAAAAACTTTCTGAAGAATTTAAACAAGCAGCAAAAGTTAACAAAGTAGGATTTGATTAATCCATTAGATTTCGGTAAAACTCTTCATCTGGGTGTTTTAAATTTAGGGATATAAAATTAAGATAATGAATTCATTAAATCCTGCTTCATCAACTTTTTTTGCATGTTTTAAATTCGTATCGGGAAATAAATCTTTACCATTCTAGGGAATAATTGGTGAATGAATGTGGATGAGTTGTGTTTGACTTCTTTTGTTCATGTATTTATCTTCCAGGCTGGTCAAAATACCCGTTATACAGAGAAATAATTTTATCTAAGGTAGGGAAATTAGAAAATCATGAGTTTGAGTGACTGAAATACTTTTTTATCAGAAAGAGTAAGTTAGGCCAAATTAATTCTGAGGTCGGAAGTAGCAGAAATTGTCTCACGATATCATGTGTTCGAAGCGAAGATGAATCTATACGTTAAACAGGATTTTATATGTTACCTTCGAACAGCCAGATTTGCTATCACTGACTGATGATTATTTATCGTCATTTTACCGTCTGCAACTTACATACATGAAGAAATACGAAAAATATGAAGTTATAAAAATTGCTTGTTATTATGTATGCAGCGAAATAACCTAACCTGTTGTATAGAATTCCTGCATTCTGTTCTTACTTTTCTCAACACTAAAATGTTGACCGTACGTTGTCGCGAAACAACCAGAATATGATAACGAGTCAGTGTCAATGTGGAAATGTCAGGTGACATGTCACTTGCATGAAATAAATTTTTCATATATATATTTCAGTACAAGTGATTACATGTTCGATGCGCTAGCTAATCTATAAATCAAAATAATCAATGGTTGTTTTCACAAAACGCACAACTTACTATATGAGTTAGATTTGTGAGAAAATTTATGTTACTATCCTCATATTTGTTTCGATTACATATATCTAGTTTATATCTTGTCGGTGATATTTTAGAATTGTATTTACTTTAGTTCATTGCGCCATTTAATAATATTATTTATTTGGTTTATAACTGAATTTTAATGTCTGATGTTTGGTAATACTTGAAATTATTGTTTATGTCTAGCAGACTTAATTGTCATATATTGCAACGCTTACTAATTGAATGTTGACTGGTATTTCACAGTAGTGAACATATAGAGAATAGTGACATGTTCACAGTTTTGTTTACAGATTTGTTTTGATCATTCTATGTTAAAGTATGTTGCATACCGGGGAATTTATCCTCTTCACAATATTGTAGCTTGATCAATAAAGTCTAGGTGTAAGAGTGATCAGTGTACACCATCTGATGGCATTTACTGACCAAGCTGTCTGCTGAAATGAAATCGTCATCAAACCAGTTATTGTCACTATATATGAGTAATAATACATCAAGCAGTGACGCTTCATAACACAAGTTTTAACCTTAAAGAAGTTACATTCCGCTTTTAGATTCCCTTGTGTACTTGAATTTACGGTGTCCAAAGAGTTAATACATCCAGTGTAACAGTATCATAATTTTGAGGGTACACCGCGATTAGGACCATGTGATTTGACATAACTTTCGTGCCATAACTTGTCAACAGGCCTTATATCATTTCTCGTATCACCCATATGAGACACCACCTTCCCAAGACTTAATGACTCATAGACGACTGACTATGATAATAATGACAGTTTTATTCTGTACAAAACGTTTGCAGAATTTCGAGCATAGTTTATAGCATAATATTTTCTCTTCACCCACGATCTCCAAGTAAAGTAGGAATCTACACTACCTCATGTGACTCAGTTCTGGTTACTCCAATCTATTATGGATAAGATTTTATTTTGATAAATCACACAATGTTACACAGTAATATTAGCTGATGACGTTTCGAGCACAAATTATTGCCACTCATAATCATATCAAATTACTCACACAAATTCTTTCCTTCATTTATATACATGTGTGGAATCGATTAGATATTGGAATAAAATTCAGTATGAGATAATGTACATTCAGAAATAATAATACGAGTGTTATTGATCAATTACAATCAGATGGGAAATAAGACGAATGTTCTTATAGTTATAATAAATAATTTGTTAAAATTACTTACTTATTATTATTATTATTACTTATTATAACTATAAGAACATTCGTCTTATTTCCCATCTAATTGTATTTGATCAATAACACTCATGTTATTATTTCTGAATGTACATTATCTCATATTGAATTTTATTCCAATATCTAATCGATTCCACACATGTATATAAATGAAGGAAAGAAGTTGTGTCAGTAACTTGATATGGTTATGAGCAATAATTTATGCTCGAAACGTCATCAGTTAATATTACTGTGTAAGACTGTGTGATTTATCAAAATAAAATCTTATCCATAATGGAGTTATACTCTACCACAGTGCCCAAGTTTCATACTTATATCAATACTCCAATCTATAGCCACCCAAATGGATGGATGCTATAATGGCCAATCAGATGAGCTCATAGTAGATACTCGTAATTAAAAAAAAGTTTTTATGGAAACCAAAGTTAGGGTAAACGTGATTATACAGAGTAGCTTTCTCCTGTATGTTCCAGTAATATATCCTAATTCCTCACTAGGTGTAGTTGAAGTGTCGTAGCCAAAGTTAATGTCTTTCGAAAGTTGACCTTGAAGAAGCAACCAGATACAAGGAATGCCATGAAATGTCATTCCAAACCAAATCATGCCTGTCTTTTGGGGCTTGGAGAGGGTAGATACAGTATTTTGCTTATTTACTAGGTACTTCTCCCGTATATCTGCACTGTTACATAGGGTTGTAGCGTTTAAGATTAAAGTTAGGCTTAGGCTTGAAGTTAGGATTATGGCTAGAGTTAGGAGTAGACTGACACTAAGTGTCAGAAATATCAAAGGATCTCAAATTACCGTGAACTACAGTCACGATTTCTCTATAGATCACCTGTGTGTTAACTGGGAGACATTCTTACAACACATAAGCTACAACTATACAGTGTAATATCAAGTTCGCAATATTTCTTAGTGTATTATTCAACGATTATACGATGTTTTCTTTGCCTGAACACTGATTGTTTGTTCAAGGCTATTGCGGTTTTGGCTATGATAACTTAACTTTTACCCTTATGCGAGTCTTCAGTTATAGTCCAAACCAATTTGCGATGTATTTCGCGTGCAGCATCCCTATTTTCGCGTATTGACTACGGGCTCATCTGATTGGTTGATGAAGGTCATCATGACGTCCGTTTGGGTCACTTTAGTTTAGAGTAACCACAATACTGTTCGATCTGAAGAATAAAATTATTCCTTAAGGTGTTTTTCTTCGACAAAAAATATTTAGGAATAGGTTGGAAGTCAATAGAAAAGGTGCATGAGTACATTTGGCGTCCCATGCACACAATTGAATGGTTAAAACAAAGAGATACAGAACAGATTTAATCAGCTATGTTGGATGGAAATTCAGGTAGCCCAGTGATTCAAGCAGGCTACCGTAATACATGTTGCTAAGTCATTCAAAACACAGGATTATTAATGGGCTAGTATTTGGAAATATTAATTCTTGTGTAAGTGCATCGGTGGCACAGCAGCAGAATGCTCGCCGACCAAGGATGTCGTCGTGTGTTCGATCCCCAACCGACGCACTCCTTTCATTCGCTAAGCCAGTAATCAGAGTGGTGAAGAGGGAAGGTTGAGCATGAGGCTAGCAACTCCATCCCGTAAGAATAAACACCACTGCTACCGAAGCTGCAAGCCTCTAGCTTGAAGGCCTATGTTCCATTGGGGACGTAAAGGAATAAAAAAAATTTATCTGTTTCAATAGCCCAGTATCATTCCTAATGCCTTCAGTAATCACTTACGTGTGTTAGGCGAAATGAGTCACCAGCGATGAGTGAGTTGCAATGAATGACCAGTATCAGTAACACGATTCATATTATCAAGTATATTACAAACAACTAACACATTTGAACCAAAAATAAGGAGCGTGTTTCAAAGTTTAATTTTACTACTAAGTTTTTTTCTCCTGAAGAATACATGATATGTAAGAACAAAACTCACGTCAACAGCTGATGAGACATCTTTGTCACAAGAAAAATAATTCATTACTAGACAAATAGTTTTTTCTTCTCAGGTTGGCTTCCTAGAATATGATATTTGGCTGATTACACCCTACTTTTCAAATAAAATACTAGGAATTTCTTGGAAAGTCACTTTTAAGCCAATAGGAGTCCGTTATTATTAAAGTTCGTAAAATACTTTCTTCGTGATAGAGTTTCCACGTAAAAAAGTGAAATTAATTCAGTACACTCATGTAACCGAAATCAAAGTTTCACTGATATAAGCATGTATTTGCTAGACTATCTGGTTGTGTGATAAACTGTCTCTTAAAAAAATAATAAGCAACAATTTCCTATTTATTATCAGTGCTCCAGTATGATAACAAGCATCAACATTCATTTGCACATTATTGCCCTCATAAAAAGCATATTTCTGCAAAATGCCTCATATTATTTATTGAAAATTCTGAACGTCTCATTATCAGTTTTCGTGGCAACACAATGATAAGTCCCTTTTTTGTATAAAGGCTTCTTGAACAGGCAATTCAATTATTCTTTTGATCTCAGCCTGACGTTATTTATTTATTATTTTAATTTTATTATATTACAAATTGATTCCACACAGTACTTTGACAGAAGTATGGAATTTTCAGCATGTGATATTGGTTGCTCAAATTTTCCAGGCCGACCGTTCATGTCAGGTGTGCGCCAACCGGTGCTTGAACCCCGGACAACTTGCATGGTCAAGGAGCACCCTAGCCACTGTGCCACCGAGTGGGAACTGAGGCACGCATTTCTTGCTACTTAAGTCCCGTCCTGAATTCAGTGCTAACCCTCAAAAAAATGTTTAATTTATCTCAGATTGAAAATGTACGAAATGCCGAAAAAGATGGGTTTTTAAGTATAAATCGTGATCAAGATTTCACCAAATGGTTCCATAATCATTGAACGCCTAGTGAGAAGTAAACAAATGAAGAAATATATTTGTAAAATCTCAGCAAAATGGGCATAGAAAATTCCAACGTTTCGTTTGGTAGGAGGAAAGATATCAATTTTTTAATTGTTTTTAGGATCCTTTAATTAGGTAACTATTCAGTGAAATTTAATGCGAGCAGTTCTCCTGGTAGCGAAAGTTTTTCAGTTACTCAGTTAAGAATTTACAACTTACTTAAGTAAGTATAAAGTTAGATGACGGAGTTGTATTGTGGTGGAATTTTGAAACAGGAGTTATTCTAGGCTTTCCTTTTAATATAAAACCACAAAGTTATTTGGTAATGAAAGAATGTACTGAAATGCTGACTAGTCTTATGTGATTGATTAGCTCTTATGTGTGTAAAGAATCTTTTGAGTAATAAAGTTGCATTCTGGTCTTACGGCTTCACTTTCTATAGCACATGTTTATTCTGAAATCTCTCTCTAGCATTCATTACTGATAAATCATAAGAACAGTTATCTGACTGGACACTGTGAACAATATCGAATATATATTTTCCTCAGTGACATCAGTATTATGAAGCATACTCCATATTTGTTTCCATTTCAAATTCTAATACACTCCCATTCATAGCTTTTGTTTCGCGCGATTTCATTCAATTGGTAAATGATATTTACCAATAATAATCATGACAGCCTCTCTGTCAATGTGTTCATGGTTGTCATCTGGGTGACCTGAGTAGATTATTGACTATCGAGTTAACAATTTGTAGAGTTCACATCCACTCCATTTGCTCTCACAGATTCCTAGCACTTCTGTACCGTATCACCTCACTTGTTTTGCAATCTTAGCATCCTTCTCAGTCTCGTAAATTGTATAAACATTCCACATCCCATCGTTATTTTGCTGTCATCGAAAGAAGACACATCGGCTCACTGGCTTTCCTAAGGCTTTCACCAGCCCGCGTCATTCTGTCTCCCCAATGTTAGCGAAGAATAAGTTTCTTTTTTTATATTTTTGGCATGCTTTGGAGTTTCTGTAGTGATTGGATTGATTCTGATTGATTGATAGGGTCGTTAGCTCCACTCCCAACCTTTTGTTCTTTCTCCAGGATAACCACCAACTAGAAAACTATTGAACTGGAAAACTAGACGAGGTTGACTAAAGCTTTATATGTCTCTTGCTTTTAGATATCTCCTACACTTTGACTGTGAACTCCAGACCTATGAGATCACAGACAGACAGATCACAGGATTAAGTATTTTCATCCTTTTTGTAAGCTGATGTATTCAGTTTGAATATAGTGAGTTTGTCCGTGTGTGTGAAGAACTGAACCACACTACACTACAAATTCCAAATACTCAACAAAGTCAAGCTAGAAAATGAATGAAATGTTTTGCGTCATTAACTCTTCGGTCTAAAGAATAGAAAGTTAGTTGAAAAAAAAGAACATAAATCTTGCAAATATGACAACGTCTATAGAGTTTGAGTAAAATAGAAACTTAGTAAACTCAGCTTCATGAGAGAAAACGGATAGAGTTGCCTTCTTTACTAAAACTATCCTGCTGATCTTGTAACAACAGAAGGCAAGAGTCAGGCAACAGATCATTTATTAAGGAAATCAACGCATATTTATGTATTTTCATGTACATTACTATGGATATTTAAGCAAACAAACACAGTGTTCCGATTGGTTGTTTCTCACGTAAAGTTAATCTTTCATCTATTTGTGACTGTTTCTTGAATGTCAAATCCTCTATATGTTAACTGCATCCGCCTACGCAAAGTCTGCTGTGGTCGGTTTTGAATCAATCTTTGTTCACATTTTCTCACGACAAATCTTGGGAACGTAAATATTGACGTAAATTACTGTCTACCAATTTGGCTGGTAGACAGCTCTCGCCACAATTTAACTGTATTTTTGCCGATTACTTCCCTATCTGACTGTTCCGAACGGAATAGCTTTTTATCGAACATTAGTCAGTGGTCGAAGTTAAATGGTTTTACGTTAAATTCCTCCAAATATCAGACAGTTAGCCTCATTCTCTGGCATAAAAATACTGCACGAACTTGTTCGTTCAGAAAATGATTTTGGCATAGAGGGCACTGAAGTACAAAGTAATTCAATCAATAAACACCCTGGACAGGAAAAGTCAAAAGACCTTAGATGAATCTCAAGAAAGCTGAGACGCAGATTACTGGTCACAAAATCTAGAAGAAAAGCAGGTGTGGGCTCAGATGATTTTTTAATGCAAAGAACCTTTAAGATCAAGCTTAAAGCCATCAAAAAAGCTGGAGATAGATAACAATTCAAGTTCAGCACTCAAAACCTGATGAACGAAACCGCGAAAGACTCCTTTTCGGCAGCCGTCAGAGCAAAGTCGGAGACACTACATAGCATCATTAAGGAAACCTGCATGGAAGGACACTGGAACTCGCTGAAAGTGATGTTTAAGGAAACGTGCATAGCCAGTTTAGGAAGCAAGAATAGTCAAGACAAGGAATGGCTGTCTACAAACACGTGGAAGCTATTAGAAGAGATAGTGATGGAGCGACACAAGATGAAACAGCGCATAGATGGTCAACAACAGCAGAAACCAAGTTCAGTCTATATCGCACTGAATATAGAAGTGAGAAATAGTGCAAAGAGTAACAAAAGACAGTTACACAACTTATTGGTAACTGGAGTAGAACAGGCCTCAGGCACGTGAGACTTCAGAACACTGTATCTAATAACCAGGTGTGTTTTGGGGAAGAGATCATCAGTGATCAAACCAATCGGAGATAGTGAATGAAATTCAACTACCAAAGAGGTGGAAGAAGGACAGAGCTAGGCCAGTCACTTCAGAGGACTCTTGAGCAGACTACCACCTGCCGCTTGTCCATAAATACCACCAACAGCCATGGAAATGCCAGCGAACATCAATCCCGCGACGAAATCAAAAGTCCTAAATATCTTAGAGATACTGGGGGCCAGGAAACCACTAGGACCAGATGGAATTCCTTTTGGAAGACCGTAAACTGGTCCACAGACCTCAGTGGATATCCTCACGTCACTATTGCAGAAAAATTGGAAGGGAGGATAGGCACCTACTTATTGGGAGAAGGACTACTCTATCAAACTACCAAAGAACGGTGATTTAAGCCTTTGCAATAAAGGGTCAAAATCATGCTACTGTCAGTCTCAAGAGAAATATTAAGTCATATAATCTCAGGATACTAAATGTTGCTCTAGATGCAAAACTCCCTCCGGAACAAGCTGGATTCAGGAAAACCCAATCATGTGCAGATCAAATTACAACCCTACACATCGGCGTAGACTAGCAGTGAGAACTCTAACTTAACTTCATCGAAATAATTCGGAAAGTACTGCAACACTACGGAGGGCCCTAAATCTGTATCAGCCTTGTTCAACAATTATATGATAATGGAAAGTGTCAGGTGGGAAATTCAGTCAGGCGTTTGAAGTGAATACAGGAGTGAGACAAGACTGTCTATTATCACCGATGATATTCCTCATTGTAGTGGACTGGATCATATGGCAGACTAGAGAGCGAGAAAGCAGGGAAGCGTTGCTTTGATAATAAGACTCTAGAAGATCTGGAGTTCGTGGGCGACTTTTGTCTAGTGTCATATAAACTCGAAGACTTACCAGCGAAAACCGACAAACTGACAGAAGAAGCAGCAAAAACGGGACTTCAGGTCAACGTAGAGAAGACAGATGCGATAACGATGTCCAGGCAACAACAATAAACACTGGTCACCTACAATGGGAGGATTGTAAAAGAATTCGTCTCCCTCACATTCCTGGTCAGCATCCTGTCAAATGCAGGATACACGGATGTGAATATTAAAGACAGTCGAGATAAAGTTGGGAAAAGATAGTGGCGGTCATTTTTCTGAAATCATTGTGGATATATGCAGCACAAGGGACAACACCTGGATTCTCAACTATAATGCCAAGTCTATGCTTCTGTATGATTCCGAGAGTAGAAATGCACTTTACCAAAAGGATTTCCAACAGATCACTTCAAACCTTCGTCAGTAGCTGCCCTCACTCGGTCTTGAAGTTAAAATGACCATACAGAAAGGATAAGTAACAAAGAATTCTGGCAACTAACCAACTAACAAATATGCCAAGAGAAATGTAGATGAATTGGATGTAGGTTGAGAAGACAGTTGAGTAACATCATACGCCACGCCCTCAAGTGCTAGCAGAACGTGAAGCTACAAGTTAAACGTCTGAGGGTGACATGGAGGAGATCGTTTGAGGAGGAAATAAAAACTTGTGGGTGTTCGTGCAGCCCAATCAGAAGGACTGCAAAGAACAGGACAACATGGAGATGCTTTTTTATGCTCGGCTAGTCTGACTGCAAAATCTAGATTAGTTGACGCGAATAAGATGAGAAATCTAGAGAGTATTTCAGCTATAGCACTACATGCAATTACACACAACCATACAATAGGAAGGGATAAGATAACAGTTTTAAAATCTAATGTCACAGGGTGGAGGGAGAGATTGATAACAGAATCAACTGCAACTACTTGTAATAAGAATGATTCAACACTCCAAAGACGACAAATAGGAGAGGACAAAGAAAACTATAAAAGTCAAGTTTCGAAGTCGTGTGATTATAGTTAATATGATTATGAACAACAAATTTTGTTCGAAACGTCGTCCAGTAAATAATACTGTTTCACATTGTGATACATCTAATGAACAAAGTGATATTGAATTAAAAGAGTTCATCTTATACCAAGACCTGAGCTGATGATGTTGTCTAGGAGAACAGCGAAAGCTTCAGAATTAAATCAACCAGCTCAGAGAACAGAGCTAATTCAATATCATCCACCTGAGCTACAAATTTTCTACATTATCATCAAAATACCTGCAATTAGATAAAGATAATAAAAATAATAATAGATGGTTCTTCAAATTATTTATAATAATTTCACTTATCTGTTTGTTTTTTTTTTAATTTTATTTCTTATTCCGATTTATTTTTCGCGTTTATAACATTACTTTGTTAGAAATTTCATCATAGTCACTGAGATTTTGACGTCCAATACAAAGTGGTTCTACAAGTACTGTTAAATGGCCGTTGATTGTTTGGATCACTGGTCAGTACGGTATGTTTCATTCTACACATACTTTAAACGTGACATTATTTACATTGTGCCAAGTGGTCTAAAGTTCAATATTATAATGAATCGAATAGTAGTAAATAAGTAACAAACATTTAACAAAACAATGGCGTTGGTATGCACAACTTTGGCATTCTATGGAAAATTTCAACAGAGAAATAAATGCCAAAGGAGCTTATCGAACAAGGCTGTCGCTGACAGCCTCTGAACAAACTAGGCATTATTTTCATTTGATTCTAGTCAGTGTAAACTTCATTAACAATTGATTGCATCTTCAGTACAATAATGACTGACAAGTCGAATAGCTTTGGCATCATGATTATCTTTCAGCGCTTGTCAGCTGCTGTGTGCCACAATTTCAATACTTTGTGCATAAAGAAGCGTGATATTTATAAATTATATATAATTGCGACTTATGCACGTACCACTGTTAAATCTGTAATTTTTTCAGAATGATGTTGAATAGTAACATAAAAACTGTGTTGTTGTTTTTTATCTTTCTTTGTTCTGAACTGATTTTTTGAAATATTATGAGTATATGTACAAAATCATGTACGTGATTAATTTTTTTAAAACAAATTATAACAGTTATTGACTTAAAAACACGTAAAATGAGTAATTTTCTGATGCAGATTGTCACGAAAACTTATTTCTTGATTACTATCAATGTTACAAAGATAATCCTTCGATCTGTTCATATACCATTGAAAATACTTATTAAGGTGTCAACATTACATCAAGTAATTTTAATTTGTTTTATGTAGAAACATTTTCTTACAAGTCATTAGTTTGCCGCCATATATTTTTCATCACACCTTGGATGAAAATGTTCATTTAGCGCTAAAGCTCTGGCCTAGGAAATGACATTTTGGTAGAAAACTTTATTCGGATTTTCACAAATACTTTGATAAATACGCTTTGTCGTCTGAAGATTGATTCTCTGAAACATGTAAGGAAATAGGAGATTTTAATCACTTGACAGATTTACATTTACCAATATTAACAGTAGTAATACTACAAATAATAATAATAATTGCTTACACCTGGAAATTGCTTCTTTACCAATAAATATTGACTTTGGCACTATGCCAGGAACATCTACTTTCAGTTTCCATGATGTATGAAAATACACGACTGGAAAAATGGAAACTACTCGGAAATTCATTTATTCCCAATGAATATTGATGCCAGAGGCCAATAAATATTAATGTATACTGGTATCGCTAAGTTTTCATGTGATAATGTATTGGTTAAGACTAATGTGGATATATGCTGAAAATTCCACACTGTACCACTAGTACTATTTCTGGAATAAAGCAAATTATTATTATTATTATTAATGTTAACCAGCGTGTTATTAGGCTTTAAACTGGCATAATTACACCCAAATTATACTTCATTTGCTTTCTAATATTTCCGGATAGTTCAGCAAAACGCTGCATTATACTCTATACTGGCTAGTGATTAAAGTAGGTTATTCCACTGTTGGTTAAGTCAAGAGTTGCGTTTATGGAGAATTGTTCGATTTCACAGTAGATTGCACATATTTCTGTTCTAACTATGAAAAAAATGGGTGGAAAGAATTTTAGTGTTGAATTTCTCTTTATAATATATAGATTCCTGTATTCAGTGTACTGCAAGGACTTTAAGTATTTACATAAAGATAATTACGTAATAACATTGGAAATAAACAAACATGTAATCCTTAGGCTCATCGTTAAATTAATCAGCACACTTTAAACACAATGGCTAATACGCTACCACTCCAGTGGCTACTCCAGTCTATCACGGATATCTCAATGTTGGCTTAGGAAAATTCAACCCTAGAAGAGTAATTGTGCTTATCAATGAAGCTGTACAAGTTGGAGATGAAGTACAGTAGACTTGTTTTCTATGTGGTTTGCAGAGAAAAGTGCATTTTCCAGAATATTTCAGTAGCATGAATTGGTAGAGGTTCGCAGATGTTCGAGAAGAAAACAATTTTCAATTTACTAGCCAGTTAAGAACATCCGACTAGCATATCTCTAGTATACGATAGGTTTATACAGTACACAATCATTGAACTGATGACAGATATATTCACCAATACTTTAGTTATGTAAGTGCGAAAGCGGGGACTTTGAGTATATCCTAAAACGATTTTATTCAATACTATCTGAAAATTGTTCAAATTCGTCGGTGTTACTACTTAACTGTATTTCCTTTAGTTGAAGAATTAATGTTCACAGCAATTTTCTATTAGGTTTAATAGGTGATCTCATTTTCAAATCCAACTCATTCATATTAACATTTTAGCACTGTTAGTTTTATACCTTCTTAAGTAGTTTAGTGTCTATTACACAACAGGTAGTCATAGAATGTGGCACTGAAAACAGGGTACGAGAAGCTAGTTTACATCAAGTGTAGTGGATATGTCCAAGAATTGGAAAATGTACCATGAAGGTTTTTCTAGAATAAAGCAGTCGGAAAATGTATTTACTGCTTGTATCCTTATTTTATGAATCTCTACTGTTTGTCTATGAGAAGCACAAATGTAGATTACTTCAGTAGTCATTAGTATTGCTACCAAGTCTTGTTCAAACAAGAAACAACTTTTATTGATCATGCGACAGAAACTAGAGAAAGAGATATTTTTAGTTGACCAAATAATGAGTGGTAATTTATTTAGTTAACGTTTAATTGAATGACTTAATAGTCATAACTTTTCATTATTACAAAACAATTTATTCTATAAATAACTTTCCGTTTCAGTAGCAAGATGCAGTTACGTAGGACGCTTAAATTTGTCATCGTCAACCATTTCCTCATTAGGTGTCCGAAAAATAGTGACTCCTCATAGGTACACATATCTATGAGATTCACGAAAAGACATTATCGAATATTGGGTTTGTGGAAGTTTCATTGGCTTTAACATGGATTCCGTCATAAACTGAGGTCAGGTGTTAAACCACTGCAAACAGGATATATCTGTCTCACCCTTGTTTGAAATTGCTCCCCCTCCATGACCTTATCAGAGATAAAACCTAGGAACTAAGGTTACGAAGTGATAATAGAAACTTGTATGTACTACCGAAAAGTCTCAATGTACGGTTCGCATTCTGCAACAAGCTCAGTTTTGAGACTACGGCCAAAGAGTGTCATAGTGTCATAACGCTATCTTGCTCTTTTCTAAAATAAACACAGAGTCTGTACTTCCCTTCAGGATACTTAACTAAGAGCAATGAAAAACTATATGGACTATCCATTTCTTCAGTAATGTCAACATTCACTATCTCTTCGACTTGTCATCCAACGTCTTCATTTAAGTGACAAAGAACCCAGAGATTTGTCAAGGTTTATATCTCAAAATCGTCACTGAGATTTCATGCCTCAAAACCTTAAAGGGTTTCCATCGCATAGGGATAACTGCCGATACTTTCCAACTAAATGATAATTGGTGAGTCAGTGTGTAGTGCTTTCAAAACCCCTTCCTTTGTCATTCAGCTACTTACATCTATTGCGGACCTTGTACTCACTGTTTTACTTTTCGTGTTAATAGCCGCATCCAGTTCTAGTAGAAAAATCAACACTGACAGTTGCTGGTTGTAAACAAGTGACAACAGATAGTGGAGGCTTAAATCTGTGAGCCTCAGAGTTCACCATGCGGCTCAACAATAACTGCTACTACTGATATATGTATATTCACTTTCTGAACTGCCATCAGATGATCTGACGTTGATCACTGAATCGAAAACCTAAGTATCATCAAGATTTAGACCACTGGCCTCTGGGTGACCAATCTGGAAGTTTAATGATTACATGATTGGATTGACTCCCTGATTCACTTTTAGTTAGCTTTAATTTATGTCAGTTTAGATTAGATTTCATCTGAATGGATGATATTGTAACAGTGTCCATTATATGAAGAAAGTTAATCATTTTCAACAGTTATCAATATTAATGTCCTGAAGAGAGAGCCATTCTCTCAACGCTTCTTTTCTTTCTTCTTCCACACGTTGCTTAGTTTCAATAAAAGTATCCACCCTAGCTTACTACAGAAGTCATAGTATCCATAGTATCTAACTCCTGCTTTATTCAGAGTGGCATTTAAACCTACAAACTCACTCAGGGACAAGCTCTGTAGGTTAAAGGACCCAGCTGACCCAACTAAACCAAATAATATAACCTACAAAATACCTCGCAATGACTGTAAGGTCAACTACATAGGTCAAACTAGTAGGCCTAGGGTAGTCAAATTGTCGAAACATAAGAATTTAGCTAAGGTGAGAATGCTTGACCCCTAGTGGAAAAGTAATTTAGAAAGAAGCTCAGCACTACATTGCACTGCGTGCATTAACACACAACCACACAATAGGGTGGGAGAGGGTTGAAATTCTAAGAAGTAATATAGGAAGGTTGAGAGAGAGGTTGACTACTAAATCCTTGTTTATCGAGCCTACACCCAACATTGTAGTGGACCTAGTAGCTAGGTAAGTATATAAACGCAATTAAAAGGAGAGAACAAGTACTAACAAATACGTATATATAAAATATTCGGTTCACTTAAGTTAATATACACAAAAAAGGGACTGAGGTTATTTGAAGAAAACTATAACAGTCACAAAATACACAAATTATAGACGTACGAAATTATAGGAATGTAATTGTCCTTCTCTTGATTATACAAATTCTCCACTACAACTTAGCGCTGTCAACCGTCGGAAGTCTCCACGTAGAGTAAGGCAGATAGGAGCGAAGTTCTCGAAGGGGATGTGTCAACCAGTGCGAGAAAGCGTTGGTCAGCAGATGTGCTGGGCGAGCAGCCGGAGAGAGGGCGAAAGATTCGTTCCTTGCGCGCGGTTCAAGGTTTCAGGTTGAATTCCTTCCTTTTTTCCGTGAACATATAATTTGATATGTTTTCAGGTCGCCACAACATATGCAATAGGAATGATTCATCACTTATACCGGAAATATGGAAAATATTACTACCAATCAAATCAAGCGATGAAAAATAATGGAATTATATCAACGAAGTTAGAAAGTTGTGTGATTACCTTGATATGAATATGAGCAATAAATTGTGCTCAAAACGTCATCAGTAAACATTACTGTATAACACTGTGAGATTGTATCAAAACAAATTTTACCCATAATGTTTACATATTAGGTAACATCATTGGATATAAAATATAATGATACAGTATTGTTAACTCAGCGACATTTCAAGCATAATTTATTGCGCATGAACGTATCACAGTCTCTATACAGAAACAAATATGCAACTTTAAACTCACTGTTAAATCCTTCAACCTGTATACAATTGAATAGTTACGTCAAAATTGTATCAAAAATTGTCTTCGTGTAAGTCCTTTATTTTATCCATCTTATTCTTTTTATACCCAAATAATAGTAGAACAATCTCCCATAAATGTATCAATGTAAACTTCCAAATTTTTTTAAAAAAGTTTTGATTTGGAGAACCTCTCTTTATTTTCTGAATTTTGTTGGCGTTTTTAATAGTATCACTGAATATCCCTCAATGAGTAATTTATGTATCCCTATTTGAAGCCGAATCGACTAACCCACCTTTAAAATTTCTTTGTCTTATTATGTTCAGTTTCTTCAGTAGTCATGTTTATGCATAACTAAGATCTCAATTGGTTGGAAAAATTCATCATGAGCTGACATCAGTTAAAGAACCATTGGAAATCCTGGGAGTACTGTACGGCTATTTCGTTCTAGTTTGGGACTCTTCATCAGTACACACCCACCACTAGGGTTTGAACCCAGGACCTTCTGGTTACAAGGCGATCTCGTAGAGCAATAAGCCCCTGGGACCCGATCCAACGGCCCATGAATTCTAACCTCTGCCAATTCATGATAAAGCACGACCACTTCGCACTGTCTTCTTGGATGAGTTACTGCCTCACCTTCAACCTGCTGCACCCTACTGGTCACGGCTTCCAGCTATAACCCCAGGTCACTGCCTGGATAAGGCCAGTCGCTAGTGAACATCAGATGAATTTTCAAGTATTGGCAGAGGGCCGTTGGATCGGGTCCCAGTGGCTTAATGCTCTACGATATCGCCTTGTCACCAGAAGGTCTTGGGTTCGAACCCCGGTGGGTGTGTACTGCTGAAAAGTTCCAAAATAGGACGAAATAGCCGTACAGTATAAGTATAAAACTTGGGCACTGTGGTAGAGCATAACTCCATTATGGATAAGATTTTATTTTGATAAATCACACAGTGTTGTACAGTAATATTAACTGATGACGTTTCGAGCATAAACTATTGCTCATAATCATATCAAGTTGATATGATATGATTATGAGCTATAGTTTATGCTCGAAACGTCATCAGTTAATATTACTGTACAACACTGTGTGACTTATCAAAATAAAATCTTGTCCACAATGGAGTTAGCCGTACAGTACTCCCTGGATTTCCAATGGTTCTCTAACCAATGTCAGCTCATGATGAAATCCTCCAACCAATCAAACAAAATCCCTACAAAAACCAATACTTTAAGATCTCAATTGTTAGTAGGAAGTATTTTATCGCCATAGTGGTTCATTAACAATTTTCCAGCATGGAAACAGCACTCAGAAGTTGTATGATTACCATTGTTTTAATAATTATAACGGGATTATACCACCTTTGAATACTCTCCAACATGTTTGAGAATGAGCTTTAGATGTCTAAGATTCGTCTAAACGTCTGTTACTAATAGCAGTTTCTTTTCCTTTTATGTAATAGGATTTTTAAGAATCATTTCATCAAAGTCTTTGTGTAATCACCACCCAGTAATAATTTCAAGTGGTTGCAATGTTTCACCTTGTTAGTAACCATTACTTATTGTTAGACGAGGGTGAATGAATGTTTAGAATAGATGGTAGATTTATAGTAAAGGACTTTATGCTGAAATGAATTAGTATTCCACTAAAAGGCTTACCCCTCCATTGAATTTTGCCTCATTAGAATACTAAAATACTGAATAGTTGAGAGAGAAATAAGCTAACAATGAAGGTGCATTTCTTTTTCAAAATGAGATAGATTGCTTATTGGATATCTTGATATACAGATTACTTTTAGGGTAGATTTCACCGCGAAATGACTTCAGCAGACAGCACTAGATGTGTTTCGTCCCCAGCACGTTCGTCTCCAAGATTAACAAGAATATCTGTACTTATCGGGATACTATCAATTAAAATAGCGTTCTCTTAGGGCTTGTTGCTTTCAGTAAATAACTAATTATGAATTCTGAGATGTGGGTAGCATGACGTTGTAGTTAATCGCTACTAGAAGTTTATAATTAGTAAGTGTGCAATGAATCTTGACGATTACAAATATTTCATAGTAAAGAAACGCACATAAAGCATGATTTTGGTTAACTTCTAACATTCAACACCAAAGTACAATACAATTAAATATAATATAATTAAATATCTCGGAAATTAAATATCTTGGCGTCATTCTATTTGCTGATCTTTCTTGATCGTCTCATATCTTGATGATTTCTAAGAAAATATTCCGTCTTACCTTCTACATCAAGAAGTTAAGACATTCTGGAATAACCCAACCCTTACTCTTACGATTCGTTAACTTTTACATCTATTCTCTATTGTTCCCCCTTAGTTTTTCCAGGGCTACTGAAGAAGGATGTTAAAGGTTGTCAGCAGGGTAAGCAACGTGCCACTTAACCAGCTTGTTAATATTCTGGTTGACAGGCACATGGACTCATGTGAAAAATGGGCCAAGTCCATTTTATCTAACTCACACTACCCTCTTCATTCACAACTCTCACCTTGTATCTCATCAGGCAGAACCAGAAGCCTATATAGATAACTATATGCTCGCACCAGCAAGTACAAAAACTCAACCATACCCTACTTAGCTCGTGTTCTGTTCGATAAAGAAAGCATTAGGCGTGAGACTTATAACTTATTAAATAGTCAGTAGAACAACTGGATCTCGTCTTTCCAACTCATATCATTTATAGGTACAACGTTTTTCTTTCTTTCTTTTCCTTTTCTCCTTTTTCTTTTTTTGTTTTGTTATGTGCTGTTTTGTTTCTCTCTTCCTTACAAACTCTACTTAAAACATTTTTCTTCGTTCTTTCACACTGTATATCTCGACCTTTTTGTTACCGCTTACGCCAGTAAATATGCTAGTATCTACTTTTCTAACACCTTCAAACATTCTGTTCACTTTTGGCTTTGCTACCGATATGCTAATATGTTGTTGTCAAAATTAACTGAGACTACCCATCATCTACGTGGAATTTTATTTATTGTTAATGTACAAACTGGATGCAATACTATGGTGAAATGCTGAGAATTCCATTCTGTATCACAAGAACTGTTTTGGAATAAAGCAAAATATTATTATTATTAATACATCCCTTTATCACTCAGCCTTTTGATCATATTGCACATTGGATAGGAAGGTCTTAATCCCCATATACAAATGTTAAGAGAAAATAATTCACTCAGTTTCAATGACATCCAGGCTGCCTGTGGACATCTATACTTTATGTTGGAGAAAAAATAAAATCTGACAAAAGTGATGAATTACTGGAATGCTAGAAAAGCTTTGCAGATATTTTCACAACGACGTCATGAGTAACCTTATTCAGTGTCATGATAATATTAGGTCAATCTTCATTCGAAATAATCTTCAGAATGACAAAATCTTTTTAAGACTTCAATAAATAACACTTATTGATTAGAATATGTTTCATCAGCCTCTTAGTTTACAGATGACAAAGTTTGTAGTTCAACACTCTAAAACTTCGCTAGGCCAGTAATAAGACTGGTGAAGAGGGAAGGTTGGGCACGAAGCTAGCAACCCCATCCCGTAAAAACAAACTCCACTGCTACCGAAACTGCAAGCCTCTAGCTTGAGGCCCTATGTTCCACTGGGAACGTAAAAGAATAAAAAAATAAACAATTAAAACCAATATTTAAAGTCATAGTTGTAACGGCATTTTGAATTATCTTTATCGAAGACGACTAGTTTGATTTAAATCGCAGACTACGGGTGCCATCGTATGAAACCTTACTTCTAGTGAGTAACGAATCTTTCCTAGTCTTTCTTTATCGAGTTTGGAACTTTGGGTTATGAAAAGTGCTTTATTGTTAATTGCTTGACTCTCTGTAGTCCTTGGAAATTTAAATACCTGAATAGTTTTCATTTACTGTCACTCATCTCATATCCTGTCGGCTGGCGTAACAATCCACATGGTTCTGTCTTATTCATGCTTCTGTCCTGTATCCAACTGGGTGACTTCCATTTAAACTCATGCGTTTTACTTACCTGTCGGGCAATTTTTAAAAGACTCCTGTATGATAGCAGAAAGAATATTTTAATCTCATTTAAATAATATCTCAATTGTGAACTAGTTCTGAAACTTAAAGTCATACTTTCCAACATATTTTGTTTTAATAACAAAGTCGTTGTATAATTAGCCAGAATGATTGTAACAATAACAGCTAGACTGCGGGTTTATTTTCATATGTAATCCAATACTAAAATTGTTAGGTCAAAAAATATATGCGAATGACCAGTTCATAATAATAATAATAATAAGTTTTAATTGACGTATTTGCTGATACGTAAACAAACGCACACCCAGAGTTAGTTTTCATTGCCAAGTAAAATCAGTAATCATTGAACGGTACTTTTTTTGTCACTTTACACTTTTCACCAGCACCTGCATATAATACTGTATAGCTAAGAGTATAATTCACTTCACTCAAAGAATAAGTCACTATTAAAATCCTGTAATGGAATTAAGCAGTTAACAGCTTTCGATGTCAATCAAATGTTTGTATACACTGGCCAGCATCCAAAGTCGCCGTTTCTTCAAATTCAGCTGATTCCGTAAATCACTACTTTTCATTAGAATTCACGGAAAGATATCCTAATGTTCTTCAATATCCATTAATTCATAGGCATACGGCTGAATACACAAGTCATTGAAGCCATAATGGTTTGTAGGATTTTAATTAAGTTAATGAATCCTAACCGATTTTTCAGTTAGTCTAAACCACGTAGGAAGGTGTAGACTTCCTGGTTGGGGTCCTCGGGACGGTAAAAACCTATGGTTGGAAACAGTTGGTGACATGGCTCAAAATCGTTCTCAGTGGCGCAGATGCATCCACTCCTTGTGACTTATGATTTCCAATTAAACTGTTTTGTTCTTCGTTATTACTATTCATTTGTCTCACGCCTCTGTTTACTGTCTATATTATGCATTTCTCCTACTTTCTTCTCTTCCTTTGTGTGTTACATGAAGTGTGGCGACTTGAACTACCGCACATATGTGCAAAGTTCTATGTCGAAAACCGACCGACCGACCGAACCGATTTTTCATGTAATCACCAAGTTTCTCTTTCAGGCTCATATTGTATACCGGGTGTGCACTAACTGTGAGTGTGAAAAAGAGATTATTTAGACACTCCTTACTCTCCTTTAAAATATATTTGTGAATAATCTTTTTAAACGTGAAAACCTTTCTTGTGAAATTTCCATGGGTCATCTTTCAGATATTAACCATTTTATGGGCAAAATTATCCGTTAAAAATAGCTGCAAATAAGTTCTTAAATCCTTGTGGAACCAAATACATGCATATGTATTTCAGTGTTGTAAGCAGGATATTACAGTATCTTAGTAACATGAAGTTTGAAACTATCTCTTAGATATTTCCTAGTGCAGACGAAAATCATGATTTTCGTGGGAAAATAGTTTTGGAAATTATGCGATGACGGGTTTGCACAGATACTAAATTTTATTGCCGCTTACAATGCTCCACAGAAACTGTAATCGTATTCATGTATGTATTGGACCCTATGAATCGGATTAAGGTCATTAAATTTAAGCAGGCTGTTAAAAATTATAACGAACCATTGCAAAGTGAGCAAGTATTTTTCATTTGTATGATTTGCAAGTTAATGGCTACATTTACATCACCAATAAACATCCTAATTTAAACTATGCGTACTGAACTGTTGTTAAATCACTTATCTCTTTATGTATTTTACGGCATAGCCTAATTCTAACTATGCTATCACGAGTTATTAGGCGTGGCATTCGGTTGATCTGATAATCAATTTGGTTGCAAAAGTATTTTTATCTTCCCTTGGTGGATTAGTGAGCCGAAGATAGTTATTATCCAGACTGGGACTAAACACAACAGTGCGAAATTTTTGTTGAACATTGAGTAGTGTACTATAAGAAAACTGGTCTGTCTGATTCCATCTTCATCAAAAAATTGTAGGTAAACCTCCAGATGAAGTTGATTTCATAAGTTAAGCACAAAATGTATTGATAAATCTCACGTACACACACATACACTGAAAAATGTATGTGGTTGTGCAGTATTCATATGGGATTTACATTCCCGTTGAAGAAGCGTTTACTATTTTGACAGTCTTCTTTGGGTTAATTAGAAAACTGTTTCCTTTACTTAATTAAGTTTCTAAGGTACCACCAGTCAATCACCACCATTAGATTCTTTGAGTACTTATAAGGGCTTTTCGACAGAAGCGTTTCATTCACAATGAAAAGTATTCACTGTCTCGAAATTCTTTAATTTACACTGGTGACTTGCTTTCAATTATACACTTGTGTAACCAAGAAAATTTCTTTGTTAGCTAAATCAAGTACTACTTATAATTTTTAAATAGGCGGTATATAAATCAGTATCAGTTTTCATAGCTTACTTTTCTTCATGAAGCTAAAGCTGGTAATGTAAGATGATCAGATGATTCATTTTTACGGCACATTACTGATTACAGAATATATCATGCATGCTGAATCTGTTCGTCATGACTGAGAACACTTTAAGTTTGGGTCATTACCATGGATGCCTACCAAAGCATTAACTATGACAATATAAATTATACTATCCAAATTTTTCGATGAGGTAAGTGCACATAAATAATGTAAAATGTAATGCATCAACGACTGATCAGTATTAAAAAAGATGCCACATTATAGAAATATAAATGCCAAATCGGCTCTGAAGTATTTATGATTCAACAGACAGTCGACTATTTTGCTCCATCGATGAACTTCACACCATCTTTTTTTTAGTGTATGTTTGAAAATGACTTTTATCTTACTGTGACTCTGTTTTCGCGTCTAGAAATTTATCAGAATCTTTCTCCTGAAAAAAAACATCAGTACCGTTACCTTAGTTTTCTCCTTCACAATAAAAGCTATATCTGAATGTGCCAATCTCAAACCTGCACTCATTATCATAATACAGAAGCGAATCACATTCTCAACCTGGAGGCTGTGTTTCATTTTACTGCTTTGATGGACATTTAATAAAGCACTACGTTCAGTATACTGAAAAAAAATTGAAACTGATGGGTACGTAATTAAATAAACAGATAAGGACATTAATCATCACCTTTGTTAAAACTGATTACAGCAACCCACAAATCGCACATGTTTATTTCTATTCAATAACCTAAAGTAATTCACTTACTGTAAAAATGATTTATTCAGACAACGTATAAGTAACTTGAAAATCCCTATTGAGTCATATAAAAAATGTATTTAGAAAAGAGTTACTCTTTTCAGCAATATCATTCTCAAGCTGTACAATCGCATATATATATATATATATATATATATATATGTTATTCCTTCACGTTCACAGTGGAACATGAAGTTTAAAGCTAGAGGCTAGAAGTTCCTGTAGCAGTGTTTATTTTTCCAGGATGGGCTTGCTAGCCTCATCCCCAACCTTTCCTCTGTACCAGCTTTATTACTGCCTTAGCAAGGAGTGCATCGGCCGGACCATGTGTATGCTTGGCGAGCGTCCTATATATATATATATATATATATATATATATATATATATATATGTATATATATATATATACAGTAAATTGTCTTAGCAACAAAAGAAATATTTCCAAAGATGTGTCATTAGAATTGTCTACTATCCAAACGTATCGTCGGACGTTTAAACTCATGGTTTTATAAAGCAGAAGAAAGATTCCCTTGCAGCTCGATTCTGCAACATGTGACCGAGTTTGGACACCAAGCTAACCCACAAAGTAACTTCAAAGTTATCTGCAGAATACGTGGGAATCTCGCTGATAGAGTACGAATCAAACTTATTTAAACCTCAGAAGCAATGGCGATTCACATGTTAGATCCTGAACTCTGCATACAAAAGAAGTTTGTTCAGTCATTAAATCTCCAACGGACCTGGTCTATCTTAACACCAAATAAGTAATGTTTGTTTTTGTTTCTTAGTTCTATTATTTTTCCCCTCACCCCCTATTAAATCTCTATCCCTTATTACCACTGTTGTTAACTTGACTCTCGTTCAAATTTTAGTTCAATTCCACTCAACCTCGTCAATTATATTACGTCACTCACTTCCTTATTTGATTTTATTCTAGTTTCTACCCGATTAACGCTTTACAAATCACGTAATTTGTTATCGAAAAAAATAAATAACAATTCTAATGACACATCTTTGGAAATATTTCTTTTGTTGCTAAGACAATTTACTGTATATATATATATATATATATATATATATATACATATATATATATAGGACGCTCGCCAAACATACACATGGTCCGGCCGATGCACTGCTTGCTAAGGCAGTAATAAAGCTGGTACAGAGGAAAGGTTGGGGATGAGGCTAGCAAGCCCATCCTGGAAAAATAAACACTGCTACAGGAACTTCTAGCCTCTAGCTTTAAACTTCATGTTCCACCGTGAACGTGAAGGAATAACATATATATATACGATTGTACAGCTTGAGAATGATATTGCTGAAAACAGTAAGTCTTTGGTGAACGCCTCTTTTCGGTATAAGTGTTGATATAACTCGGAATGTTATTTTGTATAAGATTTACGACTATTTTGTGAGTAGTCTGATTCACTTTGAAAGGGTTTATTTCTTTCTTCATTTTCTACTGCTTTCATCACCGAATGTTCAAAACCAAATTGGAGACTGTAAATCTGACATCTACTGACCAACTAATTTTCAATAATAAATCTGAATGATGTAAGGATGAAGGCAATCAGCTGTCATCTTATTTTAAGCGTTTATTATCTCTGTCGACTGGGTGTCTGGTGAATGTATTTGTAAAAGCTTTCTTTGCTTTAGGCAAAGCCTTCCTAATGGTACATAGAAAAATTAGTAAATTTCTTTCACTAACAAACCCCTGTATGTTAATTTTCACCGCTGCTTTTTAATTTGTAAGCGCAACTGAATTTGACAATTAAACAGAATTTATCCACCTGAGATCATTCTCATTATGGAAAGAGTCTTTTTAAGTGTTCCTTTAACTCCTTTCTGAATTATCCCTGAACACTTTGTTTCGAATGTAAACAGAAAAGAGTCGGCACCTTTTCAGCAGTTGAAATTTAGGCTTTTTCTTGAACGTAATTTTACATAATTCAATAAATGGTGTTTTTAAATCGAGGTTAAAACTGACTTCATTTTGCAGAAACTTCTGCAATCAAACGGTGATAACGAAATGTCTGTATCCAGAAGAATAGTGCGACTAACTTCACGCTATCGTAGTAGCCAGCTTTTCATAGTTTTTTTTAATCTGTTGATATTTACACTGTAGAGGAAATTCATTCTTAAACCCTCTAATTCATGCGTTTATTTACAAGAATCCAACCTTGCCTTGATATTTTAACGCCTTTGTCCTCACATCATGTGGTGCCTGAATCAACTCTTTTTGTTGTTTATTTTGCTATTAATTTGGTTATACGCATACACATTGTAAGTTGTTCGCTTCTCCTTTATTCCACCCGACTGAAACATGCCATTTGTTTTCATACTAGTTAAAATAAATTACATTTTTATGCGTAGAAGCGCCATGAGTTAAAATGAACTCGATGCAATGGTCACTGAAGTGTAATCAATGTCCTATTGTCTAGTACTTACTGCTGGCAGGGATATGTTGGTTTGAAGTGAAATGTAGAAGACTTGCTATCGTGACATACTTTGATGTTGGAGGTTTGTGAGGAATAGGCAGATATCGCCGAATTAAGTTATCTGTATCATAGTGTGCTCGGAGTCGTATCTATCAGCCACTGCTCCAAACTTCATTTTGAAACAGTAGAATTCGAAAGAATTGGTAAAGGAAAGCCAAATTATGTATATCTTATATTTGACGCACCATTTGCACAGATCTTCGTTTTATGGTACTTTTGGACTTCATGTGGTGTTTCTTTGTTTTCCTTTCAGGTGTCCTATGTATCTGCATATGCTGTATCATTTGCCTTCTCTGAAATCAAATGTATCTCCCTGCTGTTTGATATTTTTATGCCGATAAACGTCTCTTTATATAATACTGATAAATCTTATCAGTAGCACTCGCCACAATTTGATTATTTGGGACTGATGTGTCTTGTTAATCAGGTATTATTTGACATTTGGTTCAGCCACTGAAAGGGACATATTAGATCCACCTCTACCGATATAAAGACTGAAATAGAAAGATATGAGTTGATTACTTTTCAAATTGTTTACGCAATAACGTTTTTACATGGCTAGTAATGAATAACTTGGTCAGTATGATTAGCAATAAGAAACTACATACAAATGGTTGAAGAGAGACTTGATGAAATCCGAACAAATTTCGAGTTCTTTGAAACCGAGAATTCATTCGTAAGCTTCAGCTACAAAGGACGTCACCTATTTTGTTTGGGTAGTATGTCAGTATTTTCTGTTTGGTATCACCGAAATTATCTTTTTGAGGTACTGTGACAGGTCATAGATATGACATTCTTAGCGAAAATTCAAAACTTACCATGGCTAAAATTCAGCCAATAGGGTACAATAAACAAGAGGTGAAACATTTATTGTCTTTTTTTACGAAGTTATGTATTAATTTAAAGTACATTAAGATTAATAATGGGTATGGTAAGTAGAACGGTATCTTGCCCTTAATAACCGCGCGTATTTTATTTAACCTGATACTATTGACATGAAAAACTAAATAGTTTTGAAAAATTGTTGGATTTCAAACCAGAGGCCAACGTGGTTGCAAACACTTTCGAGGGACAAATTTTATGCAAGTTAGAACGTGCACGACTTTACCTCTAGCCACCACCACACAAATAAAATCTGGATGGAACTAATACCCATGTTGTAGAGACCCAAAGTGAAGCCTGTATACTCTCCAGGTTTGATCATTTAGAGTGACTTAATTGAATAAACGCAAATCCCAAAACTGACTGACCAATTATTGAGGAATTTCGTATAAAAGTGGATCTCTTCAAGTTTAGGAAGCACACCAAGATAAAGTAGTCTCACTAAAGGTTTCTAACCTCGAACTCTTCCATCCTGAGGATCACATGTAGAAGAAATATTTGTCTCGGACCGACTGTCAGAGAGTCCCTGGATTGGTGTTATGTGTTCAGGGAGCACGAAGACTCTGGACTTTGTCAACATCTTCATTTTAAGCAATACATCTCTTATTTACACTAAATAAACAATACCTTTCCCTGGTATCGAGTCAATTTTAGAAAGTGATGTCAATCACGCCCACGTCCATGAGTCCATCTATAATCAAATTAAGTAAGAATAATGGTATCGAGTATTCTAGGTGAGCCATCACTGGTCCTGTCTACTTCTGAGGAAAATTCTCCGACATCTCTTACACGGTAACATTGGTTTCAGAAGAGTGCCTTGCTTAGCAGAGTATACCTCATTAGCACCCTCTTTTTAGGCAACACCCCTGGTTTAACAGAGTAGAACGCCGTCTTCAAGCGAAGTTATAGATCACATGTAGACCACTTGAACAATACAGATATTTTTTACTTTATAAGAGAACATCATCTTTGTACACAGTATAATTAAGTAAAATTACTTAGCTTTCTCATTTCCTAATTTACGTATTTCGTATACACTGCAATCAGATCACCTCTTGTTAGGTAAGCATTACAAAATAAAGAGGGAAATAATTTGGCCTACATGATACAACAACTCTTGGGTCTGACTGATGCTTGTTTTTGTCTTACTGTTCATATATTTTGAGGAAACTTCCTTCTTATATAAGTTCTCGCAACTCCATATCAGATACCTTTATTTTATATAACACACGGTGATACTGTATTGATAACTGGATGACGTTTTGAGCATAGTTTATTGCTCATAATCATAACAAGTTTTCTTAACAACTTCAACATTCATAATTTTTAGATGCGTTTATCACCACACCTTAACTATCGTGCTTTTTCAGGTGAAGATATTGTGAATTATGTCTCTCTCATAAGCTTTCACCAGTAAGCCACTTACCTCATTTGACCAAGATTTTAATTTTCTGATTTTAGTGCTTTTTCACTTAAGAAAACCTTAGCTATTGAGTTAAATTTTTTTTAAGGTAATACTTGGTGTAAGAATTTTCTTGCAACCTAAAGAGTGTTAAATGGCTGTTTAGTATGGAGTAGAATCGTTACACTGTAATGTAAACGCTAAAAAAACGGCTTGGGGTCTACCATCTGAAAAATACTAACTGCAACAACTTATTTTTGTCAGGATGAAATCAAGGTTTTTAAAAATTTCGGCCTCTGCTGCTCGACAAACCACTATCATCCAACTAGTCCAGTGATTTTAGTGTTAATCATGCAACTCATCCCAATGTTTTAATTTGTTTGTTTCAAAATTATGACAATTCACTAAGCCTAATTTTTAAATGAAAAAGTCATTTTCTTTACTTTCTTTTCTTTTCTTTATCAAACAAATCTCTTAAGTGTTATATTACAATCATTATTGTTGTCTTGGATAAGTTCCCGTGTTTAGCCTGGTTTGTTTTTAAGACACAATACTTTGTCATTGTATTATTTTGCTGATTAACACCACTTCTAGTACCCAGCGTTTGCTATCCAAACGAATCAGCGAACACTTACCTTCATGGTTTTATAAAGGAGAAAGAAGATCCCCCCGCCACAGCTCTATCCTAGAACACTTGATCGAATCCGGACACCAAGCAAACCCAAAAAACAACTTCTCAGTTATCTACACAATACGTACGAATCTTGCCAAAAGAGTACGAATTAAGCTTCTTCAAACTGCAGAAGCAATGGCAATTCACATATTGAATCCTGAACTCTGCATACAAAAGAAATTTGTTCAGTCACTAAATCTGCAATGGTCCTGATCTATCTTAACACCAAATACGTAATTTTGTCTTACCTCTTTCTTCTTTGTTTGTCTGTTTCTTAATTGCATTATTTTCTACCCCCACCCTCTATTAAATCTCTACCCTCGTGACGACTGTTGCTAACTCCATTTTCGTTTATTTTTAAGTGAATTCTACTCAGCTTATTAACTTGACTCTAATTCATTTCCGAGTGAATTCTACTCAGATCATTAACTTGACTCTCATTCATTTTTCATTGAACCCTAGCAATTAGATTACGTCACCCAACCTACTTTTGTAACTTTATTTTAGTTTCTAACCGATTAACGCCTTCTAAATTACGTAATTTGTTTTCAAAAATTAACAATTGCATTAACACATCTTTGGAAATATTCCTTTTGTTGCCAACATAAATTACTATAAATTTGCGGTTTGTACAGCTTGAGAATGATATCGCCGAAAACAGTAACTCTTTGCTGAACGCCTTTTCTTTTCTAGTTTATATAATTCTGAGGAACGAATTCAGCCGGTAAATAATCGTATTTATTAAGTAGGGACTAATTCAGTGTGTCAATTTTCTTCATCAACGAAATTACTTCCAAAGGCTCTATAAGCGTTATATATATATATATATATATATATATATATATAGCCCATTATTGAGTAGTAGGGGAGTAAATATGAATACGACTGTACAGCCTTTAAAGATGATTTCGTAGATAAAGAAAATTAACAGAAAGAATCAGTCCCTACTTGGTATCGTGCATAATGAAACTACCTCGATAAGAGACTTACAATAGTGTTTTGTACGTAAATCTATTTTATTATCATGTGACATTTATATCTGAAATAAGACTTATTCAATTACTTATTTATTCTGAGTAAAAAATATTTGGAGTTGAACCAGGACTCTAAACTGTTCTTCTCTTTAATAATTTTGTATCCCTGATAAGTTTGAATTGCTATAACTTTCATTTGAACTGTTTTGATATTCGTAATTGTTACGAAGCTTTCCATTAAGTACTCAAGTAATTTGTCTGTATTGTTATACGAAGGTTGAATTTATGAGAAACACTTAGTACATAAGTAAATCATTCATTAGTCCTTTAGTGTTAGAACATTACTTAGTGGATTTTTGAAGAATGACTTTTGACAGTATTCAATTAAGGTCTTAGTGACTACTGTTTCTGAAGGTATCAGGAAAAGTATGTGTGATGCAAACTGTTAGAGTAAATGTAACAAGGAAGGAGAAAGGCAGCAAAACGTTTTTTTAAAAACACAGTAACTATCATTATAATTACTGTGTTTATGTACTCAATATTCTTCTTTTGAGTGATATCCAACTTTTACATCGAACATTTGAAATCAGTAGTTTCTCTGATATAGTTAAATCAGAAAAAATTCAAGTTATGTAACAGTTGTTTGAACTTGATCATTATACACGCCCATCTTGAAAAATAAGTCATACGACTCAGTAGACAGAGAATTTTAAAAAATTTCATACCACCTAGTTGTTTTCAAATTCAATTCCTAGACATAACTTCCTGATAGATCATTAAGTGTCACATGGTAATCACTGTTCTGAAAGGCGAAATAGCACAAAGTGGGTTGAGGCTTTCAGTCAAATTAACATTGGATTTAGATACATTTTGTCATAAGCACTTGCAGAACATAAAATTTAAAGTGTAAATGAATGTACTAACTTATGTGACTTAAATCCTACTGGTTCAATGCATTGCGCTGAATCATATGCATTACATTAGCGTAGACGACGCAATTTCTCCACTTATTATATTTCTCTAAGTGTATTATAGTCTGAACGATCAACAAGCAGTTTAGGGCAATAACACTTTTCACAAAGATGAGCCCGAAAAATTTACTACGAGTTATTATCTAACCAAGTAATTCCCCACATTCGTAAATTGGGAATGAATAAAGAAAGCAAATAAGATACGTCGATGGCATAACAGTATGCTGGTTGGGGGTAAATGATGCATCCTCTGCAGAAATCGTTGTGTGGAACTTACATCTGTTCATTGATTATTATTCCTTCAGGTTCCGAGTGGTACATAGGGCTGCAAGAGCACATCTCCATTACATTTTATTCACCTTTGGCTGGTTCCTAAACAAGAAGCGACTATTAACTCTTATGAATAGTATTTATCCTACGAGACAAACAACAGTTCCTAAAACCTCTTTGATTTACAACGAAACCTACAGCAAAAATCTGTAAGTTTAGTAAAGTCTAGTACCATGCATTCAAATATGTGTGTTAGCCCTACAAAGTCTTAAAAGATTGCAGTAGCAAGATAATGCCCGTAAACGAAGCTGACCAATCGAAGGGACCAATAGGAATCTGTAAGCTAAAAAATGAATGACAACTTATCCACCATTTTTTTAGTTGTTTTGAATGGATTTGTAAACAATAAAAGGTAGTGTTGGAAATCCTAGATGAATCGTAAACTCATTCATTGTCTGATTAAACTGTAAAGTAATCTGCCGGTGGTACTGAAAGTTATTGTCATTCCGTAATGGCAAGAGATTAACCAGAATACCGATAGAAGAAAATGAACTGATCAGCGAAAATATTTTCTTGCAAGTACAGTCTAATATTTAACTAAATATTCGTCACATGTAAACAGAGATTTCTGATAACTTATTACAGGATATGTTTTGCATACTCTCAGGAGGATTGTTGTGTTTTATGTGATTGCTGTACGATAATCAGCTCTGTATGAGAAGTGATGACAATCATCAACTCTGACCGGTGAGGAAAATGTCATTAGGTGCCGTAGGTATACACTTATCCTTCGACAAAGAACAGCTTTCCAACATTACCTATATATACACTGGCATTCAATAATTCTCTTAAACATGAAGATCCTAATATAAGGGATAGCGACGCAGAACTGTCACATTATGTCTGGATTTAGGTAACAGTAGTTATTTTCTTATTCTGTATAAATGTGGGCTTTCCATCCAAAGATAACATACAAAAACACTCTAAGATTGGCATTTAACCTCCTAACCAACGGTAACTTGAGCATCTCCAGTTCCTTTTTGAATCATAACTGGAATAAACGTGCTATTTAAACTCTCATGATAACCGACCATGTCAAGTTATTTGGTAGACACTTGACAGTTGAACATAATACATACGCTTCAGAAAGCCTAGTCGATTACGGTACATGAATCACCGACTGTCCCCAGATTGTTATAAAAACTGAGGTAAAATAATAGCCACTAAACCAAATATTTTAATAACTCCTTAGTTATGAGATTAATACATTTGTGTTTACTGTTGCTTCTTTTACGGTTCACGACTATCTTACACATCTTAATGAATTTTCAAAGCCATACTTAATCTACTATTTTTGTCTAATTAGTTTACACGTTTATGCTTGGTGTATGTAAAGGGGTTGTGCCACATCATACGAGTTCATGGAACATTTACAGATGTGGAAAATAGCGACTTTTGTAAGGCTCAAAGAGAATAATAAATGTGCACTTAACGTAGTTTGAAAATGCGCGTTTCTATAAACATAAATGACCTGTGCATAGACAAGCAGGAATAAGCGAGATAATAAGAGTTGACGAATGGAGACTAGATGACATCTATCACAGGTGAAAATACATTCATATCGTACCCTTATTCAAACTTTGATCCACTTTTTAAAGCTAATATGTTGAACAGCAGTGAACCTGATAAACGATCCCCAGAGCAATCTTTAAAAACCTTTCGCAGACAGATATTTCTTGTAAAGTATTGTTATTGGAACAAACAACTCGTCAAAACTGAAATGAACCTATGATACGATAGAGGACTCTGTGTTCCTTATTACATCCATTAAATCACGTTATTTCTAATAGCGTAAAGTGTTACTAACAGACCCCGAAAGCAAGCAGGTCTTAAACATAAAACGCAACAAAAGACAAAAACCCATATTATAGTGTCCATGTATATGATTAATAGCACACAATCAAGCTGATATAACTGAGTTCCGAATTTGTGTAACATAACATTTCCAAGTGTACTCTACAAAGTGTTAGTCATCCAACCTACCATACATACATAAATAGTGCACTTCAACTCTAAGGCTTACATATGAAATTCGAATTCAATAAGAAGTTATCAAGAACAGGGATATAACAACCATGAAGTATTACCTGCATATTTGTATATGCACACCACTGCCTATTTATAAGTCGATACACCAAAAATTTATCAGTAATCTAAACTAGCTAAGTTGTAACACTATTATAGTTGCTTAATGCACCATGAGCCTCAAAAAGGCACCCGGTTAACAACAAAGAGATAATGACACAAACTGACTAAATAATGACAAATGAAACACAAAATAAGTTCAATTAAGCTTTCAAATTAGGTATATTTAGAAACAAGGTTAACTTATTTACACAGGAATAAACACTTGGTAAAATAAAATGAAAGTTTCTTTTAAAGATTTAATCAAATGACTAAAATAATAGATGTGTCAAAAACCGAAGGGGATCAAACTACAACACACCGCAAAGATAGTATTTACAACCGAATAGTTACAGAAATCCGACTGAAGGAAATAAGTACTACAAATTCATCCTAAGGAAGTGGTATATATTATCATTGCTCTGCAAGAATGTTCAAATGCTAGCGTATTTTGAAAGACAACTGAATGAGTGTGATTCATAGAAAAAATGCATTCCCCGTACGTACCAATAATATCATTCAAGTACTTGAATTAAATGCGGTATGACTGAAACAAGCTAAAGCATCCAGCTGTTTATCATCAACGAGAGAAAACCGTTTACTGAAGGCAAAAAAATGTCTAGCTAATGTATTCATATGGGGGATTAACTCAAGTTGGTCTAAATGACTGAAGTGTGCAACGTACATATGGACAATACAAACAAGAATATTTTTACAAATGACGGATACGTACTGAGGCAAATCAGATGGAAACTGCTCTCCATTCCTTATAGGAAATATACGAGGACACTGAATAAGATCATGACACGAAGAGAGAACACCATCTATTGCCTGACGCGCCGAAATTCTACTATACTGCGCAATAGAGCCCACGATGAGACCCTTGCTTTTCTTACTTCGGTCATCTTCCCCTTGTACACCTAGTGGGCTTGTTGAAATTTCAAGCAAAAGAGAAGACACAATATTTTGAATTCCTGAATCCTTCAAGGATTCCCATAAGCTTGTGCAAACACACAGCTCGTAAACAGCATCAAATATTGTGCTAAGATTATCGAATAGAGCAATAGTATGTGCTGCTAGCCATTCGTTGGTATCCATTGCTGGGAACGGCTCGACAACATCACAAAACTCCGGGTAAGATGAGTCCATAGACATTGGTAATTGTTGTGAAACGTAAAAGTTTTTCATATACATCGGTGTTTTCGAATCCATATTGCTTTCTTTTTTCGTATTTAATCCTGGAGAATGCGGAGACTTATCAGTTAACTGAGATGGAACATTTATCGAAAGTGGAGACGATGCACGTGAACGTATCGTTAAGCTATTGCGTGACTCACTGAAAGTGTAATCCTTAATAGGAATAGGAGAACGTCTGTTGTCATTTTCAGTAGTTGGACTGATAGTATTTACAGGTGAAGTATCATTTGGAGAAGCACATGCGCTATTATGAACGATTGAAATTGGCTCTGTCACCGCTGAAGACACGACATTTGAAGGGGAATG
This sequence comes from Trichobilharzia szidati, assembly GCA_944472155.2. Lineage (NCBI taxonomy): Eukaryota > Metazoa > Platyhelminthes > Trematoda > Strigeidida > Schistosomatidae > Trichobilharzia > Trichobilharzia szidati. The sequence goes on along the minus strand of OX235279.1, from coordinate 124,121,698 downwards.
CATAAAGCCACGACTTACTCCCCTTGCTTTACCCATTAACCAATCCATTTGCCTACCGTTAAAGGACGCGGCACAAGAGCAAGTACATAAAATGAAAGTAAGGTCAAAATGTACTATAGAAAAACAATTCTAGTTCTTTATTGAGAAACTGTTTAAAAAACGTATAAAAATTATCAATAAAAGATTTATTGGTGAATTCAGACTATAGACATCCAACATGGTCAAATGCACTAATGTTACATACTAAGAGTGAGCTAGTTAAACCACACAAATAACACTTTTGATTTGTTTGTGTTCTGTGAGCTGGATGATCTGATTGCGAAGCTTCTGTTGACCTTCTAGACAGTATCTTGACTGATAGTCTAAGTCTGAAGTGAAATTACTTCAATTATGTGTAAACGACATAACCGTATCCCCTCACAATCTAAGTTGGGGCAACTAAAAAATCCCCTTGAGCCATATAAAAGGAAATACTTTCATCTAAGAGTTACTCTTTTCAATGATACCGTTCTCCAGCTGCACAACTACACAAATTTATAAGTTTCGTTGTGGCTGCCTGTTCATCTGCCTTTTTACTACTTTTCGTGAAATTTTTTAATGTAATTTATTCCTTTTTAGTTCACACAATATATCGTTCATGGAGTTTCAAGTAAGTCCATCTCATATTAAAATTTGAATAAGGATATAGTCTAGATGGACAGTGGTAGCTTCGCGATTAAATCACTGAGGTGAAGTTAAATGGTACTAAACAGGATGTGTGGAAAGTTTATGGATCGGTTATGGAGAGATCTGGGTCAGCTTAAAGATGGGGGCTGACCAGGCTAGGTGAGGGTAAGGGATGCGTGAGGAAGCCACCTGCGTCCTCTAGCTCAGCTGCTTGTTCCAAGGCCATTGATGCGATCGTGTCTCTTAGTCGAATTAGCCTTTACTGTGCAGAATTTGTGTCTGCTGGTTCACTCCCTAAGACCTCGCAGTTTAAGTCTTGACTGCTCTGTAATCGCTATCGCAAGGTTATAGGTTCGATCATTTTTGGGTTTGTTTGCCCATACTTTATAAACCTCGATCTTTTTTGTTTTTATTGATTCCAAATTTCATATGGATAGGTGCAGCATGCGTTAAAAAAGATGAAGTCAAGTTTCACAGTCAAAACCAGTGTCTTATTTCAACTTTCAGTAAATTTAGTGTTAGGCAACCACCACTTGATCGCTGCCCTTACTTCAAGGGACAAGAAACTAAGACGATGGTTTACAATGACATTTAAGTAGTATGCTGACGGGCAAGGATCACGTAATGGTAATATATTACTCAAATACCCTCTCCAAACCACAAGAAAGCCTACATCTTGTGGACTCGAGAAAAGATAAGAGAAACCATAAGAAACCTATCAAAATCGCTACAAAAGTTATTCACCGACGGTAAGTATTACTACAGAAATTAACTACATGTTCTGAAGTTTTATTTTTGAAAGCATAGCGGTGTGTAAGTGGAATGGGGAAACCTATTCAAACGCACAAGTGTGCATTCATCATCCATCAGTCGAAGGATGCCCCGAAAATTGCAAAGAAGATATTGTATTTACCTGGTTATTCGTCTCATAATTCTGAATTCCTTGATCAATAACCATTCCTATGTAACCATAGCATAAATCATTTTGGGGACTCTGCATGAGTGTTAGTTGTTCCGAAATGCGAAATATACTTTGAAACTTGTGTTGTTGGCTTATTCGGCGTGTTGGTTGGAATTTCGCTCGGCAAATTTTGCGTGTGAATGATTTTTAATAAAATTGTGTCATAAATTTTCCGAGTTCTTGAACTTCTAAACAGCATTATATCATTAACAGCCGAAAAAGGCAAGGACACTGCAGCCAAGCATGAGAGCGATGAAATGAACTTGAATCAAGGCAAAAGCTTTCGAAACAAGGAAAGCAAAACTGATGCAAAACCCAACACAGATAAGCTGCATGACGGCAAGTTGAGAATATCTACAAGATTAACATAAAAACCAATATGTGAACGAACGGTTAGTAAATGTACTTGAGGTATCTTAACCATCCAAAGACCCTAAGCCTGCGGGATAGTTTCAGTCACACTGTCAAGCCGGGAGGTGTGCGCGCAAGGTTCTGGTCGGACGTTTCAATCGTTTCCCATAACAATGATATATTCACGCCGGTATCTGTAATATTGTGGTGAATGTTATACCACTTAACAACTATAAAGTATAATTTTTTATGGCAGCTTGATTCCACACCGTATTTTTTGGTACGGGTATGGAATTTTCAGCATGTGATATCGGTAGCCCAAATTTTGCAGGCCGACCATAGATATCAGGTGTACGTCGGCAGGGGATCGAACACCGGACCATGTGCATGTTCGGCGAGAGTCCTAACCACTGCGTTAGAACTCCATATTACATAAGTTCATTTTATATTTCACAGTGATGCAGTATTAACAGCTGGATGACGTTCCCAGCATAAATGACTGCTCATAATCATATTAGTTTATCCAAGGCTTCAAAATTTGCCTTATATCTATTTCTCTCTTCCTCTTCCCCTTTCTGTTTGTTATCACTTTTCATACCTGCAGTATAGGTGTTACTTCACTTTGATTGCACAAGCGCGGTGTTGAGTTGATGAACAAAGCTTCAGTGATTAACCTCTCTCTCCATCTAACTATGCTACTTTTTAATATTCTCCCCTTGTCCCACCCTAGTTTGTAATTCCATACAAGTGAATGCAATGCAATAACTGAGTTTTTCCCAGGCTATTTAATTTAGCAGGGTCAGTCATTCTAGGTTTAACTTAATCTTAATGTTCCAATAATTTAGGTGACCCCCACCTACTAGTTTCATCCATTTCCTTGACCTCACAGCCATTACGTGGTATTCGGTATAGTATATTATTTTTCTTAATTGGATCCATGGGTCCTTAAGCCTACAAAACCCACCTCTGAGAGAGTTGGTTGGTTTACATGACATGCTAATTCCAGTTTCATTGAGAATCCCATGTAAGGCCTCTGATGTCCTTTCTGTATATGGCAGTGCCGAAGACATTGGACTCTAAATTACTTTTATTATTTTTGTTGCAAGTTCTATTTCTTTCATGGTTCTCTATATATTTTTGAATAAATTCTGGTAGCCAATAATTCACGGGAAATATTTCTTTCATTTGTTTGACCTCATTATTTAAATCTTTTGGCATACTAGTCATGCTCTTGGCCAGATAATATTGAAATTTAACTAAGCCAATCTTTATCAATTCTTCATGGGATGAATTGAAGTCCAAGCATGTAATAGAGTGTGCTGGTTACCTATAAATGTTAGCATCTAAACCGTCTTATTTTCGTTTTAATCTACAGTCCACAATGACCAACTCACCCTGTTCGTTTAGTCACTCAGAATTGAATTGATTCCTTTTACTACTGAGTTTATATGTGTGAAAAAGGATATATATTCAGATATCAACACAGTGAATGTGCCTTCCACATATCTCCACCATTAGAGTGTTTAATCCTGCCCCTAGCAGGACAGCAACCAGTGCAATGAGTGTAAAAACTATTTAATGATGCAATCTATATAAGGACATCATATATCCAGTTTCCCTCATAATTCGAAAGTCCTTTAAATACAATACTTTTAAAGCTGCCTACGAAATAAATCTAGTGCCTGCTCCTATATAAACTTTATGAGTGAAGTGGCAAACACTACACATTTGTTGCCACTTCAACTTCTAAATGCGGAGATATGTCGCCGCTTAACTTACATTTGAACCCTATCCTTATCCTTCTTTCACAAATAAAAACCAATCCACGTCAAAGGAAAACTATAGAGAAGCCCATTATTTCGTAGTTTGAAATTATCAAAGTTAACTCGCAGAACAGTTAGATTTTTGAATTCTATATTTCGCAGTTTAATACCTTTATTACCAGTACAACTCCATTCCCTCTCTATAGTAGTTCTGAGTCTCTATATCTACTCGGCATATTATTTGCCTACATACCATGTTTAGGTTTCTCCTAGCTTTCACTTGAGATAATTTAATCTGTATTCCACCTCGGCCCAACGAACTAAACCAACACTTCCAACACGTAAGCATGGCCTAGGTCTATTGGCCGAAAGGATACGCCTTTCACGTTCCACGGAGCCCCAATGAAGTCTGGCAGTGTCATTGTTCTCAACTTGCTTTCAGAGATATATATGATTGTTAACCAAAACAAACTAGACTTTAATAATAATGGTTTGTATTTCGTATAAACGGCTAAGTTTACATTGAATGCATTCCATTTTAAGAGCACGGTACGGTATAAATTACAATCGTTGAGTGTTAGAAATTAGAACGTTTTGAAGAGTCTAAATGGTTATTTCTAGTACAAACATTCGAAACTTGTTCGTATAGATGGTGAATTGTGAACCTTTCACTAAGGTCATCATCAAGGTTGAGCGCCAAACCAAGCTTCGTTCTGCTTCCTGCTGATCCTAATGGTTAACCAGTGAATAGCCAATTGTTTGGCAAGTGCCATGCCCCCACGTGATTGGAAGTTTTTTCATGAAGGGAGAACGTCCTGAAGGACTGCGAAATGAAATAAAATGCAGTTATGGATAACCCATCATTGGAAGTAAATTTACAAGATATATGCGACAAGGAGCTATAGGGTCCTTGGAATGGTAAAATACATTTGGAATTTTTAGTGCTAACCCTATTGGTCTAAGCATGAAAACTATGACTTTTTTGATGAAAATATAGCTCTCTTCAAACATGGGTGTGGCCTTTTTGTTTTTCTCCACCAGAGCAACCAGACTATGCGAGAGTAGTGAATACGAACGAGAGTGAGTTTTCGTTTTACTAAAGGCCTAGGTAGTTAGGATAAAACAGAGTGTAATTGTAATTAGATAAAAAATTACTGTCTAGTATGCTTAGTAGTTAAGTGAGAAGCCGCTGCAAAGAATAGAACCCGTAGGATATGCGGACCTGCAAGATGTTTCACGAATTTTTGTAAGGTCCATGGGTTAGAATCTTGACGAGAAGCTGAGTAGGTTCGTAGATGCTAGAATTCAAAAAAATCAGATCCGTACAGTCTTTATTGTTTTTCTTGTCAAAGATGTAACCTCATGTTTAATTCTTGAGCTTTTACAAATGCACGTTGCTGTCCTACAGATTGCAGCGATTCACATTTGTGACCACCACGGTATCTGCTGATCAGGATGCTCCAACCTCCCGCCTCCTCTGAACAGTTCTCTAAAGGGATTCGGCGCGAAAATAAATACCAATAGGATTTTAGTGTCACTTCGCCGCCAAAATCAAGAAACTAATTCTGGTAGTATGCTGAAGTTCGATTGTATGTCAAACTCTGGTGCAAACGAAGTTACAAAACAAATAATTTCGTACTACACTGTTCTCGCATAAAGTCTGCCCGATCGTGTGCCACTCGGCAAAATCACAGGGATATTTCTCCAAGTGAATGGCTCGCCGGCATCAAACTACTACCTGTTGAGCCTCAGTAGATATCGGGAAAGTACATCTGTCTTTCATTGTCTGAATTCAGCGTCCGTAGTAATGCCAGAAGATTTCAGCCATCTAGCAGTCTTGTGAATTCATTCATACTTTTTGATAACATGAAACTTGCCAATGACCAGCTCCTTGTCAAAGACGTTGCCACACAAATGTATCCAATGTCTCTAAAACCTATCTAGCCTCAGAACTGTTTTTTTAGATTTAAATAAACCGCATTCAGCAGATACACATGAAAATGAAATACCTGTGAATGACTGCCCTTCTCTTTACAAACTCATTAATGAAGCAACTACGGTAATAGACTTTGCTATATCTTTTGTTCTATGCTCACCAGAAACACCAATACCACCAGGTCCTAACCGATTCCTTAGTAATACAAATACCAGTGTTGCGCGAAGAACGAAGGTCGATACTACACCTACAAACAGAAGAACTATAATGGGCGCTAAAACTGGCGAGCACACAAACGAGATCCCTTAGTCCCACCATCCAGAATACCTCTACTAAGACTCCCTGCCCGTCGGTTATCCAGGAGGAAGCTCAGCATCCTTGACCTAAGAACTTGAATGCTACTGTTAGCCCACACAAACCGAGTAAGTTTTCGCAATACTATAAACTTAACGTCAAAAAAATGGGGGTAACTGACTGAGTCGTATGATTCCCAATAAATATTCACCTGAGAGGCACAACGGACGCCATTTCTCTGTGCACCACATAACTAATTCGAAAGCCTGTCGAAGGTCATACACCTTCCTTAACACGATGGGTAGTTATATGACATCCCCTTCATGAAGTGGCTCCACCTGCTTTATCTTGAGGGCATTTGAACCATCTAGTTGATTCGAATCGGGCTAGTTCGCCTCATTTGATAAAGCTATCTATATCTGACATGATTCTGATGTTTATTTGGCTTTATTATCTGTGGCTAAAATACATGGAATTATCATCCAGAGTCCCTTACAAGAAGGAGCCGATGGGTTACGTTTCTTTTCTAGGGGTGGCCCCTAACTCACCATCAGATATAAATTACCCAAGATCCCTGATGGGCTAAAATTTGCAAAAATAATTTAAGCACACACTATTTTAGGCACATTTGAGATGTACATAACTTAAATCCACCATGCTATCCACAAGAAGTAACTACCTTCTCTTCTTCAAACCTTAATTTTTCTTGGCCAATATAAAATCTTGGCCCCGACACTAAGGAAAATAGCACACATGCTGCCAAGCCAGTTGTCCTCAAAAGGAAGGGTGACGTATCTCAGTATTACAATTACTACACCCCTCTAAACTTGCAAACAGTTGCACCTCAGTCTGTGCTGATATTGATCAAATGCACCGTTCCGGCAATGTCAGTATGTGGTCGCCATATGAGTCGGCAGACCTGATTCAGGCACTTTAAAAATTAGGGAAACGCTTTTAAGGGCACTTTTGATTTCATTATCATTCCCTACTCTCTCAAATTCTGGATGATTTACGCCTGTTTGTTACCCAAAAAATGTTTTAACTGAAGAGGCTATCCTTAATTTTCAACCCATTGCTCATAATGACCACTGGAATATGACACTTTTCTCAGACTTGAGATAAGGACATTTCCATTGATAGCTATTACCTATTCGGGGGCTACAGGGGCCACAGTAGACAGACTGTGCTGTTTATATCAGGTCCAATTTTAGGGCAACACAGTGCTTTTACTCAGAGCTCATCAAAGTTGCCCTTTCTTGGCTGTTCATAAGCCACCCACAGAAAATGGAATGAAGTTTGAATTACCCCTCATACTTGCTAACGGATAGTGCAGGCTCTAGAATTTATCATTTATACAGACCCGTTCTGGTCGCTTGTACTGTAGGTCCACCACTGAAACAGTACTAATTTTTCGATGTTCGATGATTGTAATTTGCACAGTGTTTGATCGTGCCTATAAAATGGCATGCATTTCACATACACCCACCTGTTTACACGAAAGATAAGTTATTACTGTTAGAACAACCGAACTAGACATAAGAGAACATTACATTGCGTGCATGCTTAACTGTGTGCCTATGTCTTAGCTGGCCAGCTCAAACAATGAATATCGGTGTGCAAAGCTGGATAATGATTGAAATGTAGTCTGGTAATGTTGTTGACTAATGAACACTAAGTTCCTGATGCTAAAAGCCATGATGTGAATTCTTCGGTTTTTTAAAATAATGCTGTCATAATCAATCCAATCAATCCACACCCATATTACTGGGGGTATGTGGAACTTTCCAGTTAGACTTCGCAAAATTACATGAAAAACAACTAGATTATGGGTAGTGTTTACTATACAATGATATACATTTATAAACATTTATATGTACATAAAATAATAATGTTCTTTCCATATTGACATACTTTATCTCCCTGCTGAGCGTAATCTTCTATATACCTCCTGGTCGAGGTCGAACAACCCAACATTTAAACTGAAATGACCATTTAGATAAACTCAAACTCAAATTCCATGAACGATCCGATGCAACCACTTGAAAACGCTGGCTAACATTCTGTACAAGGACTATTCTTGATCTGATATAAAGAAACAACTGGTTTTCAAGTAGTTTTCAATGTATTACTCAACTTACATGTACAGTCTGCCATGCTGACGCAAATGGCGCAAATGGATAGTTCTAGAATTGACCCCATTTGATGCAGTAAAACAATCTAACATGAAATTATCTAATTTTCGTATCAAAGATCAAATTTCTTTCCTATTATAAAACTACGATTAGACTGCTGACAAAAATGGAATAAATACATTATTGACTCAAAATTATACATCAATAAACTTTATCTCACGGATGCTGTTCACAACAAAGTTTTATAGGAGAATTGACTTCAAGCTTTATTTTTCCCAGATATTTGTATCACATTCATCTGAAGTCTGGGTTTTTTGTTAATGCGAAGACAATATTTCTATATCTCTTTATGTGTTACACAGACAGACTATTTTGCAGACTGTTCTGACTGACTCTAATGTTAGATTAAACAAACAAACTGCAATTTATATAATAACTTATCCATGCCTGTACAATTGGTATGTTCCTGCATAAACAGGAATAAATATATATATAACTGAATGTTTCTTAAAAGCTTTAAATGGACTGCTGTACCACTAGTTCCTTTCGCCTGTCAAAAGAAAAGTTATATAGCCATTTTTGGGATGCGTAATGATTTACTTCGAAAGAGTGTAATTTGTGCAGCATAAGAATACTGGGATAATAATTATCTTTAATAGAATATACCTATAATGCGTTATTTTCAACGTACATAGTCGTCCTACATTTGTTAATATGTATATGTAGCCATTGCATAACAAACATAACCTCAACGTATAATTTTTTCGGTAACCCAGACGAAAGGTAATCTTTCACGCCATCGGATAAAATATAACTGAAACAGTTCAAGCACAAATGGACTAATAATGATCTATGACTTTGACAGCATTTTATAAAAGGATTACTACGTCACCTAGAATTCTCGTTAACAGTGTTGCATTTTCGATATGATAACTCAAGGAAATACAAGGAATCCAAAAGAATGTATGTATTTACTATAAAATAAAAAGAATAAGGAATGTTAAAAAATGATACAGTGCGAAACCGTTTGCGTTTAAAAGAAAGTTCATTAATTAACTTCAGCACGGCATTGAGAAACTCGGTCTATTGTTCTCATGCAAACGTCCAAGTTGTATTCCCTTGACAACCTTCGGCTTCATCATAGTACATCTAATGGTAAATGTATGAAACGTCGATGAAATGATCTTACCTCCAGTGAAAAATCCCTTATAGTAGGCTTACAGGATAAACAAACAAGGCAGGTGGTAATCATGGAATTGGTGACACGCACATATTTAATTAGAATTATCAGCTAGGTGGAAGGTAAGTTATAGTAGCAATCAATCAGGTCACTGCTTACTGCAGCGTGATGAATACATGCAAACCTTTTGGTAACTCCTGTGAACTATTTTCGCAGCATACGGCGGTAATTTGCCCAAGTTCATTTGAATTGAATATGGAACCTGCAAAATGCGTAATAATGAAGTGTTACTTACTGCATATTGACAGAACTTCTGTAAAGCAATCTTAGTATCGTATAGTCGTAGGCTTTAATAATTCGTGGCCTTGTTATGAACTTTTCACAAGGTTAGCACCAAGGGGTGCAGCTATAAGTGCTTATGAGCAGTTTCAACTCTGTTGTTTGCTCGGTTAATCAATATCATATCTTTCCTCCGGAAGCATCTAGCCCACATTTCCCTGTTATCTATCCAGTTTCCACTTAAAAATTTGTACGCTTGAGGGAATTTCTCATAAATATATCTGTTGTAATATGCAAATATGCATACCTAACAAATTTCTACCGCAGACGTTACTTACCTGTGTCTAAAACGCGTTGAAAGCATTCTTCGTAGTGCGAATCGTGAGTCAGAATTTCGAAACTACAAGGTAATCATGAAGTATGCACACGAATGCTTACGGAGACCCTTCATATTACCTACTCCTAGGCATACATTCACTGAAGTAACGAAGAAACTCGACGTACAACTTATACACTTCGAACTCAGAAAGTACGGACTAAAAGGCAGAGATACCCTTACGGTGTACCAGGCCTAACTCCTTCGGACTAACTTTGGCGTTTTTGACTGAAGGTACACACATAATTCACACGTTAATACCGATTACTGGTGTCTAAACGACTGCTTCTCACAACATAATGAGTATGTGCAACCTTACTGAATGCTTTAAAGGCATCCTCAAATGCATCTCACGTGTTAAAACCTCAAAATCCTGTTTAATGCATGCAGCACTTCGTCAGCCATCAATAAAAACACCACACCACTCCGTATTGCCACCACGTAAATGCAAACTCGAGACCACCAATCACAACGCACAAACGTGACCTAGAAGTGCTCAGCTCTCCAATATCTCTGTGCAGCTATCCAATAGGCAATCGATTACCCACCTGTTGCGGTAAGGATAAAGCCTATTGAGATGTATTTTCGGCAACTCTAAATAATAGGAACCCAAGACGAAACGACCTACAAACGCAGAAATGACCTCAAGCAACCGATCAGGTGACTGTTTATTCCAGTAATAGGTTTTGGGGATATATGACACCAGCCTCCAGAAAGGACATATTGAGGCGACCCCTAAGCGCAGGGCATGTGTATTATTGCCTATTATCTAGCGCTTAGTGCTGCTTGGGACAACTATTGTATTTTTTTGAGCCTTCTGATTGGTCCTTGACGAGGTCATTTGTGCGTTTGTAGGTCGTTTCGTTTTAGGTCCCTATTGTTTAGAAATGCCGTATTTTCGAGTGAGGCTAAATTCTATGACGATGTGTTTTCGCGCATTGTATGGGTTATCGCGTTCATGCCTACAAAGGCGTTATAGGGTGTATTTTTGTGAAAATAGGGTATAATTAAGTAGTTCTAGGATTCCGTAGCCCAAGAAAGCGATATTTTCCTGTATTGTGTTCGTACTAATGAGTAATAGTGTCTTGATATCCCCGACGAATTATTATTACGAAGAAAGGCATGCACTTAAATAAGTTTTGTACGAAAATGTTTATTATTTTCGTTTGAGAGCCTTAAATCCTTGTTATTTATGAGTTGTTTTGGATTTTCATTTTGTAAATTGACTACAGGCAATGGTTGTTTTCATAGCAGTTATTCTATGAGAATTAGGTAATTAAAAGAGAATAAGCACATAGACATAAGTTATATGCATGTTCTGAGGAGGTTAAACATTTTCGTTTTCATCCGCGATGAGTAAATCTCCCCTAACACATCGAAGAAACCATACGATGAATGAGACAAGCCGATGGTGTTTCACAATCGCCGACCTCGCAACACTCTACCAAACTACTAGGTACCTATCGGGAAACGTTTCACACAAATCAAGCCGGTGAAAGATGACAATGAAAAGTCACTCAACAAAGAAGTTGAGCAAAGGAAACACTGGGCTCAACACTTCAAAAGACTCCTAAATCGACCACCACCGACAAACCGCCCAACAATACCAACAACAGAGACAGAGCTACCAGTGAACACCAACGCCCCGACGAAATCAGAAGTCCTGAAGGCAATCAAGATGCTTAAAGCTGGAAAAGCAGCAGGACCAGATGGAATCCCAGCAGAAGCATTGAAAATGGACCCAGAGACAACAGCGGACTTGATGACGCCACTACTGGGGAAGGTGTGGAAAGAAGGCAAAGTACCTGAGGATTGGAATAAAGGATACTTATTCAGACTACTAAAGAAAGGAGACTTAAGTCAATGCAAGAACTGGAGCGGAATTATGCTCCTATCTACCCCAAGCAAAATACTAAGCCGCATCATCCTGGAGAGAATCAAACAAGCCCTGGATGAAAAACTTCGACCGGAACAGGCTGGATTCAGGAGAAACAAGTCATGTGTTGATCAAATCGGCACACTACGGATCATCATTGAACAAAGCCTGGAATGGCAGTCACCTCTCTATCTCAACTTCATCGACTTTGAAAAGGCCTTCGACAGCGTCGATCGAGAGGTGATTTGGAAACTACTTCGCTACTACGGGGTGCCGCCGACAATTATACATCTCATCCAACAGTTGTATGACAACGCTGCATGCCAAGTAATCCACAACGGGAAGCTCACGGAATCCTTCGAAGTGAAGACAGGAGTAAGACAAGCTGGCTGCTTACTATCGCCAATGATTTTCCTGATTGCAGTAGACTGGATAATGCGACAGACAACGGGCAATGAGGAAACAGGCATAAAATGGACTCACACAAAGAACTTGGAGGATCTGAACTTCGCCGATGATATATGTCTGATTTCCCACAAACTGGAAGATATGCAAGCGAAAAGCAACAAGTTAGCAGAAGAAGCATCCGGAGAAGATAGGACTTCAGGTGAACATAGAGAAAACAGAGGTGATGAAAATTCCTGGGCAACACCACCAACAGCAACAACAACAACAGACAACAATCAGCATAAATGGGAGGAACCTGAAAGAAACAACCTCCTTTACCTACACACCCACCTGGGAAGCATCGTTTCAACTACAGGCGGACGGAACTGACGAGGAAATCAAAGCAAGAATCGGAAAAGCAAGACAAGCTTTCACTACTCTCAAGTCTGTGTGGAGGACAACAACTCTCAGCATCAAAAATAAGATCCGGATTTTCAACTCCAATGTGAAGTCAGTGCTACTATATGGATCAGAGACTTGCACTGCGCGTCATAAAGAGCATCTCAAACAAACTACAAACCTTCATTAACAGTTGTCTTCGCTCAATACTCAAGATCAGATGGTCAGCCAGAAAAGATCAGCAACAGAGATCTTTGGGAGCGAACCAACCAGGAACCGATGTTGAAACAAATAGGCAGGAAGAAATGGAGATCGATTGGCCATACTCTTAGGAAACCATAAAGTGACATCACTAGACAAGCCCTTGAGTGGAAGCCGAAAGGGAAGCGGCGAGTTGGTCGTCAGTGCAAGGGTGACTTGGAGGAGGTCATGTGAAGAGGAGATGAAAACTTGTGGGCAGACTTGAAGACAGGTGAAGACTCTAGCAGAGAACAGAACGCAATGGAGACGCACGGCTGAAGCCCTATGTTCCTGTAGGAATTAAAGGATATAATAATAATACATCATGCTTGAGTTATGAAAAAGGTGTAGTCTTATACAAATATCTTTCCAACTGAAAGCACATTATAAACACGATTTTCTCAATGATACGACAATACACGCCACTTACCAATTATGCGAGACCCACTCATTATCCTCTCAAGAAATGTCTGATGTGAAAATACCTTCGCAACTAATTCAATCTACAAGTATAACAGATATGCGAACCAATTATAAAAACTGCTTTTAATACGTTCCTCCACACACCATTCTTAACCTTCAGGTTGAATTATAACTTAAGGGACTGTGATTTATGTTGATCACTTAGAATTCTAGAGATCTGCAGGAGGATATGATATCCTTTAAGAACTAAACTTATCTGAATATCAACAAAACCCCACATCTAATAACCTATCGTCGTTACAAATGCGTCAAATATGTATGATAAGAAGATATTAGTGATAGTGTATTGCCTTCGCCAACAAATTCGTGTAGAGATAAATCTGTCGTTGTCAATCAGACATCAACAGATCATTTGGTATTATTTAATCCAGCATGCTGGTTTACATTACTGATGGATATGAGCAGTTAGAAACTACTTACACTAATCATCACTTGATGGCTAGATAGAATTAATCTAAACACTGAAGAGACAAGTGCAGTCATGGATACATGTTACACGTATTTGCCGGTTCAATCCTCTAAGGGTCAACGGAAGTGCATGTTACAAGATAGAGCAAGACATCCTTCTGTTACGACCTCTTGAAATTCCGGCTACCATAATTTTCGTCAGACTAGAAAACTTGGTGGATACAGAGCACTAGATTGATAAAAACTCAGTTCCATACAAGGTGTCAACTAAGTTCTGTAGATTTGTAAGTCTTCGACTCCTAAGCACTGCTGAAGCAGTCGCCACAAAATATTCCAACCCAATTTGTGTTCAGAAAAAGTTTGTCCAGTCCGTCTCCCTCCTATGGACCTTCACTCCCAACCTAGAATAGTTTTCTCTCCTGGTGATAACTGTCATTATTATCTTTACTTTTAATGTCACCTGTATCTTTTCATCATCGTCACGTGGTATTACAATTGTACGTTTCATCATGAAACTAAGAACTCCATTACTTAATCGCTACCAGACAGATATTTTGCCCCCACGTCCCTACAAATATACACATTCACAATGATTGACGCTTGTATAAACTTATCCTTGTGATAATAACCACAATCAACTTGATTATTATCCACTAATGCATATACCTGAACTTTAATCCCATCAATATCGCAATTTGCAAGTTAGTTCCCGATTCGCCATTTACACACTTCGTGGTGAAATTCCACCAGTTTCCTAAGGTAGTCGAGATTATTCAGATCACAATATGTGATCTGCTTGATGCCATAAATAGCAGTCAACCTGAAAATCGCGAATTCAGTTCAATCTATTACCAGTTCGCCTAGGTAGCTAGCTAGAATTCGGATGATTTTAACTGACTTGGTTCTCATCTGAGTAGGATACATCGCTGACGACCTCGGCTCTGGACAGGCGAGACTTTGTTCTGTGTTTAGATCACCTCGATCTGAATAGCAATCACTACTGATTGTTGCCAGTGGTGTCCAACTACTCATGTCAATCAATAGTAAGTAGCGGCTTGCATATATGCGAACTTTATTTCTGCTGACCAATTGGCATTAAATGTTTGGGGATTAATAAGCTCACTATCTAGTTGTAAAGCCTAGTGAGAAATTACTGCACTCTCAAATTTAGTCAGTTATAAATTCTTTATATTAGTCTATATAGAATCCATTTCGGGTGTTTTAAACCGATTTGACTCTGAGTTCAGTCTATTAGGTACGCCGCTGATGAGCTCGGCGCCAAACGAACGAAAAAGTTGTCCGGCGTTTGGATCAATTCTATCTGGCTAGTAGGCACTACTGATTAACGTGACTGATTCCCGACTACTCATATCAATCCACAGTATACACCATCATGCTCTTCTCATTAGCTTTCTTCATTGTCATTTATGGGATCAAGCTGAGCAAATATTGTCATGTTACTATTAGGGGTTTCCATTGGAAACCCCCGTGAATTTTCACCTGGAACTGGTGAATTCGCAAATGTAACTGGGTCAACTGTAGCTTCGTTCGACGCAGTCTCTCTATTCAACAATGTCACCTTAACGGAAACTGTATGCTACCTATGTGAGTCTATCGACTCGAATAATCTAAATTTTGGCATACCCACTAAGCATTTCAAAGAACTAACCCTAAGATGCACCCAACAAATGTTCAGTTTTTATTCAATGGTCAAATGTACGGCCAGAAGGATAAAGTAGCAATGCATTCTCTACTTGGTCCATTGCTTCATGGTGTACCTTGAGGCATATATTCCTCCTACCAGAAATCAAACAGTTCGAAGTGTACAATCTGTATATAGATGATATATTTCTCATCACCGATGAAAATACTCACCTCAACAAAATCCTGTAAATCTTCAAAAACTCTCACTAATCAGTCGAACTGAAAATTGAAGCGGAATCAAAAGGTAAATTATCCTTCCTAGATGTCCAACTTACAAGACGATCAGATGGAAGCCTACAAAGATCAATTTACCGCAAGCCAAAATGGAATAAACAGCTGACAAACTATCACAGTTTTGTCCCAATGAACAAAAAAAGAAATCTCATCGCCTCATCTTGTGCACAGTAAAAAAGCACTATGATACATACCTAGATGTTACTTTCCTTCATCTAATACTCTTAAGGCGAGATTCATTAAAATTAAACACAAAATTAAAACATGTTAAACAGGCATTACTACCCAGTAATTAACTGCCAGAATACATTGAAGTGTTAATGAGATCTGATAGGGGGAAAATGAAAGACTGAGTGACCGGAAGATGAAGTCCAGAACTTCTATGTTGCTGCCGTAAAATGAAAGGATAACAAAGAATTTCATCGTTTCCTTAAAGAAACTGAAATTAAAGCAGCTTTATATTCATTAATTATCTGAAAACGAAGCTGCATTAATCGTCAGAAGGGCAAAATCATTCAGACTATAAAATGCCGCATAATCATCTTGCGGTGAGGTATAAAGGTTGAAGCAGTCTGACGGAGTCAGTCAGAAAATTTGAGCACAAAAGAATCACTAAATATAGAGTAAGCGATCCTCAAAACATCAATCATCAGGAAGAATTACGGCTTCCCCAATTCGTGGGCTGACGTTCGATATGATAAGATAAAGCGTAAGCTCTAAAATCTAATATAATCAGTACAAAATAGATCACGGAGTCTTTATTTAATCTACACCAAACACACACACACACAACTGTGATGACTGGAAACCCATAAAAGGTATTTAGAAAATTCTGTTGCCAATAAACCTAGAACACTTGATCGAATCCGGACACCAAGCAAACCCAAAAAACAACTTCTCAGTTATCTACACAATACGTACGAATCTTGCCAAAAGAGTACGAATTAAACTTCTTCAAACTGCAGAAGCAATGGCAATTCACACATTGAATCCTGAACTCTGCATACAAAAGAAGTTTGTTCAGTCACTAAATCTACAATGGTCTTGATCTATCTTAACACCAAATACGTAATTTTGTCTTACCTCTTTCTTCTTTGTTTGTCTGTTTCTTAATTGCATTATTTTCTACCCCCACCCTCTATTAAATCTCTACCCTCATGACGACTGTTGCTAACTCCATTTTCGTTTATTTTTAAGTGAATTCTACTCAGATAATCAACTTAACTCTCATTCATTTTTCATTGAACCCTATCAAATAGATTACGTCACCCAAACTACTTTTGTAACTTTATTTTAGTTTCTAACCGACTAACGCCTTCTAAATTACGTAATTTACTGTCAAAAATTAACAATTGCATTAACACATCTTTGGAAATATTCCTTTTGTTGCCAAGAAAAATTACTATAAATTTGAGGTTTGTACACCTTGAGAATGATATCGCCGAAAAGAGTAACACTTTGCTGAACTCCTTTTCTTTTCTATAAACCTGTCTTCATAAATGGAAGTAGTGTTTGTAGGCTTAGAAATGCTCTATGATTCTGAGGAATGTCAAAAATATTTTGGATGGGGTCGTGTCACTGAATTGATCTGTCTAGTTGTCACATTCGACTGCTCTACTTTTGATGGTTCGGTGAGATACAGAATTATTGTTGGACATAAACCGAGCGGATGTGTCACGCTTTCAACCTATGACTTGCTTTGTTGTTAATAACATAATTTTAGGCTCTTTTATTTCTCTCTTATTTTGTATTCTGTAGTGCGCTCTTTCTTAAACATACTTAGCTACCTAAATTATGAATATTGGCTTACCTTTTTGTACTTTACTCTATTCCTTCTTTCGTGTATCTACTGGTTCTGACTACATTAGCACTATGAGTATTACAAAATTGTCCTGTCATTTAACCATCATGTAATTATTAGTTTTTGTGGTTGTTGTTTTTTTTGTTCGGCAATATTAACTGACAATCTTGGTTGTGGACGCCATTATCACCATCTTAAAATTTTGTATTATGTAGGATTACTCACACTACCACTACAAACACCGCATTAGACCTGACAATAAAAAAACAACCCTGAAATGTTATTTTATCATTGTTTAGTGTTGCTTCAACCAAATTAACTGATCATCTTGGCGATAAACATTCTTAAATATCATTTCATAACTTCTTGTATGACTACAACTTTACTGTCACCATGCACAAACATATCATAGCTTCCACTACCCAATACTGAGATATTATTTTATGTAGTTGATTTTCCTTTCTACTTCTTCGTATTTTTTTTATTATTTTTGTGTTGTTTTATTTTTTCGATAAAGAAAGGAAGACGAAATTTGCAGCATAAAATGATATCATTCTATTTCACAGGTTCTCATCAGCTGCAGACTACCTGAAATTACAATGGTTATATAAATGGTAATAACATACTTTAATGTTTGAGTAGTAGTAGAGAAGAGATAAATTTGACGCATCCAAAAAAGAATGAAAGCATTACAATTTTTAGTTTAAGTTATCATCATCAATTTATACACTTCCAAAGTTGAAAAGAGGGGGGAGGAGGTAAGACAGAAAACAGAAAAATTGATTAACAGAAACAGTGTTAGCTTGTAGGTTCACATAGCAACTCTAAAAAACAAAGGCGGTTACAGTTTATGAGATTAAGATTTGTTCAGTGAGTTGAGATCACTGAATTAGATGACTAATTATTGTAATCAAAATCAAAATTCAGTTACCAAGGGAGTGAGAGGTTAATCACACTCTCTTTCTGTATGCATAAGTCTGGTTTAAATCGTTTGATTGCGACCGCTTCGGCAAATCGTAGTAAATTTGCTGTCCTTTGTCTATTTAATATTTTGAAGGACTTAGAAATCTCTACGAGATATTATGTTATTATCATTTATATAACCATTGTAATTTCAGGTAGTCTGCAGCTGATGAGAACCGGTGAAATAGAATGATATCATTTTATGCTGCAAATTTCGTCTTCCTTTCTTTATGGAAATTTATCAAGGGAACAAGTTGTATGAAGTTTCACTTTTTGCTGTTGTTGTCTTTATACTTGTTTTTTGAAATACTCCTTTTAAATGTTTGATAAAATTAGATGCAAATATTGTAGATATTTGCTGAAAATTCCATACTGTACCACTAGTACCGTTTCTGGAATAAAGCAAATTATTATTATTATCATTAACCCTATTGCTACCTTTTGTTCAACTACAAAAATCATTCGTTCGTTTCTTTTCAGTTTCAACTGTTTGGGAAAATATCATAGTGAATTGTATTCAGTAGATCGGTTTGTACATAACTACCACTCACTACAATGTATTTCAGGCTAATCTTGATGAATATTTATTGTTCACATACATGGATCTAAATGATGCAAAGTGTGTAAAGACAATGAATGGAAAGTAGCATATGATAAAAGTAGGATAGAAAATAAGCGTTCACGAATTTCGTGTTGCAGTGAAGTGCAGTCAGTACATTGACCAATGAATCAGATAGCCAACTCACATTGCACTAATGTGACTGAAGCGGTCGACCTCAACATTGTTTATTGATCAGCTTATTCGACTTGACACTGGTTCACATTCCGAAGCATAGGTTGGAGATGATCCTTGTGAAGTGAATGATGACTCATCGTATTCGAAAATCTGAGAAAAATAAAAATAGGAGTACCTCATTCGAATAGGCTGCAAATACCACACTGCAAATATGTGTCGTGTAGAGAGATGAGTGATACACAAACACAGCAGTAAGTAAAACAATAAAAACACGCAATATGCGACGTGTTACAGAAACCTAATCACAGAAAACACTTCCACTGTCACAAATAACAAGTGAAGCGCAAACCAGTAGAAAGCGAATAGTGTGACATGAACTCAGGTGAAAATGTTAAAATTCAAGCTCGTCTCCGAAAATTGAGACTCACAAAGATAACTGAAAACAAATATTGCGACATTTCGGACGGGTAACGAATATACTACCTACGACAGGAGAAAACATGACATTTCATATATGCAGAAGTGAATCGAAGCCGGAGAAACATTTCAGGTACATTCACTGAGATTGTAACACATGTTTGTCCGACTTATCTCCACTGAGAAACATTAGTAGATTTGTAGTAACCCACCTATTTTGAAAGATACCGTAGATCGGAGATATAATGTCCATCCGCTCCTAACTGCCCACTAGTGATTCAAAATACCTACTTGTCTGAGTAATTAGTCAAGCACATTTCCTGGAGAAGCCATGTAATTACCGCTCCTAGCCAATAATATCCGAATTTGTGCAAGCGAAAAAATGAACATCAATGGATGGACTTACCTCGGAGAATCTGGTATTACCACCTCTCACTGACATCTGAACACTTCTATTTCTATTCTTCAATAGGCTCATTCGACTGATAGGTTCCACAGGCACGTCACGCACTTTCACAGTTCCAAATCTCCTTGTCAAGTCCACATTCACATCATCTTGTGCATGCTAAAAAAGAGTTTTATTCATCGATGAAAAATGTAAATGCATACGCCAGAGAAGTAAACCAGAGTGGAATAGACTACTGGTTCACTAGAATATAAGTAAGTGTTCATTAAAACATGAGAAATTCAGAAAAATGGTCAACTACAGCCGTACACGTGGTCAGTGGAACACAATCATGGGAACATTGTTGCTGACGCTGGCCCACTGCATTCTAGATAATACTTTAAATGAAAGACCCATAGGGTTGTCGCAAAACAACCACCTGCCTCCATCTGGGCATCTGGAGGGTATCGCAGTCTGTGGAATTTTGTCTGCAGCATCTCTCAGTGGAGGTTTGTGTTTTTATTAATAATAATAATAATAATAATAGTGATAACAGCAACAACAACAACAACAATATTATTATTATTATTATTATTATTATTATTAAAATCACTGACATATACACATGTCACTGAACACTTACCAGAGATACGCAAGCCTTCTTCAATCTGAATGCAGTCGAGAATGTCTCCTTTGGTTTCATGTTGTATGGCATCGGTAACTCTGTTCAAATAGAGGAAAAGATGGTAGCGAGGTAGGAGAATTAATATAGCGAAGTGTATTTTATGGAAGTGACCAAAGATTAGTTGGTAATTGACTTTGAGAGAAATCAATTTTTGATTTGTAGTTGGCGTCACGAATCCGGTGGTGGCGTAAAAATAATCAGCCAGATAGGAGTTGTCTGTGCATAATCGGTAGGTGAAATACTCTACAAGCTTCACCACATGATTTTTTCCGAAAGTTAGTTTCTATTTAACGCGTTATAATGGTTGAACTTACATATTCACTATACAGTGAAATGCTGAATTCAAGACTGAGGAGTATGCAATCCCTGGTGGGCACAAACCTAGTGCATGTGCCACTCTTTATCACTATCATTGGCTCTGTACTTAACAACGAAATTCGTTTATACGCCTGCTTTCCGTTTCAATCAGTTGATTGATAGGAGTCCACAGTAAATTGTGTCTGCTAGGTCAGGTGACGTCCCAGTGTTTCCATGGTATACCAGTTCATCTTGTAACCCAAAGGTCTTTGGTTCGATCCGTGGTGGGGCCATGGGCACATACTGCTGAAGAGTCTGGAACAACGACGAGACAGCTGTCCAGTACTCCCTGGTCAGTTGGTGCATATCTGTGACTCTTTCCATTTCAGATCACTGCTGATGGATGTTTACCGTCCTCACGCTTGCATTCAGCTGAAGTATGTGACTGCTATGAGTAAAACACAACATATGATAATATGAAGATGAAGAACACGTGTTCACCATTTTGGTACTACAGCAAAGTAAAGTACATTGACAAATGAGTTAGAACGTTAACTCACCAGGCGCTGGTGTGGCTTGATCGTTGGAACGCGTGGATAAAGGCGATAGAAAGAATGGTGGTGGTGGTGGAGGTTGTGGAAAAGGCGGTAGTGGAACTCGGAAACAAATTGGTGGTAGTGGTGGTCGTTTTGGAGCATGGGGTGGAGGTGTAGGATGGCGTCGAGGTGCAGCAGGTGTTTGCGGTGGTGATTCTGCTGACGTTTCCGATGAAGCATCATTGACGTACTTTGATGTCTATGAAAGAAAAAGCAGGAGTGTCTTATTATTGTAGACAATATTTCATTGTAATTACATGAGACGAATGATAAGGAAAGGTGGTCGCACGTAACTATGTCAGCAACACCATTTGGATGGCGTCCAACAGTATCTCGTCGTCTAAGCCAACATTTTCTATGCAGTGTTTCGGCACCACGTATTCATATTATATTATTATTTCATAGTCTGTCTGCGAGCCTACTTAGACACCCCATCAGATCTAAATCACATCACCAAATCATAATCACTGAAAAGTAGCTGGCTATCTGACTTACTGACTGAACAACTGACACACCGATGAACCAATGAAGAACATTCCATAAGACTTAGTTTAAAAGTCGGTCTTAGCTGTTATTAATCGAAAGCACTGAACAATAGCTGTTCTTTACAAGTGACGGTCCATTTCATTCAGTGACCAAACGATACACCAACACTGCCGATTGCACAGAATACAAAACATGAGGCATAAAAGGAATATGATATCACCGAGGTCATTATTAGGTATTTTTGTCGCAGCTGGATGGGATTCTTTCGCTGTAAGTAAACTGTAGTCACTGTGTAGTTGTCAGAATATATATTCATGAATATAATCACATATCAAGTTGGAGTTAGCGAATTAGGTCGGAAATATTTCATTACCTAAACTGATAAGCAGACTTTATTGAGGCTTGACAATACTTACTACGAATATTTTATCGATGATCCTAGTTGTTCAGCAAAACTGGTCAGCGACTGCATCGAGCCGAGATCGTAACAAACAGTAATACAATTATTTAACCTCCCATCATTCTGTGGCATCTGGACCAAAAGAACGAGAGTTGCAGTTATTTGTTAGAGTCAGTTCACTCCACAAATACAGACTCACAAGGACAAATGAAAACAAATATTGCGACATTTCGGATGGGTAACGAATATACTACCTACGACAGGAGAATACATGACATTTCATATATGCAGAAGTGAATCGAAGCCGGAGACACATTTCACGTACATACACGTAAATGTTAACATAATGGTATCACAAAAGTTTTACAACAATACCCATGGACTTCTTCATTTATCCGGAAGCATATTATATAATGACACGATCTGACAGCCTTGAATTCTTGTTTAACTGATTCAGGCGGAATATTTACATATGATTTTCTATTCAACGTTTCACGTTTGAATGTACACCAGTGTTTGGCACTGATTGAAGGGCCGCTTTCTTGTCAAATTTAGTCCCTTGTTTTAACACTTCTTCTGTTTCTACTACTAATGCTATCAATACAACCAATTCTGTGACAAAAAACCTTGCAATGACTATGAGTTGGGTCAACTACATAGGTCAGACTAGTAGATCAGGAGTAGTCAGATTATCAGAACATAAGAATTTAGCCACGGTTAGAATGATTGATTCCACGAAGATAACTATTTGAGAGAAAAAACTCAGCAATAGCACTGCATGCATTAACACAAAACCACACAGTAGGGTGGGTAGGACAGAGTCAAAATTCTAAAAGGTGATATAGGTAGGTAGGTGGAGAGAGAGATTGATTACCGAATCCTGCTTCATCGAGTCTACACCCAACACATGCAATAGAAGAGACTCAACGCAAATACCAGATATATGGAAGATATTACTACCAGTCAAACCAGAGGAGGATAATAAATAATGTTAAAATGCATTCAATTCTCATTATAACATTCTAACAAGCTACTTATTTTTACTGTAAAAAAAAACACATCTTATTTCCTATCTTACTGACTAACAGCACTCGTCTTATTTCCCATCCTATTGTATTTTACTGATATTATTTCCGAATGTACTTTATCTTCCTCTCCGTTTCACTCAAGTCTTATATTGGTTTTCTTCAAATGTCTAATCAACTTTTACTCATGTGTATGAACGAAACAAGAACGTTGTGTGAGTGCCTTGATGTGATCATGAGCAATAAATTGTTCTCGAAACGTCATCAGTAAATATTAGTGTATGACACTGTGTGACTTTGTCAAAATAAAGTTTTATCCGTAATGAAATCACCAGTTTGCCTAAGTTTTATATCCTTATATCAATAACTCTCTCACCTTGATCATTGGCAATACTCTCTGACATCCGAGTGAAGCTTGCCTAATTGGAACAAGATTGGATCTTTCCTTCGGAATATACATGCTTCTATACAATCTGTTCTGTGATTTTCTGGATATCCAAAGCTCATTGTTATTACCATCAGGACACTCGTCATTCAATGTTATGCTTGTGTCAGCGCGAAATCTACAAGTGGAAATCGAAATTGGGACAAAGTATCCATTGAGAATATAGGAAATCTTGAATAGCTGAGAGTTTACCAGAGTTATTTTAGAGCAGTTGGAGAGACCGACCTATTGAAGATTGCCATTAAGATTCCTTTAGACGATGACGCGACTTCCAGATTTTCACATATGAAGCGATCATTAAATGCACCATGATATATTTCTTCAGCCGTGTGATCGCAGAAGGACATCCCGGAGGCTTTTATTGAATCTCAGTGACAATACACTTCACCTCTCACATAGAAATACTTATCTTAATGACGATAATTCCTACAAATATTTTGAGATAATAAGTCAACTGTGATGAACTTGGTTATGGCGTGTAACATGGATATCACTATCTAGGTTGAAAGATGAGTGGTTGGAAGATCACCTGATCATTCTCAGACGGACAAAAATGGACAAATTCTGGTTAAAATCGGAAATTATTGGGTGTAGTAATGGTTTAAATCGGTGAACTGCTGTCACATAACCAAACATTCACCCATTTGTTCTCTTACTATTGTCCACGACAATCATTCGTCTATTATCTACCACTTTTGTTCGATCGGGTGGGCAAGATCGATAGAATGAAGAGTCTGAATTGAGTGAGATTGGTTGTCAAAATTTCAAAGTTCTCCCGTCCTCATGTCTCCTCTGTATTCATTCAACACCTGGTAAAATAATATTAACTCAGAAGACAATAATAATTTCCCATTGTTCATGATATGCTTGTCACTTGGAAGGCTGTGAACAACCTCAGAACTCCTCGTCTACACTTACCATCTCTAGCCTATCCTTACTTAAGATGGTACGACCTTCGTCAGAGCTTGTCACTGTAGTGTTTTCCATACAATACAACCGATCTCACTGTTATGCATGAATTCGACTGACACAACAATGTCAGTTTACTTTTCTATCTCTCTCTCTGTGTCTATATATTCAGGTATCGCCAGAACACATTCACAAGAAGTCATTCAGATTTGTTAGCATGGAAAATGCAGAACAGTACCGAAAACTCAGAATACTGAACGATTATGGAGTTGGAAATATTCCTTATTCAAATAATGTTTCAAGCGATTCCTCCTAATAGGTTCTACGCGTGATTTCTAATGCCTGTTAGAAACCGGTCAATGTGGTGGTTTCCTTACCAATGCTGAGAAATCCATTCTGTATTATAAGTACTGTTTTTCGAATAAAGTAGATTATTATTGACTAATTAAAAGTGCCCTTTCAAGTATTCAGAAGAATGGTTACTGAACAAAGTATACTCTTTTCGATAACTTTATCACTAGCCTGTACAGTTATAAATGCATTATAGTGAATTATTATTATTGATTAACTGTCTGAATCTATCTTCATCCAATGGCTTCGCCCTATCGTTTGAGTTCAGATACGATGACAAGAGTATCACTGCAGTCTGCGTTCTACAGAATACTTCCATGTGGAGACAACACAAGACTTTGAAAAATAACACCCAAAAGAATTAACATCCAGTGAACATTAAATAACGAAATGAATCAAATCAATCACTTACTGCTTATTCTTCTTTGACTCTCCTCTCTTCCCTTCAAGCGAGTTACAGTCTTCATTAGTAGTCCTCTTGTTATTCCTGAATGATCTATTAAATGATCTTGAGTCCTCTAAATTTCCGTTAATTTTCTTTCTGGGCCACTTGAAACATAAACTTAAATTTCCACAAAAATCTTTCCGTGTGTTTTGTGAACGCAATTCACGCATATTCTCGCCAGTCTCAACTCTGAATGTTTAATTTCAAATGTGATTACTAGTAACCACAAGGGCAGTTCATCACCAACCCCGACATGAATGACCTATCAAAACTTTGCATTCAGTTTTTGACATAGTTTTAGGAAACTTCAACTAAATAATCGTAGTTCAGTTAAAGCAGTTGACCTGTTTTTCGTGTCACGTGTGACGTAATGCTACCTTCATATGACGTAATGTAATAGGACTAAATATTTTCGAACTTACGAAAGGGTCATACGAATCATAACAAGAATGAATGACTGGTTTTCAACCGAAAAGGTGACTCATGACTAAAAGATACAAATGAAGAAATTCAAATTAGACAAGAACAATTTTAGGCCAACATATATTTTCAAATATTTTTTTGTAGGGGACTTTTTGTATGATTGGTTGGAGGATTTCATCATGAGCTGACATCAGTTAGAATCCCGGTGGGTGCATACCGATGAAGAGTCCCAAACTAGGGCGAGGCGGCTGTCCAGTATTCACAGCTTTACCAACGGTTCTCCAACTGATATCAATCAGCTCATGATGAAATCCTCCAGCGAGTCGACATATATTATTTCATCAGGTGTTATCACTGATTTAGGTTTCAGTTGTAACGAAGAGCAGTGAATAAGAAAGTGACATATGATAAAAAGAGCGTCGAAAATAAATTTTCACCATTTCGGTATTACAGCAAAGTACAGTGTACTGGCTGAAAAAATTACTCCTAGTGCTACTACTCCTACTAATAATAATAACAACAAAAATTTCTACTTTATTCCAAAACAGCACTAATTATGCAGTATGGAATTTTCAGCATTTGGTACAATACTGCATCTAATTTTATCGTATAACACTAGAAACAATTATAAAGATAATATTACAGGATTGTCGATGGCAGTTCATATTTGATATTTGTAGTGACAGTTGAGTCATATTATCATTATTATTATTCCTATTGTAGTTAGAAAGACATGGAATTATCTCCACAGTTACAAATCCGTGTGATATAAATGTCTGTCAACAATCACATGCATGTACATACCCCACAACTAACAGTGCCGTTTTTCATTCATTAGCGTTCCGAGTAGGACATAGTGCTTCAGGCTTGAGCTGTCAAGTTTCAGTAGCGAGGTTGCTTTTCAGGCGGTGAGATTACTGGCCACATGCCCAACCTTCCCTACTCACTGCAACTACTACCTGATTAGCAACGTTTAGGATTGCTTCGAACGAGGACCGAACCTGAAATAAGCAAGGATCAAGTTCGTATGCCATCCAGATGATGCGTACTATAGGACTGATCTCTAGAAGAACGATCCCATTTCCGAACTCAGTATTTCACGTTGAACAGTTTCCACTGAGGTATTCGTTGAGAAGTGTGAAGTATTTTATTCACACGTCCCTCTATGTAAGAAAGATATGTCCACGGCTTCCTGACAAGCGCCCTTAACCAAGTAAAATCACAGATAAGATCACTTCACAGAGGACTAAATCACATAGGCAAGCATTCAGCCTCCACTCAGTCAACATATGTTTCCGTTCACACTGTAATCACCAACTGACACCACCAGGAGTACTACACAATTTTTAATTTCCCAATATTCCACCTGGTTAGACTGTAAGAACACTCACATTCTCATGTCTCCTTTATAAGTTACTTCACTCTTTGCATTGCCGACTATTAGCCTGTTTAGAAACACGTCATTATTGTCATTACCACTGCAGTTCACCGTGTCATATTCAGCTCATGTGGTCGACATATAAGTCATCACGAGTAGTTGAAGTTGTGAATTTATAAACATTTGTGTGCAGGTGTATATGTGTATATACATCGCGAGAAGTACAGACTGATGAGAACATAATGGGAAAGCAATCTGTCTGATAAGATGGTGTCATCATCCCTTATAACGCATCACAATGCTCCCTCTAATCTTATGAGATTTTTCAATGAAATGTTAGGAGAGTTGCACAGTTTTCCCATTGATACTAGAAGTATGGAGGCGATGATATCTAAGAAGCAGAAATCATTAATTTGCAATAGCTGGGCATACAACACCTCCCTGAATGGTATATAAACACCCGTCCTCCGTCCCCAACTCAGCTTACAAAAGCTGTCTGTAATCTGAAACGAGGCGAGGCAGTGGGACCTGATCGAATGACTCCAGCAGCGATGTTTAAGGACGGTGGAGACAATTCACCGTCTCGGTTAACTAGGGAATTAAGTAAAGTTTGAATTGTTGGACACTACCCATATAAACTATTTTACCTTAGAAACTTTGATTAAAATGTTCCAAACATCAGAAATGCGTTCTTCTTGCGTGGTTTGATGTATTTCAGCTGTCATATTTTAGTCAAAGAGGCTATACTTCTTGTGAAATCGGTGTCCAACCTGTATGGCTAGCGTCAGATGTTTAGATCACTTTGTTATGGATAGGAGACACCACTGGTTAGTGTGATTCGTGTCTGATCCTTAAAAAATACGAGCCCTGATTAGAATCACGTCTCTCTGTATTTTAAGCTTGTTGTGGCTTTAAAAATGTGCTACGAAGTCAGCCTTTTGGTCTGTACAGACTTTGGTTAGTTATGCTCGTAGTTCGTTTGATTAGAAAATAAGGGTCGGACCTGGTCTTGGGATGTTGTCATGTATCTGTCGCCAATTGATGTGATCTATTTGACAGTTGATATGACCTAGTGAACTTAGGCGTGGGTATATTAATACTGACTCAATGAACAACTCAAATGATATGCTAAATACGTCTATTCGCTAGTGGTACCCTCTGCTTCACTAAGCCATGTAAATATCAAAAAACAAATAGTGACCTGTGATTGCTGGGATACAACTTTATTAGGAAGAACACGTCATATTTATGGATTTTTCGCCACACTAAAATCGGTACAGGGCAGTGGAAATACATTGTTCTGATTAATAGGCCATGCGGCTAAGGTAGGCCGAAAACAAATATGCTCACTGGTTGTCGATCCGACCAAATCCAAGGCGGGAAAAGGATAATGAAATTTTACAGTCATCAGATCACACGATGAATCCTGATTTCTGTCAGGTGTGAATCGTTTGATTGTCCCATGTTGTGAGAAATGACCAATCTGTCGGAGAGATCGTGTTTGCTTTGAGACAAAAGTGTCTTTCCCTCTTCCAGGGGCAATACCTCTTGCGCAGTTGTTTTCTCTCACCTCCTGCTAGAGACTACATCTCCCCACTCATTGATTTCCTCTTCGCTACCTGACTTCAGTGATGACCGCTTATTATTCACCCAAGATATGAGGAGGACTAAAACTACACTGTCAGCGATAAGACAAGTTTGCTATCAGGAACTTTCAGTGCCGCCCCAAGCATTATTTATTTTTATTTTGATAACAGCTTGATTTCACACCGTATTTTCAGTACAAGTATGGAATTTTCAGCATGGATATCGGTAGCCCAATTTTGCAGGTTGACCATATATATCGGGTGTGCGTCAGCAGGGGATCGAACCCCGGACCATGTGCATGGTCGGCGAGAGTCCTAACCGCTGTGCCACCGACGCACAGCATTATGATAACATCCTGCAAACGGTGTTCTTTTGAGCTGCAAGTCTTTTGCACAGCCATTACTACACGCAACCCTTTTGTGCTGCTGGAGTCCAGTTGGTGCGTACCTTGAGAAATCACCGATTGCGGCTAACACATTGCACACCATGATCTACGAAAATGTGATACACTGGCTTCGAGTGGTTGTTTTGAATAGACGAGTTTGAAACACAAGGCAGGTTAGACGACGTTTTGAAAGAGGTGTGTTGATGACACATTTATTAAATATTATAACATTAAAAAGGCCTCCCATCAACTTGATGTATTTGTCAAGGCAGACACGTAAGCATAATTCACTATGAGTACTGTTTCTGCAATAAAGCAGATGATTATTGTTATGACTATGGAATACGAACAAAATGAGAAGTTTCAACTTCTGGAAATGTTCAAGGTATATTATTGGTGAGGAGTTCTGCAATGGATCCTATCTGGATTTTAATAGCTTGCGTCTGGTCAGTTACCAAAAGGTCTAGTGAGGACATTGTCCTACCACATTGAAAAACCTTGTTCGAAAGAAAGACTCAATGACTAACTAGTCATCATTGAAAATTGTTCATGGGACAATAGATCTCATACAAAGAACACCAAATATAAAGGTAAAATTTGATGCAGTTGAAAAGAAACCAGTTTTCCTTAATCTTCAAAGGTG